>CAJNDT010003979.1:275000-317500 GCA_905221615.1 Symbiodinium sp. CCMP2592 | reverse complement strand
CTGCGTCTTCAGACCACGGAAACCATTCTAGGGACCCAGGCACGCCACGTCCTCGTAGGACGAATTTGACAGACACCGCTGTCAGGATATTGCAGGTCTTGTTTAGTTACCAGTGCGCCCGATGCAAAGCTGCTTGGCCCCACTCGACTCGTTCAATTGGCCCCACTGCATAGGACGAGCTTTAGGGTTAAGTGGTGCAAGTTTTGTTGGCCAGCGGACCTGATGATGCAAGCTACATCCTCAGATGACGCAAACCGTTCGAGGGGCCCCGTTGCTTGTGACGAGTTTGGAAGTAAATGGATGACGCGAAACTGCGTCCTCAACTCACTCAAACCGTTCCAGTGGCCCTGCTGCATGGGACAAGTGTGACGGCAAATAGTTTGAGATTTTGGTTCATGCCTTATGGTGCAAATTGCATCCTCAGGTAGTGCAAGTTGTTCCCAATCCCAGCACCTCCGGATAAAACATATCCGTTTGTGTCTCGGTCCGCGTTACATGCGGTACAGGTTGCCACACGCACGCCGTAGAGGGTGGCCAGCGAATGAGCCTGCCACGTGCACAGCGTGCAAGTTTAAGCTTGTCGGCACATGGGCGTGTAGAGCAGAAGAAGGCGACGCACACCTCCAAATGTGTCCCCCAAGTGGAGGGTTCGGTCATCCGTCCTTACCAAATATCCGCCAAAAAAAAACTTCCAGGTCGTGAGTTGGAGACCCGGTCTTGTGCACGACAAGTCACGACAGTAGACCTCGAAGTCACCCTCCTGAGCTTGAGACTTCAACTTTACGCGCTATGGACTCCTTGGGCAGATGTTGTTGTCGTTGCCACAGCACCGCATGATCTAGGTCACCAAGTCTCAACGAAGGGACCGTAGTGCTCGCGGTGCATCCGCATGTGCGAGACACATTTGTGGCGAGCGCTGGCCTGAAAACATTCTAGCGCCCTCACCGGACTGAGAAGATGAACCAAGCACAAGTCATTCCCAATAAAACATCCAGCGGCGTGACTCTCCCCCAGTTGAGCAGCGATCCTGCGACGCGCATGCATGCAAAGACAACCAACGAAATCACTCGCCAGTCGGCGCACTTCTGTGCCAATCCAATGCATTTCAAGTTTGAGGCGAGGGGCGCTCGGAAGAGGCAATTTCCGTCTGGAGCCACCTCTTCCACCTCATATCCAGCCGTGGCCAAGATGGCGATGTCCTCCTGGATGTGGGCTTCGAAGTGGTCCACAGGACCTCGGGTACGAATTCATGGGCTCAGAAAGCATTAGTACTCTGCACAGCAGGAAAAAGAACAGGAGCTCAAACGCAAACTATGAAGAATTACCTGAAACCAGCTCGAGTTTAACTGACCCGGACAAGCATGATGCGTACTCACCTGGCCCAGGCAAAGCCGACACATTCTAATGCTTTCTCACGAGCCTGGCCATATTGCGTGTGATCTTTGGCACAAGGGGTTCGTTCGGTGTGCATGGTGGGGCAGCTATATGGATGGTAGGGTAGGGGACCAGGGGAGCCATAGAGCCATTCCTTAGAGCATATGGAGCGAATTCGTCGAGCGTGCAGTGTAGTGAGTGGGATGAGTGGGTGAGTCGGTGTTCGAACGAGCGAGCGGGCGACTGAACGACAGGCTCAAATCAAGGCTGGCGGTGAGGACATCGTTAGACGCCTGCACTCATTCGCTCCGTGCTTCCCATCCGCTGCACTCACTCACACCGTGCTCTCCTCACTTGTTCGGGCTGCCTCGCTCCATATTCTGCGGGTCAAACTGATGCACTCTTCCCCGCCCGAACCTAAAGCGACAGTAGCGACGGTCCACAAATGAAGGCGGATCAGGCACCTGCGCTCATTACTGACCTTTGCTCAGTCCGCGCACGCCGACTCACTGAACCCTCTCAGCAACAGCATGATTGGTCTCGCCCGTTCGCTCTGCTGAAGTAGTACTGTACTCAAGTTCACCACACATCCCCGGTCATCACTCGCTCACTCCGCACACTCACCCCTGTCGCTGCCTCCCAATCATGTGCGTATTTACCGAACTTGAAGGCGAAAACTGCTTCGAAAGCTGACCGATGAGCTTGCAGCAGCTGGCTGCCTCCTCAGTCCATCAGCGCTGCTGCCTGAAACGTGCTAGATGGCAAATTGTGTGACCTGGGTTAGTTGAGCTTTGAGAATAATGATGCGTCCGCATATCTCAATTCTTTCCAGTGGCCCCGGCACACGGGGCGAGTTTGATGGCAAATCGTTTCCCGTCCTGTTCACTAGCGAGCCTGATGACATAAGCTGCTATGTCCTCAGATCACTCAACTCTTTCAAATTTCCCCGCTGCATGGGACGAGTTTGGCAGTGAACTGTCTCAGGTTTTGTTGCCGATTGAGCCGGATGGTCGAATCGCTTTGATGGCCCCGCTGGGCGGAACGAGGTTGATGGCAAATTGAGGTAAGCTAGGCTTTGTTGAACAGAGAATCTGATGATGCAAGCTGCGTCTTCAGATCTCTCAAATCGTTCCGGTGGCCCCGACGCATCCCGCTGCACGACAATATGCGACACGCCCCGTCTCCCAGCGTGGAATCCTCACGTGTCCCATGCAAAAAATGCCCACGACAAGCGTCCCATCTCCGGCCTGCGCGAAGCAACGCGCAGCCACTGCAAAACATTTGCTGTTGTGCTTGGTTCGTTGGCTGTTTGACTCTGCAGAACAAGAGCCCTGACAAACCGAAAGCATAGAACAACAAACGAAAATCAAAATAAACTCCAAGAGCCTGGCGGGGGCCTACTGGGTCCGAGGGCGGCGGGGTCCCTGCAGCGGAGCTGACCAAGCGGAGCTCATCCTTCAAGGAGTTGACCAACCTGGTCAGCTCCTGCCGCGTGCGCTTGATCCCCTTGGAGGAGCCCCGAAGTCGGGAGCGCTGGTCTTCCAGGGGCTTGATGTCCGACTTGAGTCGGACGATCCTCAGCACGGCCCGGCAGCACTGGGTGGTCGGCACAGCAGACACCGCACTTCCTGCCCAGTAGCTGCTCCTCCCTCGACATTGGCTGGGCTGTGATGCAACAAGCGGTCTCCTCTGCGAGAGGCAGAGGCCCGGAGGCAACGGCAGCACACGATGAAAGTCGGAATCTCCACTTCTCCCTGCCTGCTCCGGTTCAAGTGTGGCCACCTGGCGCTTGCCATCCCGGCCGCCCGCGATGTAACGCATTCAGAGACTGCCACGTGCCCCTTCCCATTGCGATTTTGCCCGCGGCTGCCAGCCTCTGCAGCTTGACACGTCGTGTGCGCGAGCTCCTGGACGGGGGGCATCGGGGGAGACAACAAGGTAAGGTTTTGCCTGGCCATTCATCGCGCTTGATGGCAGCAGCAGCAGCAGCAGCAGCAGCAGCTGACTCCCCCAAGTCCTTGCAAGAGACGGCTATCTCCGTCGTATCGATCTCGCGCTCTTCTTCGCAGCAGGTGCTGCTGTTCACCTCTTCAGCAATCGAGCAACCGAGCAAACTGGACTTGCAAAGGTCGACATGCTTCCGCAGCGCCGCCTGCCAACAGTCCAGAATGCTGTTCAATGGTGTCTCCGCTGACTGGATCAAAGTCTCGAGAACGTCCTGAGCTCCATGCCCTGCATTGGCAGCTGAAAGGCCCTCCCTGCTTGGACTGGCCAAACTGCGGCTCAGTGACGGGAGACTGGCGGCAGATCCAATGAAACAGGCGCGAAAGCTCAGACACCAGGCGAAGGTTGTCAGGCCTGACCACTGCGATCGAGAGACCCATGACATCCCATGACGTCATGGCTTGTCCTAAACCCCTCTCCAATGCTCCTGGGAATCCGACGTGCTCGCAAAACTGGCGATGGTCCGAAGACCTACCTGGCAGTCGTGGTCGTACTTGATCATCCTGGCGGATCAAGTAAGAAGGCATATTATGAAGATTGCTCTAATTGCTACTGCTGTGGGTACTAACCCGAGAAGCATTCCGACAGCTGCGACTGGTTAGTAGTACTGGCGGCACTGCTATCACGACTAGTCTGGATAAACATGCAGGGAGGCGTTGCAATCAGGCCACTGCTCAGAACGGTGCACAAATATAGTACTAGGTTTCGCGACAGTTACGCAACTGGCGGGCTCCACGTGCCCATGGCGTGCACGATGTGAGCCATAGCAGAGATATCTCTGGCCTGAGATGCAAACACTGTACTCCAAGTCTTTGCCCACGGACATCTGCAACCGGGACAGGTCTGAAACACTGCGGGCATGCAAAGTTTGAGCAAGCGGCCCATTGCCCCATCCGCGAAACGCTGCTGCCATCACTCAGGCGCAAGTAGTTTGTCGATTTGAGGGACGACTCCAGAATGTCACCGACGGAACCTCAAAGAGATCCGTATCTGGCAGGTGCTACTGTTCGCTCAGGAGCTGTGCGCAGCGCTTTGATGCAGCCGGGTTGCCGCTCAGGAGGACTGGCAGATTCTGCGGATTTGCTGAGAGCTGCACCTTGCAAGGACTGGGGAAGTAAGGCCCTTTATCAAGACGTGAGCAGGACACACGTGCCTCACTGCAACAAGATGTAGCATGAGGGCTCTCTGGAGTCCGGCGACAAACTTGGTCCAAGCTGCCGAAGTGTGCGCAACGATTTCAACAGCCGCAGGAACCTGCAGGCAACTTACATGCCGCCGACCCGGCCGCAGTCACAGTGATGCGAACAGCAACCCGCCTGATCCAGCAAAAGAACGACTGTATCCTCTGCAGGCGCGCACCCGACCGGCAAGGTGTCCCCCGAGCAGGGGTTTTGAAAGTCATGAATGCTCTTGGGGGTGTCCACATCGGGATCGAAGTCGTCCAGCATGGAAATCGGCTCCATCACTGTGCAGTCTCCCTTGTCAGACTTCCTCCTTTCCTCCCGCTGCTCCCGAACGAACTCCACTGTCTGATTCTGGTGCATCGAGCCGTAGGTGGCCGCAACCTTCTCCTGGTGCTCAGAGTTCCCACAGTTGCGGAAGCTGTCGCCGAACCTGCTCTTCGCCTCAAGCTCTACAAGCTGCACCGTGCGCCCAAGCTTCCACGACAGCTCTGCGGCCAGTGTGGCACGGACCACGCGAGGATGCCGAAGCATGGCGACCTGCTCCTTCGCCTGCGCCTCGCTGTCGCTTCCAGCGCGCACGAGCTCGAGAAACTCCGTGAGCTCGGATCGGTATGCCCGGAGGTATGGCTGCGGGGAGCTGCACATGGCCGGCGGTCGCAGGTGCCCGGCGCTGGTGGCCAGCTCCACCGTGCTGGTCAGTTCGCTGCGGGCCGTCAACAACCCGTTCTCCCCGAAGACCTCGATGCGCTGGTCGCAGCCGTAAGATGCATCGCGGCTGGCGTCAACCATGGCCATCGTGCCGCTGGCATACTTGAACATGACTGCGCAGGTGTCGATGTCATTCATCTCTTGGATTTCCGAGTTGTAGCAATGCCCGATGGCCGTTACGGATTCAGGCTCTTCGCCGTTGCTCAACAAGTCGAGCATGTCGAAGTCGTGAATCAGCATATCGCGGAAGATTCCACCACTGGCGCGAAGATACTCCAGTGGCGGGAGTGGGTTGTCGCGGCTGCAGGTCTTCACCAACTTCATCTTGCCCACTGCACCGGCGTCCAGCTGTTGCTTCAGCGTCCGGAAATGCCGGTCGGCTCGGCGCTGGCAGCCGCACACAAAAGCCAGGTTCCGCCTCTTTGCCAACTCCACTGCTTCCACCACTTCGTGAAGCTTGTGAGAGATGGGATTCTCGGTGAGGACGGCTTTGTTGGCCCGTAGGGACTCCATAATGCAAGGAAAGCGCGTGTCCGTCGAAGAGGCGATGATCACTGCATCCACGTCGGCGAGCGCCTCACCCAGATCTGTGGACCAACGGCACCCGTGTTCCGCAGCAATGCGCTGGGCCTTGCTCTTGTCGATGTCCACCACCCAAGACAGCTGCACCGTGTGCGGCAGCTGCACCACAGACTGCAGGTGGACAAGGCCAGCGCTGCCCAATCCCACGAGAGCCACACGCGTCTTCTCGGCCGAGGTCATGCTGTTCTGCAGTCCTCGAGGCTGGAGACAAAGGGAGTTGAAGTCCAAGAGCACACAGGCACACGCCACAAAGAGCAGAACTCGAGCCGAGGCAATGCGCACGCATGGCTTCACGGAGTTCGCATGAAGAGAAGGCATGACTACCGCAAACTGCCACAGGAACTCGTTCTACGGCCATTGCTTTTCCTCGGCTTCTCCAAGATTCACGCTCCAAAAGGGGCCGAGCTATCGGAACTGCTGTACTCACATCATTGGCAGTCATTGACATCGTTCACTCATCCTGCAAAGGCGGTGCAGTGATTGCAGCGGATTGTCAATGTGTGCAACCGTGACAGCTCAGGCATTGAAGACAGGTAAGTGCCCGTCGCGACGCGCTCATGCAAACCTCGGATGGGGGTTGTCTGCGTGACGGAGCACGCTGCCACGTACGGCTGAAGCCCGCGCAGTGCAAGCAGCGCTCGGCCGGCATCTTTGCCAGCCGCGGCATCGAAATCCACAAGGCCAGCCCGCCGCTGCCGCGCCGCTGCGACGCAGGTGCTGACCCAGGGATCCTTCATGCCAACGGGCGGGCGTCCCCAGGGGAGGGACCACAGAAGGAGTCCGAGTCCTGGAGCTTTGCCAGCCGCTGGAGAATCTCGTCTGGGAGTCCCATGTGGCACAGCACATGCTCCCGCTTCCGGTCGGCGCGTGCTGCGCAAAGGATGGCTGCCTCCTGCGCCGCATGTCCGACTCAACACCAGCTCCCCCCTTTTCCCTGGCCCTGGTAGTGCCCTTTCCATTTTTCCCCCTCCCCCGCCAATCTCACAACGATGCGCGACGCGCACCCGTGCCGCGCAGCAATGCCCCTCGGTGCCCCCCGCGCGACGTAATCCCATTCCTGGCGCTACTCGCCCACGTAATCGCTCAGATCGCTTCAGCAACCGGCACACCCCACTCCTTGGATATCATGTGGCATCGTGTGGCGAGCTACTCAGCTACCCACTGCCCACCCACATATTATCACTGACTTCACTGGAGCACGCCAAGCACTCTCAATCTGTGCGGGGTCCCAATCACATAAAGGCAGAACATTCGATTAAGAACCGCTCCCTCAGTACGATATGTCGATTGGCCTGTCCGGTGAGTGAAATCCCGATTGTTTACGTCACGAGCTTGACGTTCAATTGTTTGAGGCTGTTGTTCCAACGATCCTGATGGCGGTACCCGCCTAATCACGTCACTCCAGTCGTTGTCATAAGGCCCCGCTGCACACGGATTCAAAGTATTCAGATATATGCCTGATGGCGCAAACTGCGGCCTCAGAGGACTCAAACTGATTCCAGCCCGCTACTGTACTACTGGGCTGTACATGGGACACATAAGCTCCTTCAGATTTCCTGATGACGCGTCTGCGTCCTCAGGTCAGTCAAAGCGTTCCAGGGGCCCGCTGCATAGGACGATCTCGACAGTAAATAGCTTCAGAGTTGTTAGCGAGCGAGCCTAATGACGCAGGCTGCGTCCTTAGGGGTCGCTCGAATCTGGTCGCATCATGAACATCTGGAAATGCTGGGGGCGCATGGGGGGGCGGCGGGAGAGGGGGGAAGCCAGCGAAAAACCAAGGCAAGTGCAGCACCTGCTGTGGACCTGTCGCTGGCTTGTGCCGTGGCAGCCGCAGACGCTGCACACCCTTGGGGAGCAGACCGCGTCCCTCGGCGCACGTGTCGACTGCGACGACATGGTGCGGCGCTGCCTGATGGCCCATGCCCTGAGCTCCAGGCAGCGAAGCAGGGCATAAATGTGCAATCCGCCAGCTCCCGTCGCCGAGCTTCTTCTGCCCGCGCGGCTCTGCGGGCCTGCGAAGCACAGGATGTTAGTTTTCCGCTTTCGGCTCCTTCCAATCACGACCAGCCTCGCGCTGTCGAGCATCAGCCCAGAGGCGCGCATACACACAGGCATCACGCATGGCCGGCGGGCTCCAACAGGACTGAAGAAAGGTAATTTCCCGCTGCAGCAGAAATGCTGGTGGCTCGGTAAGAATACGAATACACATCGCCCCGAGTGCGGGTGCGGCTTCAGAAAAACACGAATCGTTGTCGAGAATTTCCAAGCAGACGCTGTTTGCATGCGACGTGGGCGCAAGGGTTTCAAGTACTTTGCTTTGCAATCTAGATTACGGTGTGTCGTGGACGCTGGGGTTTCCCGTGCTTTCACTCCAATCTACAATACGGTTCGGTTCCGATTCTGTGTGAGCCCCATGTGGCCATTTTGCAGCCTCCAAGTCGTGCAGGCTGAATCGAATTCAAGCAAACCGCCGAAGTCGTGACAAAACGGTGGGCGAGCCTTTCCGAGAGTGTGGATATTGACTGCAGGCATTTAGCACAGCACATGCATGTACCCAGCTGAGATTTTCGACGCCCGTTGATGGCCCAGTAACCCGGTGATCCACGTGCCGAGCGTTCCTCACCGCTCGAAGCCCCAACTGCACGTACCAAGTGTTGACTTTCCCGCTCGACGCAAACGGAAATCACGAGAACATGCATGTCGTGGGCTTCGTTGGGGTCCCTTTTTACGTCCTTGGCTTTTAGGTTTTTGTTTGAGGGGGGCCGTGATGTTGACGGCCGCCCATATGGCTTGATTTTCTTGCTTGGTTCGACCCATCTCTGGCACTCAATGCTCCATGCTGTAGGATTGACGGATTGCAACAAGCCACGGAATGACCTGCTTCGGATGCCTTTTGTAATGACAGCACGCCTGCAGCGTTTGCAACACAACGATGGCCTTGAAAGCAATGCCCAAAGGAAATCGATCCATCACGACCCATCTACAACAGTCGCTGCAAGTCAGATGCACCGAGCCGTGGAGCTTGGATGGCCTGCGAGAGGCAGCGTGTTCAAGTCAGCAGCAAGTCTTCTTGCGAGGGACGCACCAAGGACACTCCGCAGGAAAGCTGTTCTATCTGCACTCGCCGCAAACTTCGTCACCTTTTCAGGAGGAGGAATAATCCAGTGGATTTCACAACGAAGATGTGAACAACTCTCCGTTCCCATGCACCGGCTTGCACCGGACGTCATTGACGAAACCGAAGGATTTGCGCAAATACTTTGTCAGTGTCCTGTTCCAACGCTCTGGTCAATAGCCTGGATGGCCAACTCAACTGCACAACGGGAATTGCTTGTGAAAGTGAATCTAACAAAAGTCCGGCTTCCCTAGAGCCCTAGAGATTGCGATGGAAGAACAAACAAAGCTCACTAGCTTGCAAGCTCAAAACGACTAGGGAGGCTCTGTGGCGGGCAGGCGACTTCAAGCCAGAAGGGCCCAATCAAGGAAACAGGATCTCTGAAGCTTACAAGGAGGCCGCAGTGAAAGCAAAACCCCTGGAGTCACAAGGCCCCCCGGTGGCGACATGTCGCGATGCTGCCGCACACCAAGGATCAGGCCACCCAAACGTTCTCCGCATGACAGTTGCATACTCCCCTTCGCATCCTCACGAAGCCATACTCGGCAGTCGAACCTACACTTACGCCTTTGTCCGAGAGCGGCATACACCCAATAGTTGTAGCAACGTCGACATGTAGCTTCCTCAAGCTTGCCACCGTTTGGCGAACGTGCGGCTCAATTTTCTGCTGTACTCCTATCAATCATAGCACACGATCTATGCACATGGCGGCTTTCGTGCAAGCGTCCTCAGGGGCCTACAGACAAAACTGCCACCCGATGGTTGCATGTTTTGTGTGCTTGCACATGTAGCCTCTAGGCCGGTCTCCCAGTATGTAGTAAATAACCACTCGCGGCTTCAATGTTTGACAAGCGCAGAACAGCATGTGCCGGAAACCACGTGCACCTCTGCTCCCGGCACGTCAAATGCCACTTCCCGGCAGCGGGGATAGCAAGTCCTGCTCTCTTAAACAGCTGGGGAGGCGATCTTCTGCCTCCACTAAGGTGAGGTATTGTCCTCCCAAGAGAAGCCGCTGAAAAGATCCAGCTCGGAGAACTTGCGGACCCCGTCAAACTCCATCGGAAGGCGATCCTGGCAAACCCGTTTGCCTAAATGCCTTGGTGAAGCAAGCTGCTTCTTCAGGCCCGAACGTTTGGCACCAGCTTGATGGTGGTGTGCAAACTGCTTCAAGCTATTTGTTGACTGAATGCCCTGATGAAGCACGCCGCTTCCTCAGGTCATGCACGCGGTTCCATTGGCCCGGATGCGTTGGGACCAGTTTGATGCTCTTCAAGCTGCTTTCAGCTACACTGCGCTGATGAAGCAAGCTTAGGGACTTATAAGTACCATAGTCAGGAATCTCAGTGAGACCGGAGGGGAAAAACCGTGTCCTTTGAGGCACGTGGAATAAAAACCCCCCGAGAGAAGAAGGCCCCGGCAGCACAGGATGCGGCCAGGCCGCCCCCCGGCCAGACGGGCAGAAAAGAAGGAACCCCGGCACCACAGGGCGCGGCCATGCCGCTCCCCGGCTCAGGCGGGCGAAAGGCGCGAAAGAAGGAACCCCGGCAACACAGGGCACGGCCATGCCGCTCCCCGGCGCAGGCGGGCGAGAGAAGTGAAAGAAAGGAAAGCGCGCGGCTCAGACTCTAGAGGCTCAGACAGTCAGGGAGTCACGGGGCCGACGCCGTCTGGAGCAGAGAAGAGGTCCGCACATCACCAAAAGCTCACGGTGCAGACAGGGCGGCCTGGGCCGCACTGCGACCTCCCACAGGCTCGGGGGCCCGCCGGAGCACTGCCCGAGCGTTTTCCCTCTGCAGACAGACGCTGAGAGACTTGCAAGCTGCTTCCTCAGGATGCGCCTCCGGGCGCTTTCGGCAGAGTGCCGTCACGGCCTGGATCACCTGCCAGCTTGGAGGCTCGCATTCAGCGCCGAAAGCTGAAGGCGCAAGGTGACCAAAGCGATTCGATTGACAAAAGCCTCGAAGGGGAAGGATGCGGGGCATCGCAAGCAGTCTTCGCCTCCGCTCGCCTGCAATGATCAACTGCTCGTGGTGGAGATGCTGCTGCTGTTCCAAGGTGCGACATCTTTGCAATGGCAGTTCTGCCGCGAACCCACAGCCGATCTTTGAGGCTGCCGCAGCTCACGATGTTCTAGCAAATTTCCATCTCCTGCTGGCACACATCGACTGCAGTCTCACTATGTATTGCCGTGACCCAGAGCTCAGGCTGCAAATGGAAAACGCGATCGCGCCATCCTCCTGTCCGCCCCATGGGTGGTTCCCTGACATCATGACGTAGAGCATGATGCCGAATGCCTCGGCAGCACCGCTAAAGCACACTGCAGCTGAAGCAAGGTTTGCTAGCGCAGCATGCTCCGCAAAGCATTTTACCAAGTACTTTTGGGACGCCACTGCAGACACTGCACTCAGAGCGCAGCCCACCAGTCAGCAGCGTGGTTCCGGCCCTGTCGGGCATGCTCCCTAGCAACAGGGACACTTCTGAGTCCCCAAACCCCCATACCCTGTGGTGTTCGTTGCACGCCTTTCGCAACAGGAACTCCGGCGCTGCATACTCAGGGGTTCCACAGACCTTCGTTGACACAGGCGCCCGCATAAAACAACAAAATTGAAGTGAAAACACCTGCATGCCGCCTCTAACCCTGCACTCTCCGGCTGGATTATGGCCACGATGTGATCGGCAAGCCCCAGAAATGCAGAGGCTTGAGTTTAGGGTGGCTGCCGAATTTGAGTGACATGTTAGTGGTATGTATAGTGGTACACACTCGACAGCATGGAGCCTTCACACCAAACGCCCGGCTCGCGTACGAAACGAAGCATAAGCCGGCACCTTAGCCAGATCGGAGTGATGCAACGCGACTAACTCTCTCGAAAGCGCCTTCTATGGCAAATACCACCAGACATGGCTCTATTGTAGTTTCCCAAAATAGGGGACCCCCATCTAGACCCCAAAATATTGCAGTCCTTACTATAGGAACCCCCAATAAGGTACTCCCAATTTTGGGAAACCCCCCTCTTGTATGTTGCAAAAGGCAGAACATCAACTCCTCCATTACACGTGCTTGGGGATCTAGATTGGGGTCCCCATCTTTTGGGAAACTACCACATGGCTTGTAGCTGCACTAAAACTGCTTGCCATTGCCTCGGCGATATGCTTCTCAAGTCCTTGCACAAACCATGCGAAAGATCCATCGTTTCTCCCCTCGAAAAGGCTGCAAGGCTGTCCATCCCCACTTGCTTTGCACTGAGCACAGTCCACTAACCTCTATGCTACCCCAAATTTGCCAAACCCTCACAACTCCAAGATCCAGAACGAGTTTGCAGCCCCCGGAGCCAGGAATCGGCATCTTGGGGTCTGAGAACAATAAACTTGGCAATAGCTGCGCGCGTGCACTCTTGCGGATGTGGAGGGCAACCAGCGCTACGTAACAGTTGGGCAAGATTTGGCACAGATTGCGGCAGCATTTTCGCTTGCATGGCCTGGGCGGCCTCGGTGGAAGATCCTGCCACCGTCTGAGGCGCTGACGTCCAGGAAGTCACAAACGAGATTCCTCATCCTTAGACACTGCCCACCTAC
Organism: Symbiodinium sp. CCMP2592; assembly: GCA_905221615.1. Lineage (NCBI taxonomy): Eukaryota > Dinophyceae > Suessiales > Symbiodiniaceae > Symbiodinium > Symbiodinium sp. CCMP2592. Next base: position 304,960 of record CAJNDT010003979.1, on the reverse strand, counting down.
ACTGTGATGCAACGTTGCACAGCTCACCAACTTCATGAAGTCCAAAGACCGGGCGGTGCTACGCGCTATCGGTAGATTTGGTTGGGTTCTACAGGCTTGCGAATGGCGACTAGTTGCAGGTCTAAGAGGCCCAGGGAAAAGCTCCAGACTCTCGACCTGCCCCATGGGCTTGCATACGTGGACTGGGTGGGCAAATGTCCCTTGCCTTTTGGTTGCTGCACTCGACCGGCCAAGCTGGCACTTGCACCACGTCCTGAAGCACGAACCCTATAAACCCTAAACTCTATGAACCCCAAACCCTACAAACCCTAAGCCCCATTAACCCTAAACCCTAGAAACCTGGTTTGTTCACGGCACTTGGAGGAGACTTGACGGGACCCTGTCCTTGCCCGAACAGATCATCGATGGACTTGTCTCCGACTGGTCGACTGACCTCAATGTGGACGCATGAAGCTGGACAATGTAAGAGTGCCGTCGCTCGTCCCCTGCACGTCCACAAACTTGGCAAGGCACGCCAGTTGCTCAAATGCCCCTGCCGAATATTGAGGATGCATCAAAAGCTAGACACGGGCTGGTACAAACCCCAAAGCTTAGGCCTCGTCGTCTTCGTCGGAATCGTCATCATGCACCTGCCGACGAACACGTTTGTCGGGATCTCGTGGGGCCTTCAAGCTCCAAGGGTCCCGCCATCAAGTCCTCAGTGGGGCATGAGCCATGGCCGAAATCTACACATGGCAAAGTGGGCTAGTACCCGACCTTCGTTGTTCAGGTCCCCGTTTGTTTTACCGGGTTTTAGGCACAAGGGAACGATGTTTCGTCTTCGAAGGTTTTATCCCAATACCTCAAACAAGATAATGGCAAACATGAGGGTGTCAGGAGATTGCTCGTGCTAAAGGAGCACAGACCGGTGGCACAGCTGCCGGCCGTTTACTCCTGCTGCCATTGTCAAAAATACAAACTTCACCTGTCACTGCGGCGAAATGTACCCGACTTGACAAAAATGCTTTCTGCAATGTTGGGCTTCGCATGTGCCCTATTCTCCTTCGGTTTAACACACATGATCCGGTCTAGAGTGTCTGCACAGAAGCTCTGCCGGCCCCTCTCACCTTCTACAGTCTGTATGCAATTTTAGACTTCGTTTGCAGGTCCCCTTCGTGTTACAAGGTTTCCGAAACGGTCCATCCACCAAGGTGCTGATGTCTCACATGTCGTTGATGGAGTTTCCAAAAGATGCTCCTGCTGGCACCTGTCATGTTGCAATGACCTCCTGACCGTGCAGAGCTGCGAACTATTCTCGGACCTCGTTGCGACTTTGGTGCGTGGAGTGCATGGCTCATCCACACACTGAGGCTGTAAGCGCCCCATTGTCGATATCACTTGTGCCTCAGCGCCGACCTTGCACTGTGGGAGCACAGGGGAAACGTACCCATTGAAATGCTTCGAGGCTTCGGCGCAAGGTGGAGCCAAAACCCACCTGCCTTGAAGCAACACGGCCATGCTTCCCGCTACCCACGGCAAGTTGAGGGTCAGTGCAAAAAGCGCAGCCAAGCCACGTTCGATGACCTCAAGTTACGCAGAACAATCATGACCTGTGATAGCAACGACCATGACCTGCCGACGGGGGGCCGCCGACGAACCGCGGTGGCATGCGTCGCACACCCAGGTTGATGGTTGGCCTGAAGCGATATGACTAGCGAAAGTCTCAATGCAAACAATTCCGAGGTCTGCACAAATACCAGGTTGGACCTCAAACCACTTTGCATGCACCATCCTGCATGTTTCAGTCCGAACAACCCTGAGCTTCGAGCCGATTGTTCGTGAGACCTGAGAAGTGGCTCATCTCTTGATTCTTCCAGTGGCTTGGAATCACGGGCTTGCTCCTTACAGTGCCCAAAAAGCCAATACGACCTCGGTAACTCAACAAGCAGAGCTCTAGTCACGCCAGGGTGCCACAATGGGCGACGCCACCCCGTGCGCAGGCACTCTGCCAGGTGGAGATGGCGCCATGTTACAGATCTCCCGAGGAACCAAGACGTTGAAAAGAGTCTACCTGCTCCAGACGTGCGCTGAACCTCGCTGAATACCCAGCTGCATTCCCTATCACCTGCTTCAAGAACTGCGCGAAGATCCGCTCGGATCTTTGTTTGTGCCACCCTATGGGCTCATGTTCCAGAGGCTAAAGTTGCTTCTTGGGCTGCCTACTGCTTTCGAGTGTCACATCCCGGAACTTTTGAGGATGATGATGAGAGAAACCACATCATGTGTGAAATCCTTGACTGGTGTTGCTGTCTAAACGGCTAGCGGCGGATGGGAAAGAACGTGCTGCCGTGTGCAAGCAGACATCGAACGCACTTGCCAGTTCTACGACACACAAACTTAGCATGACATGGGACGCCAGGTGTTTGGATGCACCACATTCCGCACACGCCATGGTACCGGGGATCAACCACCGGCATTTAACCAAGTGCACTCGGGCTCACACATTACGTGTCTATCTGCCCAATCATGCAGCATGGAACAAACTTACGGCGGCAGCCGATACAAGGCGGCGGGCGGGTGCAACTGAGGCAAGACAGTCCAACACTAGCAACACTAGACACAGGCAACCAAGCAAACCTGCACAATGACGATGAAAACTTCAAAGACAGCAAGGCTCAACTCCCTCTCTATCGCTCGCTCTCGCTCTTCCTGGAGAGAGGGAGGCAAGCAGCGTTGCTCTTTCTGAGAGCGAAGAAACACCCCCTTTCACCCCCGACGCGAGCACGCACCAGCCAGTTAACAGAGATGCAAGGAACACAGGCACAGGCAAGCCCTATCCGCATGGTAACAGGCATCGACCACTGTGTGTCTCGCTCTTCTCTCTTGTCATCTTCCTCCCTTGTCATCTCCTCATTCTTCAACATCACCACACGAGTTGATGCCAGCAGGACAGGATAGCAAAGGACGTCGATGCCGTACTTCATCAGCAACCTCCGTTGCCAGAAAGAGTTGCTCTCTGTCTCTCTGTCTCTGCTGCGCGGAACTGGGCCGCACCTCGAGAGGAGCATCGGCCTCGGCTCCCGACCACACGCCGGAGACCGTCCCGCAGCACCTCGCTTTCGATCGCTTGAGCTGCCATCGTCACCGTCGTCACCGAGCACCCTCGCCTGGTGTAGCATGTAGAGGTGGCCACCACGGAAAAGGCCGCGAGGCCTTCACTGCTGTACCTAAAGACAGTGTTTGCGCAGCATTGCAGTCCGCTCCGCAGTCCGCCCGGCGGTCCGAGTGGCGTGTGGGCAGCCGGCGAAAGGACGCAGTGAGAAGGAGGCCCGTGGCCGAAGCCCGTCCCTCCTGACAACCCGCGCGTCCCAAGAGCAGCGGCTGCCTGGGCCTTTCCTCGTCGCAGAGCAACCTGACATTGTTTGCCACGGGTAGGACGCCTGAGCGCCGCGGCGCTGCCGGCTCAAAGCTGTGGGGTTCACTGGGCTCCACGGCCAGTTGCAGGGGCGAAGGAAGAAAGGACGGGAGGCGATCACCTTCAAACGACGAAAAGAGGCCGCACGCCGTTTCTGGAGCGTCAGGCTGAGGCCTAGACCTGGGATCCCTTCCGTCTCTGACCTGACTGAACAAAGACATGCCAGACATTCCAAACCATGCCGGCCTGCCGGCATTTGCCTCCTTGGGCTCCTCCGGAACAAAAGCTCCTTCGGTAGCGTGGCCCTAACTGCCCTGCAGCCTCCTTGGCGGCACAATTGCCCATGGCGCATCGAACCGCCCAAATGGTGCTTCTCTCTTGCTTTGCTCCTTTCCGAAAGCTTCTGATCTGAATCACTCTGGGTTCCATATATCTTCACGTTCATGTGGCCTGCCTTGATGGGCGACATTGAAATTGAGCCCGGCAAAGGAACTTCACCACAGCAGACAGGCTGCTACACGGATACACGCACGCACGCGCACACGCATGCACGGGCAAACATGTTAATGTAATATCTTTATATATATATATATATATTATATATACATATATATATATAAGAGGGTCGAGATATGGAGGGTCGGCCCGGGAACTCCCTTTCGGACCCTGTTTGGTGGGTCCGATTGGGTATACTTCCCATGGGTTCCCGTCGATTTGGCCCGACCATCTCGGACCCACCCAATCGGACCCTGCTCTGTGGCTTGCTGTTGCGCCACCCGGCGTCGCCCACCCCTGTGCGAGCGGAGTCTGAATGGGTCGGGCCACCCTTTCGGACCCTGTTCCAAAAGATACCCGGGGACACCCTCCAGGACCCTGGATAGCTCTACTAGCTTATATGAACGAATGAACGAATGAATGCTTGAATGAGGGATTCGGGATCGGGCATCCTGGCACCGGGACACATTCGCCGCGTGCATTCCAGTACGCCCGCATGGGGAACAACAGTATACTCGCCAAAACTGGCACCGACGGCTCGGCTGAGGGCCGTCTGCTCGCAGGCCCCTTGGGGAGTTCGCACTGGCAACTAAGGAGAAAAGGCGCACTTAAGGCCCTTCCCTTTACACACAGCCAAAGGCGTTTACCCCGATCTTTTTTGGAATGTCCTGGTTCTGGGTGGTTAAACACAGCCAAAAGCGGTTACCCCGATCTTGTCTGGAATGTCTTGGCTCCGGGTTGTTGCGTTTACCCTGATCTTTTCGGAATGTCTTGGTTCTGGGTTGGTAAACACAGCCAAAGGCATTTGCCCCGATCCTTTTCGGAATGTATGGGTTCTGGGTTGTTAAATAATGCCAAAGGCATTTACCCCGTTCTTTTTTGCAATGTCTTGGCTCCGGGTTGTTAAACACAGCCAAAAGCGTTTACCCTGATCTTTTCGGAATGTCTTGGTTCTGGGTTGGTACACACAGCCAAAGGCGTTTACCCCAATCATTTTTGGAATGTCTTGGGTCTGGGTCGGCAAACACAGCCAAAGGCGTTTACCCCGATCTTTTTTGGAATGTCTTGGCTCCGGGTTGTTAAACACAGCCAAAGGCGTTTACCCCGACTCTTTCTTTGGAATGTATTGGTTCTGGGTTGTTAAACTCAGCCATGGGCGTTTACCCCGATCTTTCTTTGGAATGTATTGGTTCTGGGTTGTTAAACTCAGCCAAGGGCGTTTACCCCGATCTTTTTTGGAATGTATTGGTTCTGGGTTGTTAAACTCAGCCAAAGGCGTTTACCCCGATCATTTTTGGAATGTACAGGATCTGGGTTGTTAAACACAGTAAAAGATGTCAAAGGCTATTACCCCGAGCTTCTTTGGAATATCTTGGTTCCGGGTTGTGAAACACAGCCCAAGGCATTTACCCCGATCTTTTTTGGAATGTCTTGGCTCCGGGTTGTTAAACACAGCCAAAAGCGTTTACCCTGATCTTTTCGGAATGTCTTGGTTCTGGGTTGGTACACACAGCCAAAGGCGTTTACCCCAATCATTTTTGGAATGTCTTGGGTCTGGGTCGGCAAACACAGCCAAAGGCGTTTACCCCGATCCTTTTTGTAATGTCTTGGCTCCGGGTTGTTAAACACAGCCAAAAGCGCTTACCCTGATCTTTTCGGAATGTCTTGGTTCTGGGTTGGTAAACACAGCCAAGAGCGTTTCCCCCGATCTTTTTGGAATGTCTTGGTTCTGGGTCGGTAAACACAGCCAAAGGCGCTTACCCTGATCATTTTTCGAATGTCTTGGTTCTGGGTTGGTAAACACAGCCAAGAGCGTTTCCCCCGATCTTTTTGGAATGTCTTGGTTCTGGATCGGTAAACACAGCCAAAGGCGCTTACCCCGATCATTTTTGGAATGTCTTGGTGCTGGGTCGGTAAACACAGCCAAAGGCGTTTACCCCGATCTTTTTTGGAATGTCTTGGCTCCGGGTTGTTAAACACAGCCAAAGGCGTTTACCCCGACTCTTTCTTTGGAATGTATTGGTTCTGGGTTGTTAAACTCAGCCATGGGCGTTTACCCCGATCTTTCTTTGGAATGTATTGGTTCTGGGTTGTTAAACTCAGCCAAGGGCGTTTACCCCGATCTTTTTTGGAATGTATTGGTTCTGGGTTGTTAAACTCAGCCAAAGGCGTTTACCCCGATCATTTTTGGAATGTACAGGATCTGGGTTGTTAAACACAGTAAAAGATGTCAAAGGCTATTACCCCGAGCTTCTTTGGAATATCTTGGTTCCGGGTTGTGAAACACAGCCCAAGGCATTTACCCCGATCTTTTTTGGAATGTCTTGGCTCCGGGTTGTTAAACACAGCCAAAAGCGTTTACCCTGATCTTTTCGGAATGTCTTGGTTCTGGGTTGGTACACACAGCCAAAGGCGTTTACCCCAATCATTTTTGGAATGTCTTGGGTCTCGTTCGGCAAACACAGCCAAAGGCGTTTACCCCGATCTTTTTTGGAATGTCTTGGCTCCGGGTTGTTAAACAAAGCCAAAGGCGTTTAACCCCGATCCTTTTTGGAATGTACTGGTTCTGGGTTGTCAGACACAGCCAAAGGCGTGTACCCCGATCTGTTTTTCAATGTCTTGGCTCCTGTTTGTTAAGCACAGCCAGAAAAGCGTTTACCCCGATTTAACATGACCTAAAGTCCGATTAGGCATCGCCCTCCCGCATTCGAAAAAGCGAGCTGCCACATGTTGCCCCATGCAGCACACGCCCCAATCACTCCCTCCAGTATAGTCCAACCCGATTCGGCAGATTAGGCAGCGCCTTCCTGCATTCGAAAACGTGAGCTGCCACATGTTGTGCCTAGACAGCACACTCCATGCCCCATGCCGCTTGCCTTTTTTTGGCAGGGGGGGGTGACCCTCTAGCGATACCTCTAGCGATACATGAATATCTTGGTTCTGGGTGAGCTATCACAGCCAGAAGCGTTTCGGAATATCTTGGTTCTGGGTTGGTAAACACAGCCAAAGGCGTTCACCCCGATCCTTTTCGGAATGTATTGGTTCTGGGTTGTTAAAAACAGCCAATGGCGTTAACCCCGATCTGTTGTTGAATATTTTGGTTCTGGATTGTTGAACGCACCCAAAGGCGTTTACCCCGATCTTTCTTGGAATGTCTTGGCTATGGGTTGTTAAACACAGCCAATGGCGTTTACCCCGATCTTTTGTGGAATGTCTTGGTTCTGGGTTGTTAAACACAGCCAAAGGCATTTGCCCCGATCCTTTTCGGAATGTATGGGTTCTGGGTTGTTAAATACAGCCAAAGGCGTTTACCCCCCGATCTTTCTTTGGAATGTACTGGCTCTGGGTTGTTAAACACGGCCAAAGGCGTTTACCCCGATCTTGTTTGGAATGTACTGGCTTTGGGTTGGTAAACACAGCCAAAGGCATTTACCGCGATCTTTTTTGGAATGTACTGTTACTAGTTCTTCCTACTCCTACTCCTACGGCTACTCCCTACTATCGCCAAGATACAAGTGAACTGTCTGCCCGTCTGTAAGAAAATCTTAGTGCGAAACGCAATGCGTTGATTATTGAACAGAATTTTCGAGTTCTAACAACATCCCTTCGTGCAAAAGGCACGTGTGATTCTAGTTTGTGTATCTGCCACAATGACCATGTACTTCTTCGGTAAAGAAGACACTGGAAAATGCAGAATCCCCACTTGAGGTCAAAAGACCTGAGGCTTCATCAAAGTTTGGTTGGTGACGCCCGAAAAAAGGTAGCCACGCAAAGTGTTTGCGTGGCAAACTTGAGGGGGGCGTCCTACTGCGAAGGATACGTTGTGCCTCCATCCCCACTCCGGCAGACTGCAGTGGACAGCTACCCGTGGAAATGACCCCGTCAAGCGGAGGTTCGCGTCAACCTGTTTTCTTTGAGTTTGACTTCTTTCCACATGGCTGAGCAAGGGGTCGGGCCACGTCCTGACATATGTGGGACGGCGAGAGAAGTGGCGTGGTTCGTGCAGGCGACGCCGACTTACAAGCGCAGATACTGCGTCTCGCGACTGACGAGTCGCTTGACAAGGCCTGCACGCTTGCTGGCGTTGTCGTGGTCCCGTCAACCCTTCGATGCTGAGGACGGGACACGACGTTTCTTGCAACAGCTGGCAGCTACCGCTGGTCAGGCGTTCACTTCCGAATGCAGCTGCGATCTGCCAACAGTATTTCAGCTTCCGCAGGTCCCCGGTTAAGACGATGGGAAACTTCTCGTGAGGGAAACCATGGTCCAGGAGCTCTGTAAGAGTCGTCGTCGTCGTTCAGGCTTTCGTCGTCGGCTTGGCCGTCTGCTTGGTCGTCTTCGTGCTCTTCCTCGGGAATCGTCTCAAATGGTTCCGTCCTGGTGGCCGGCCTCGGTGGAAGGGTACTCACCGGTCTCTGTCAGGAGCACTCTTCAGTGTGTGTCTGTGTGTGTGTGTGTGTCTCTGTGTGTGTGTCTGTGTGCTGTGCCACGTGTGTACGTGTGTACATGTGTATACGTGTGTACGTGTGTACCTGTGTCCGTGTGTGCGTGTGTGCCTGTGTGTGCCTGTGTGTGCCTGTGTGTCTGCGTGCGTGCGTGCGTGTGTCTGTGTGTGTCGGTGTGTGGGTGTGTGGGTGTGTGGGTGTGTGGGTGTGTGTGTGTGTGTGTGTATGTGTGTGTGTGTGTGTCGTGTGTGTGTGTAGTGAGTGAGTGAGTGAGTGAGTGAGTGAGTGAGTGCGTGAGTGAGTGAGTGCGTGAGTGAGTGCGTGAGTGAGTGCGTGAGTGAGTGAGTGAGTGAGTGAGTGAGTGAGTGAGTGTGTGTGTGTGTGTGTGTGTGTGTGTGTGTGTGTGTGTGTGTGTGTGTGTGTGTGTGTGTGTGTGTGTGTGTGTGTGTGTGTGTGTGTGTGTGTGTGTGTGTGTGTGTGTGTGTGTGTGTGTGTGTGTGTGTGTGTGTGTGTGTGTGTGTGTGTGTGTGTGTGTGTGTGTGTGTGTGTGTGTGTGTGTGTGTGTGTGTGTGTGTGTGTGTGTGTGTGTGTGTGTGTGTGTGTGTGTGTGTGTGTGTGTGTGTGTGTGTGTGTGTGTGTGTGTGTGTGTGTGTGTGTGTGTGTGTGTGTGTGTGTGTGTGTGTGTGTGTGTGTGTGTGTGTGTGTGTGTGTGTGTGTGTGTGTGTGTGTGTGTGTGTGTGTGTGTGTGTGTGTGTGTGTGTGTGTGTGTGTGTGTGTGTGTGTGTGTGTGTGTGTGTGTGTGTGTGTGTGTGTGTGTGTGTGTGGTGTGTGTGGTGTGTGTGTGTGTGTGTGTGTGTGTGTGTGTGGTGTGTGTGGTGTGTGTGTGTGTGGTGTGTGTGTGTGTGTGTGTGTGTGTGTGTGTGTGTGTGGGTGTGTGTGTGTGTGTGTGTGTGTGGGTGTGTGTGTGGGTGTGTGGGTTTGTGGGTGTGTGGGTGTGTGGGTGTGTGGGTGTGTGGGTGTGTGTGTGTATGTGTGTGTGCGAGAGTGAGGGTGTCAGGGAGTGAGCCTGAGCATGAGCGGATAGCGTCAAAGAAAGCGAAAACCCCACAGTGATGTGGGGAAAAATCGTACCAAAAAACATTCAACGCAAGTCCAAGACATGCAAGCTGAATGGAAAACAGTGTGGTGACAGCCGCAAGTCGGGATTCTTAGGTTCAGGGCGATGTAAAAATTTGGTTCCCTGGCTTTCGAGGAGCGCGACCGTCGCGCACGGCGGCTGCGTGGCTCCCACTGTCTCGCGGCGCATAATGTTGGATTGACAGTGTCCTTTCAAGTCCTTTCCGCATCCTCGCAGCGGCCGTAACGCCTGCACGATTGTGCTGTTGTTGTGTGGCGCGGTGCTGCTTGGGTCTACGCTGTCACAGTCTGCATTCACAAATGAATGGAGCATGGAAACACTGCGAAACATCTTCACTGTTTGATTTTACTAGCATCGTCTAGCTCTCCTCACGGCCTGGGACGAGCCATGTTTTGCAAAGTGTGCCATCCAAATCACGCAGGGACTGCGCCATCACCGAATCCCCCAATCAAGCATCACCCCTGCGTAGGGATAGCGTGATTACCTGTCTGGGCTCGCACTCCTGGAAACACTTTGCCGCAACAGATGCCGCTGACGACATCACTGCACGTACTTGCAATTCAGAACTATGAAAGCAATCAAGCGGCTTTGCGACAGGTGCGCGACCTCGCAGCACCCATCACAAATCCGAATTAAACAATCATCTGAAAAACCGCTTCGCAAAAGGAACCGTGGCATCGCAGGAACCCTTCACGTACGGCATTTCAGCGAATTAGTTGGCTGCGAAACCGTTGGCTCTGGTCACGCATCCTGCAGCGAAGAAACGAGGCCTCGGAGATCAGGGTTTCTGCTTCAGGGGTCTTCACATCTGGCTAGGGTTAGCTGCTTCGGTTCTGCCTAGCTCGTCTTTAATCAGGTCTGCCAGTGACCAGCCCGTGAGTGCAGCTCAACACACGAGACAGTAGCACGCTATAGGGATTCAAGTCCTTGAATTTGCACTGGTTGACGACAAGGGCGTTGTAATCTATGGGATGGCATTTACTGGGAGTGCCTTGCGAGCATGAGCGACGTCTGTTCGAACTCCGGAAAATAGTCGGTCTTTTCCCGGCAGCTGCTTGATGCGCTGAGAACTCTGAGGCCTGCACCACCTTACAACCGAGCACCTGCACAACCCGTCACACAGTCGCAGGCACGCTCTCCAGCAGTGTTCGCGCTAAGTATAAAACTCGTCCAAGCGACGAGTCGCCGGGCTGATGCCTACAAACCTGACCTCACCTATACGAGCCAGCGCTACTAACTAAGGCGCCATGGAACACATTATCACACATATTTGAGGAACCTGCGCGGAACTGCAAATCCACATTTTTGCTGCTAAGGGACAAGCACAGAATTGACACTGTGGCTAGTTGCAATCGAATTGCTTTCATCGCGAATTGCGTTCACTTTCATCGTGAATTCCGCGTAAGGGCATGCAAGACTTTGGCCGCCTGCGTCAGTGGCGGCATGGCCTCGTGTCCTGAAACAACAGCTGCAGCAAACTCGAGGTCCCTCATCCGAGTTTCAGGCATCAATGGCCTCGGCAATGATACCACGAAGCATCCAAGCCTCAGCAATACCAGACGAGAGTCATGGTCCGACGACATGCAAATCTCATGTCAGGAACGGACGGTAGCCGAGGTCTCCCTTCCACCCAGCCAGCGTCCTCACTCATGAATTCCTTTTCCAGCAGAGGTCGTCCGCGACGCGTCGCGAGCCATAGCGACATGGAGGGTCATGGGTCCTCCGCGAGGAGGCCGAGTAAGTGGCCGAGGTCGAGGCTGATGGCTTGGTCCACGGGCAGGTGGCCAAGGTAGCGGCCCCGAGGCTGCAGCAGGTCGCGTCCTCAATCGCACCTGAGCGCCAAAGCTATGATGTCTGCGCACAGTGCAGAGCGACATCCTTGGGCCAGCCCTCTCTTAGCCACGGAGCTGAAGCTCCCGCACTCCAGGTGCCGCAGAAAGAGCCTGAACACCTGCACACTTGCACTCGGCAAGTTTGAAACGAGACCTGATTAGACTGGTACCTCCACTGCTCGCCGAAGCTGGCCTGGCCCGATCAAATCAAGCGCGAGAAAGCCTGGGCATCTGGCGAAGAGCACGTGCCATCCAAGCAAGCAAGAAAATCATCCGATGCCTGGCAGCAAACAAGAATCAACAACGCGCGTGATTCCATTCAATGGTCCACAGCGAGTGGCATCTGCATGACGGCCCGGAATTGGAAAGTGCACGGCTTCGTCTGCAGCTCCTGTCGGTGCAGCAGTTTTTTCGACGCCAGACAATGCTTCTGCACAGCTCGAGGTTTCCTGCAGCTTGCAGTGGCAGGGGTCTGCTCGTGCCACGGCGTGCCGTTTGATGCATCACCAGGTTTCCGCAACAAGAACCTTGCATAGCTGGCTGTTGCAAAGCCTGAACCTCATTTGGATTCACTTTGGAGGCTCAGCTTGACAACAACCCGAAACTCCCTGCGCAATGGCTCGCTGCCTGCACGAAGAGTACCCACGCAGAGGCCGCAATACCTGAACACACAGACGTCACGTTCCGGTACCCACCTGGGTGATGACGGCGACTCCACCTGCTGCTTTGCATATCCCCTCAACAGTCCAGCTCATACCGAACCTGACACACTGAGATGGCAACAAAGCCATCTGCTCCACAAGACCACAAAAGTCTGTAACAATCACCTGGTACTTTCCCCCATATGCTCACCTCGTAGTGCCTGGAGGAGTTGTCCATCACCTCGGCATTTTGGAACTGTTACAAGCTGTGTTGGCACATCAAAACAGCATTGGAAGCATTGGACATCGGCAACCGCCTGGATCTGCCTAGTGTGACAACCATACAGCTCTGTGGTGTGCATAAACCGGTCGGCCCCAGCACAAAGCATAATGATGGCACACCGAAACCAATCAAGCAAGAAGCAAGATGGCCTCAATCAAAGCATACCGTGGGTAGGCTGCAAACGGCCGAAGCCAGGTAAACTTTGTGTGAGCCTGCCTAAAGCTGCGGTCACATCAGCCTGTTTCCACACGACAAAAGCGGTGTGCAACTTGGGCCCCACATTTGCTCACCCTGGGACCCAATGGAAGGTTAGTCTATAACGGGGTTCATGCCAAAACGCACAGCAACTAACGACAGGAAGCCAAAACGACTTCTGAGCGCAGGTAGCAACAACTTTGAAACTTGTGGTCGACTTTGTTTGCCGGAGGCTACAAAGAACATCTGGGATTCAAGGCACGTTCTGACTTGTCGATTTGATCCCACTGCTTCCGAAAAAGACGTTAACGGAACAGAAACAATCAAAGGACTGGTAGCAGGCAAGCCAACCTGAGCAGTATCATCCAACGTCGGAAAGGAGAACAGCAGACAAGTACGTTCGCTCGCGTCATGTACTGTTGCATTCTGGTTCTTCTTCTGCGTCATCTTCGAACTCAGCAGCAGGAGTTTGAAACCGAGAAAGGCATGAATCTCGAAGAAATGTGTTGGAAGGCGAACTGCCGGCCCCTCAGCTGCTACACACCAACCTCAAAAGCAGCGCCTGCATTTCGCCGTGCGAGGTCCGATTCAAGAGCCCCTTCCACTCCCACAATCAAACGAAGCAGCATCAACAAAGGTTCCTCAACCTGACAATGAACTGCCACTGTGTTTCGCCTTTTGCCAGCAACAAACAGTACTTACCCGCTAGCACGATGGCCACTGCTCAAAGGCGCCGCGGGCATTCTAGACATCTTGGAAACTCCCACGATCAAGGCCGGCCCCACTAACAAAGCTTTCTCGATTTGACGATAACATGACACCGCTTCTCCTCTTTCCAAGCACCCAGTTTCCGTGCCGACCAAACAAAACAGAAACATGTCGTCGATAACATTCAACAACATAGTCGGATCCACACAGCGAGCATTCTCCATGAGACCCTGAATTTCCGCTGCCAGAAGCAAATCGGGCCCCATCAACGAAGATTATTAAACCCTACCATGAAATGCCACTGTAATTACTTCGGTTGTTTCCAAGCGGCTCATTTGCGGGCGGGGCTTTTTCACACCCCGACAAGGCTCCTCATCACTTTAGCGCTTGGGGTCTTTTTTCACGCCGGGTTCAGATCCTCAGGGTTTGGGGTCCAGAGCAAAAGGAAGCAATTACTTTGTAAGGAGGCAAAAAACCGCGTAACAGGCCATACAAGGCTTTCTTCACGCACTGGGTTTGGGGGTTTAAGGCTGAAGGAACAAAAAGAGTCTTTAAAGGAGACAAAAGACTATCGTGTAAGGTCAAGGTTTTTCGCGTCCTAAGCTTGGGTGTCTAAAGCCGAAGGAAAAGAATAAAGAGACATAAAACAGAGAGACAAAGAGACAGAGAGACGGAGAGACAGAAAGACAGAGACACAGAAGTACGTGTTTGAAGCTTCAGTCGCCAGACGCTCGAAGCACATTGCACCACACGGATCTTCTTTTTTGTCTTGAGCCAAATCGACCCGTTGTGTATCTCAAGCTGCACACTACACATCCTCAGAGGAACAATTCGTCCCCCCTCACGACGTGTTGAGTTGGCGATACGAGCCTCTCCTGTTGAAAAGAAGACGCCAGCGGACCCCCACCCCAGCGTGCGCTGTACAAGCCCACCGCCACCCGCCAGTTTTGGGGTGTTGGTCCACTCTTGCCGCAAGGATCGTATCTTTATTGCAGTGACGTCAGCGATTCAGAAGCCTACGCAGCCTCACTTGCCAGCCAACAGCGCTCAGCCGCTTCACTGCAGCTGCAGCCGTCGACGCCAGAGTCACAGCAGCTCCAAGTCCTAAGCTGCTCTTTCCCTGACCGCGCGACGCGCAGGTCAAGAGTTAAGACCCCCTCAGTTAGCCGCGCGACGCGCAGGCATAACTGTGACGAGGAGACACACAACGACTTCAGCAACCGCAAAATGCGGTAAGTACCTTGGTGAAAACAACGTCCAGCGTCCCTTCGGTGCACATTAGTCGCGCGACGCGCTGACCTAACGGCACTTTGGTGTTCAGGACCTTGGTGTTGAGCTTCGCAACAAGCTCTTCACAAGGCAGCCTAGACAGAACCTTGGTGAAGAGATCCCCTAGTTGATCTTTCGTAGAAGTGTACTCCAGACTGATCTCGTCTGCATGACTCTTCAAATGATCAGAGATTGATGCGTTGGAAAGGCGTTGAGTCCTGACTAAACCCCTCAGCTTTACCGAGTATCCTGCCTTTAGGACTGTTATTGCCGATTCATTGTCTTCACGGATACGGATGGGTATTGTTTGTCCACACACATTACTGAGCAAGTCTTGAACCGGAAGTGCTTCAGCGCAAAGTCCATCCGCAAGCGACACAAGTTCGGCCTCTGCGCAACGTCACCGTGCAACAGATCATGCTTGTGACCATGCTCATGACGACCAATCCGCCTGCTCATTTCTTGAGCGACGCGCGGGTGGCTGGTAGCCACACGCCACTCCTTCAGCGGATATTTTCCGTCGATGCAGAGCCTGAAACCGCAACTGGTCGGAGGACACAACTGCAACTCAAAGCGAGTGATCATGTCAAGCACCGCTGTTTGGTACCAACCTAAACAGCTTTTCGGCCACTCAAACGACACAGACCCCCCTGACTCCGCAGCAACACTGGCCAACAACATGAAGTGCTGAACGAGCCTCAACGAGTTTTCTCTTTTCAAAGCTGTTGGTGTGTCTGTGTGCTTGGAGTCTTTGTTGGAGCGAAGGTTGTGCCAGGGCTGACTAGGAAGGGAACCCCACAAGTGAAGAACCTCTCCTCTCTCAGCCTGATCTCGCGCCCAGTCTAAAACCTGCAGAAACTGCTCTTGGTTTTCAAGATCGACGAAATCTTTAGACAAGCCTAGATACGAGATCTGGTGCTGCTCACAAACTCGTTTCAACTGACTGTGACTCGAGCAGCAAAACTCGACAAAAGTTGCGCCTGTAGACTGTTTCACTTTGGAACTTCTTTCCTTGGCAGTCAACGCAAAAGTTGTCTCTTGAGGGAGGCCCTGAAACAGTTGCTGTGCTTCGTCTTGCGTCAGCTCTCCAGTTTGGTGAGCCTTTGGGTCTGCAAGCAACTCAACACAAGCGGCTAAGCCTGAGACGGTTTCCCCTACCTCTTCTCCTGCCGTCGAAGGCGGAGTAAAAGCAGGAACCTCAGACTCTTCTGGAGGGACAAAAGCGTCTTCGAGCTCTTCATCCTCCTTGTCTTTGGCAGGGAGCGGCTCATGAAAGTCAAGCAAATCATTAAACCGTGTCCTACATGCCTTGTTGTGGTTGTAGCTTCCAGTTTTGCAGCCCTCACACTTGGGAGTCTTGCCGTGCACTGCAATTCTCAACCTGGTGATAGCCCTGTTTCTGGAAAACTGTGCTGAAGTTTCTTCCGCTCCTGTTGCTTCGGCCCTCGGACCAACTTCGTCAAACTTGGTCAACCCCTACGTTTGCTGCTCAATGTCTTCATCAAGCGCCCCTACAGGTGGAGCCAACGAGTCAGTGCTGGGAAGCTTGTGATGAGGGTTCTCCTCATCCAACGCCTTGGCTTTAGCGAGCGGGAAAGACCATTTGCCGTTGGGAACAGCGAGGTCCTTGGTAATCACTACTCGAAACCCCCCCTCCTTGAGAGACCGAAGAGTGACTACTTGATGCGCTCCTTTGAAACGCATGCCATCGATGACTTCTGGGCCTAGATACAGAGCTGGTTCCCCTTTGGGTGCAAAAGTACCGGCCTCTCTGTCTTTGTACCAAACCAAAGCACCGAAAGGAATCAGATACCCTTCATAAGGCTACTTCCAATGGGCCTCGAACCTGGTAGAAGACAAAGCTTGCCCCTTTTCCTTAGCCAGTTCTTGTATGGCCTTGGGAGGCTCAAGGGTTGCGTTACAAATGAAAAAAAAGCAGCGTTGTGCGAACTTCCAGTGCCGAACATGCAGCCCTGATCGAAGCAGCAGTGTTGCTGTTCCCTGTTTGGTGGTTCGGATTGCGGACTCAGCGAAAGGATTGTGCAGTGGATCTCTTGGAGCGGCAGGCTCAGAGTTGAACCCTACGTCGCGTATTGCCTTCAAGATCTCCGGAGCCCTGTCGCTAGCTACACTGACTATGGGGGACTTCCTACCACAGAAGTGTCTCAAAGCGTCCTCTACTTCTTCACTGTCCTTTGAAAGAGCAGGGTAAGTCCACACAACACCCGAAAACCGATCTCTACACACCAAAGACACTACTTCGTCCTCATCCGTAGGAGTGTCGCGTGCGATGATGTGATCCACTTGCGCTCCACAGGGCCCTCAGGCTCTTCCTGGTCGCGCGCTTCCTGGAGATTAGACGAGTGGTTGTCGCGTCTCCTGTGCGGTGTTGCGGTTAGCTTTGCTTGCAAACACAGATTGCACTTTCGGGATTTGGGCAGATGCGGCCTGGTTCAAGCTCATTCACCCATTCATCGTCATCATCACCTTCATCCTTTCTCTCCTCTAGCGCCCTCGCGCGACGCGCAGACGAAGCCGAAGATTCGAAGAAAGTAATCAGGCTGTGAGCAATGTAGGGAAGTTCAGCTTCGGGGCTTTCCAGTTCTTGCCACTTCACTTGGTTTTCTAGCGGAAACCACTCGGTGGTGTTTACTAGCCAAGTCGTGCGCAAGTCTAGCTCTTCCACATCCGGCTTCGCGAAAGTGGGAACACGTCTCTGCACCAAGACTCTTCCGTCACGCAGGTCCTGCCAACTCACCTTACCTGAGGCTAGCCTCCAGTCGTCAGGTGGTTCTCTAGCGTCTTCACTTCCACAGACGACGGGGGCACCAGAAACAAGTTCTACTTCTTCCCGAAAAACAGGTACGCAGTGTTCAATGCGATCAGCAGTCCTACATTGGTCTCGGTCTACCTCGAGGTTGTAGGGAACTGCAGGCGGGATCAAGATGGGCAGCTCACCGGCTTCCCACATGAAGCTAAACCCTTGGTTCATGACGAATTGTCCTATCGAGTAGACCAACGGACAACTCTTGAGTACGAACATGTTGGCTAGTCGCTTCAAGGAGCTAGACCACAGGCCGATGGATTCACTGGAGTGTTTCTTACCACCGCCTGCGTCAAAGGCCATGCTCTGTGATGATGTGCCGCACAACGCATCAAACACACTCTCGGAGACCCTTTGTTCCCGGAAAGCCTCCTTCGAACCCAAGTGTTCTCCCGCACCGGTGTCCGCGATGACATCCAAAGTGCAGGTGGGTCCTTGTGAAAGGGCCGCTGCTCCTGAGGCCATTGCCGCCATGACCAGTGCTACTGCTGCCTTGGTGGGTGCCTTTGGGGCAGCTGCCTTGGCCTTAGCGTCTGGGGCTGGGTTGGCCGGAACAACGAGCTCGTGCTTGAAAGGACAGTTGTCTCTCTTACACGCTCCTCTGGAAGAACAAACAGAGACCTTCAGACAAAGCTTTCTTCACGTTCGGGCCAGATGACTTACCACCCCCTTTCTTGCCATCATCTTTGCCTTGCCCTTTGCCCTTGCCTTTGTTGTCCTTGTTACCTTTGCCACCTTTGGCGTCTGCTTTGCTGGGTGCTGTTTTGGCTGCTGCCGCTTTTGCCTTCGCTGCTTCCGCTTCCCTTTGCTTCTGCTCTGCCGTCGGTGCTGCTGCACCGCCTGCCTGTTCACGCTTCGGCCCTTTCTTCAAAGCCTCTTGGATGGACTGTAGGTTTTGTTCTTGCTGATTTTCCAGGATTGTACGATCAAGACGGCACCAAAGCCGCTCAAACGAACGCTCCGGAGTACCCTCAGCAGCATCGCGCACGCGGTCCGTGTGTCTACGAAGTGCTGGTACTTTCTTCAGTCTTTCAAACAACCACTTTGCCATCAGCTTTTCCGCTGGCCTTTCTGACGTGGGGAGCTGGCCCAAAATGTATCGGACGTTATCCCTCCAGGCCTTGAGCGAAGCAACGGAGCCCTGGGGTGGTGCAAGGAGAACAGCTCAAGCTCAGAAACCACAGCTCCGTACGTAGAGTCCGTGTCAAACTCACGCGCAACCATGTTCAACAGAACCCTTCCCCTCAACGGTCGGTTGACTGCTTCTGAGTCCTCCAGTCTCAAACACGAACCTAGCTCCTCTACCTCGTCATGGGCAAAGCTTTCTCTATGCGTAAAAGAAGAGATCTGCCGGAAGGTCTTCCACCGCAGCATCTCAAAGAAGCAGAGAGCCCATTCCAACTTCACGAGAAAGAAAAGAGCTCCGGCTGCCTTTTTAATCGACAATAAGAGAGAGAAGAGTTCGACGTCCCATGTTCCTTCCTTCAAGAGATAGAAGAAAGGTAATTTTCAAAAAGTGAGCACAGAGCTCCCTTGACCTTTGTAAGAAGAGTCCGGTCCTCCTCTCAATGTTCAACACAAAACGAGCAGCCCTCTACCTCGTCCTCTGGAACAAGGAAAGAGCCCAGCTGGTCTTGTGAACCTGTTGCTAAGTTTTCATTTTATCTGAAGAGGAATGAACGGCTCCCACTCCTAGCACGAGAGGACAGAGCTCCCCAAGCCTACAAAAGAAGAAGAGAGCCTCCTCCAAGTTCATGAGAAAGAAGAGAGCTCCATCTCACAAAAGCAGACAGGCCCTGCCAAACTATCTAGAGAGAAGAGAGCTCTGTTTACCCCTCAGTCGGCAAGAAACCCCCTCCTTTCTCTCTAGCAAAGGGAAAGATCGAGATCCTGACTACTCCGCTTACTTTTAAAACGAAAGACGGAAGAGAACATACGCTCAAGAAAGGGTGGAGCTCTTCCCAGGCTTCAATGGCTTCAAAAAAGGAAATCTCGTCCTCCCCCCAGCCTTCGAAACGGAAAGGTAAGTCTCCCCACCTCATGCTCCAAAGCAAGAAGAAAGTGTTCGATTCAAGAAGATTGAAAAGATTTCGCTCCTAGCGCGGGAGGACAGAGCTGCCCTAGCTTCCAACAAGAAAAGTCCTCACCTCATCCTCGACAAGAGGTCACTGCGAGCTTCCTCCAATTTGTTGAGACATAAGGGAGCTCCATCGTAAAAAGACAGACAAGCCCCTCCAAACCATCGAGAAAGAAGAGAGCTGCGTTTACCCCTCAGCCGCCAAGAAGAGACCTCCTCTCTTGGTAAGGGAAAAGGATCTTGATTGCCCACTTGGTTTCTTCAAAAGATGGAGGAGGGCATGCGCTGAAGAGAGGGTGGAGCTCCCTTCAACCTGCAAACAAGGTAGCTTGGTCCGCCCCTCAATCTTCAAAAAGAAAGAGAGAACTCCTCCACCTCATGCTTTGAAACAGGAAGAGCGACCCGACAAGTTATTCGTGGCAAGAGAAGAGAGCTCCATTAGCTCTTGGAAGTCGCCTCTCAGTCCTCGCTCCCAGCAAGAGAGGACAGAGCCCCCCCCCGCTTTAAAAAACAATGTATTATTTCTCTACCTTATCATCGAAAACAAGAAGAAAGCTCCCTCCAATTTCGCCTCCTAACAACTCAAACGAGAGGCCATTCTAACTTCTCGAGAAGGAAGAGAGCTTTGCTTGCCTCTCTGTCGACAAGAAGAAAACTCTTTCTCTCTTAGTCAGGGGCGAGAGCTCCTCTTCCCCCCTCCTCCGCTTCAAGACATGGAGAGAGCTTACAATCAAGAAAAAAGGATGGAGCTCTTCCCAACTTCAATCAACTTGACAAGAGAAGTGTGGTCCTCGCCGGGGCCTCAAAAGGAGATGAGAAGCCCTGTACCTCATCCTCTGGAAACCGGAAGATAGCTCACTCCAAGTTATTCTTAGTACGAGATGAGAGCTTCTGTCTAGAGAGCTCCTTGACCTCTTGGTAAGTCTTCATCTTAATCTTAAGAAGACTGAAGACAGCTCGCTCCTGGTCCTAGTAAATATGGACAGGGCTCGCCCAGTCTTCCACAAGAACTTATAAGTTCTCTACCTCATCCTGTACCAGAAGAGAGCTTCCTCCAACATAAACAGAAAGAAGAGGGCCCCATCTCAAAATAGCAGATAGGGCCCGCGAACTTCACGAGGAAGAAGATTTTTCTAGAAGAGACCTCCCTAACCTTTTTGGTAAGCCGTCATTGTCTTTGAAGAAGACTGAAGGGCTCCCACTCCTAGCACGAAAGGATAGAGCTCCCCCAGCCTACAACAAGAAGAAGAGAGGGTCCTCCAAGTTCACGAGAAAGAGGAGAGCTCCAAATCTAAAATACAGACAGACCCCGCCAAACCATCGAGAAAGAAGAGAGCTCCATCTCACAAAAGCAGACAGGCCCTGCCAAACTATCGAGAAAGAAGAGAGTTTCGTTTGCCGCTCAGTCGGCAAGAAGAGACCTCCTTTCTGTCTAGATAAGGGAGAGATCGAGATCCTGACTATCCCGTTTGCTTATTCAAAAGAAAAACGGAAGAGAGCATACGTTCAAGACAGGGCGGAATGGCCCCCAAGCTCAAAAAGAGACATCTGGTTCTCCCCCAGCCTTCAAAATCAAAAGGTAAGTCCCCCCCTCATGTTTCAAAGCAAGAAAAGATTTCCCTCCAACCTACCTTGTAAGAGACTTGCTGTCTACAAGAACTCTTTGACCTCTTGGTAAATCTCCGTCTCCTCTGAAGCGAACTGAAGGGAGCTCGCTCCTAGCAAAACAAGACAAAGCCCCTCCAGTCTCAAACACGAACCTAGCTCCTCTACCTCGTCATGGGCAAAGTTTTCTCTACGCGTAAAAGAAGAGATCTGCCGGAAGGTCCTCCACCGCAGCATCTCAAAGAAGCAGAGAGCTCCATTAGCTCTTGGAAGTCGCCTCTCAGTCCTCGCTCCCAGCAAGAGAGGACAGAGGCCCCCCCGCTTTTAAAAACAATGTATTATTTCTCTACCTTATCATCGAAAACAAGAAGAAAGCTCCCTTCAATTTCGCCTCCTAACAACTCAAACGAGAGGCCATTCTAACTTCTCGAGAAGGAAGAGAGCTTTGCTTGCCTCTCTGTCGACAAGAAGAAAACTCTTTTCTCTCTTAGTCAGGGGCGAGAGCTCCTCTCCCCTCCTCCGCTTCAAGACATGGAGAGAGCTTACAATCAAGAAAAAAGGATGGAGCTCTTCCCAACTTCAAAAAACTTGACAAGAGAAGTGTGGTCCTCGCCGGGGCCTCAAAAGGAGATGAGAAGACCTGTACCTCATCCTCTGGAAACCGGAAGATAGCTCACTCCAAGTTATTCTTAGTACGAGATGAGAGCTTCTGTCTAGAGAGCTCCTTGACCTCCTGGTAAGTCTTCATCTTAATCTTAAGAAGACTGAAGACAGCTCGCTCCTGGTCCTAGTAAATATGGACAGGGCTCGCCCAGTCTTCCACAAGAACTTATAAGTTCTCTACCTCATCCTGTACCAGAAGAGAGCTTCCTCCAACATAAACAGTAAGAAGAGGGCCCCATCTCAAAATAGCAGATAGGGCCAGATAGGGCCCGCGAACTTCACGAGGAAGAAGATTTTTCTAGAAGAGACCTCCCTAACCTTTTTGGTAAGCCGTCATTGTCTTTGAAGAAGACTGAAGGGCTCCCACTCCTAGCACGAAAGGATAGAGCTCCCCCAGCCTACAACAAGAAGAAGAGAGGGTCCTCCAAGTGGGAAGAAGACTATCTCCTCTTGCTCTTCAAACAAAAAATGGAAGGGAGCGTACGCTTCAAGAAGAAGGGATGAAGCTCCCCAGACCTTAATGGAGAACAAAGCGGTTCAATAGAACCGAATTTTCTTATGGAAACCTTCCGGAAAACTCGGTGCTATCGAACCGCTGTGTTCAGGTCTGGAAAACGCAACCGTTCGATAGCGCAGATTTTCCTAAGGGAAACCATCTAGAAAATTTGGTGCTATTGAACCTCCCTTTACTGTCCTCATTGTCGGAAAACGCAGCGCTTCGATAGCACCAGGCTTGTGAAGGAAACTCTCCGGAAAATGCAGCCGTGCAATACGGCAACGGTGCGTGAAATGAATCACAACTTTCTGTTATTTCCTCGTCAACCGACAAGATTGAGGGAATTCATAAAGGGAAACAGAGGGATTTTTTGTACAGCTGAGGGATTATGTAAAGGGAAAATAAAACGCTTTACGGGTACGTTCCGGACCCTTTCACTTTACACAGATATTCGCACTTCACTTTTCCTCGGGCGCACGGCTGTCTTGGGTGCGTCCCTTGAGCCTAAACACCACAGTGGAACATTTGTTCCATGCTGTACAAAATCATGTGGCAAACGGCTCAATTACAGGATTATAGGGCAACACACTCCTGAGCGAATTGTTTGTTACCCCCTCTTCGTGCATCCTCTTCTGTCCCTTTTCATTTCTAGAGGTGCTACGAACCCAAAACAGTCGCTCACTCCTCTTTTCGAAACACTCGTTGTGCACTGCTTTTTGTCGTGGTGTGAGACGAGTGAAACAGAGCTACTCCTACTGGCCGCTCTCAAACTCGTTCACTTCTTTGGCTTTTAGCCTCAAAAGAACTCGTGGTGGCCGCAGCCACAAAACTCTTTAAACTATCCTCGTAGAGAAACTCTTCTGCTTCTCGTAGTGCAGCTGTCGTACAGCTTTCAGAAAACTCTTTCCTCGTTTGGGAACGAAGTTCCCCCTCTCGGCCTTACAGCCTTCAGATTCCCTTTTTCTTTATAGACCTCCGGTTTGGTCTTCCTCTCTCTTCTTTTCTCTTTTTCTCTTTTAGCTGCTCTTTTGCTGGGCCTTTTTGCCTTTGCCCTTTTCCGCATTGTCAGTGCGGTATTTCTTCTTATTCGTCTCCAACCTGTTGGCGTATGCCCTTCGGATTATCAACTCATTTCTCTTGTACCAGGACTGGAACTGCTCCTTGCTCATCTCTTCTCGTTGCATCTTTGGAGCATACTGCCCTGAGGCAGTATAGTTGTAGTCCGCATCCCAGCACGTTTCGGAACCATGTCCGAAACGCGAACATACTGCACATACCTGTGCCTGCGTTGAGGCATCAGGGTCTTCTTCCACCTTCACTTCTTCTTCTTTCGCAGCTTGCAGCTCATCCTCCAGCACTTTGTTGTTCTTGCCTAGCTCTTTGATAGTTTCCTTCATCTTTTTGCGTTCCTCTTTCATCTTCTCTACCTCTTCGCTTGGCTGGGCTGGCGCTGCTCCTGCACTGCTTTTTCTCTTTTTCACTTTGCGCAGCTCTTCATTCAATTCTCCAATCTCCTTTTCTTTTGCTTCTTTGAGATCCGTGATCTCCTTTTCCTTTTTCTCCAACTCCTCTTTCATCTCTTTCTCTTTGGCCTCTATGATCTCCTTGATCTCTTTCGTTTTCTTTTTCTCCATTTCTTCGATCATCTTCTGATCGCTTTCACTCAAAAGCAATCTTCCTTCTGGCACTTTCAGCTCCTTTCTTTTACTCCTCAACTCTTCGAGGGCAACATGGAGCTTAGGGCGGAGCCGGTCCATCTCTTTCATAAGTGCTGCCTCCTCATCCATGATGAGGGTGGCCTCCATCTCTTGTTGTTCCTCTTCTTTTCGCAACTTATCGAGTTGCTTCTCTATGGCTTCCTTAGCCACGAAGGCTTCATCAGCCACTCGTTTTAACTCTTCTTGAACTTCAATCTCTTTTGCAATGAGCCTTTCTCTTTCATCTTCTTTCAGCTTCTTTTGCTTCTGCTTGAACGTATACAAATCACCATAAATGGCGAATTTCTTTCTCCTTTCATCCACTTTCTCCTGCAGAACCCTCATTTGTGCAAGCAGGTCCTGCACTTTCTTCTCTTCATCCAGTACTGACTTCTTTGCCAGCTTATTCATAATCTCCTTGTACTCATCGTCACTTGACTCAGAGTCCTTTTTCTTTCTCTTCACGCCTTTCTCTTTCTCTTTCTCCTTGTCGGAGCTTTCTTCCTCTTCTTTCTCCGAGCTCTCTTTGTCCTCGCTCTCAGAGGCTTCCTGTTCCTCTTCTTCTTTCCCTTTCTTTTTCTCTTCCTCCTCTTTTGTTTCCTCTGCTTTATCCGCAGTATCATCTGCTCTTTCTTTCTGGCCCTTTCGCCTCTCGGCAGCATCTACAGCCTTTTGCTTCAGCTCATTTATTCTTTCTTCCATAACCCTTGCCTGGCTGTCTTCTTCTTTTCCTTGGCTGCCCTGTGCCTCTGCAGCCAATTCCTCGGCTGTCTTTTTGAACTCTTCAGGCACTTTAACCTCCGCCGTTGTAGCTTCTGGCGGGGCTTGCGTTTTAGGCGCAAACTGCTGGTCGAGGCGTTGCACCTCGGGCCACAGAGCTTCGAGGGTTAACCTCCGCTCGCGATCCCTTTTTAGCTCTCTTTCACAGAGGGTGACGGCCTCTATACTCCGGCATTCATCTTTGATCATTGTCTTGAGGGCTTCGTCGTCTGCCATCTTTTTCTTCTTCCCTCTTTTCTCTTTTAATTCTCCTTTTTCTTTCACTTCTTCTCTCTTCACTTCCTCTTTCCTCACTTCTTTCCTTCTCACTTCCTTCCTTGAGTTGAAAACGGCAGCGGCGGAATAAAACATGCATTCAGCACTTCCAACCCAACTCTTCCACAGGCTACCGTTGCAAAGCATGACAAGAACCATTGTCATCATCATCACCATCATCACCAAACCAAAGCATCTACTTTCAATGCTTCTACTGCTTTGTTCTCTCAGTCCATCACACTGCTGAACCATCATCATCATCACCAGTCTTCTCAGATACTTCGTAGGGATCTTGAAGTCACTTGCTATCCTGATCTCTTCACTCTCTTCTCCAGTTTTCACACCGATTCTTTCCAAACACTTCACAACAGCGTTCCGTGACAAAGCTTTTGTCCCTACATCTGCAGGGTTCTCCTTTCTAGCTATCGCTTTCACTTGAAGACCTACAGAAGTAAGCCTTTGAACCCAAAGCAGTCCAGCATCAATGTGCCTCGTTCTTCCTAAACCTTTCTTCAGAAGAATAGACCTAGCACTGCTAGAATCCATCCGAATCACCATATCCGGCCTAATCCCCAGAACTCTGTGCAACAGGTTCTGTAGAAAAACTCCTTCACTCAAACCTCCAACAGCTGCCACCAGTTCGCTTTCGCAGCTGCTCAAAGCCGTTGCTTTTTGCTTTCTCGCGTGAAAGTAAACAATGTTACTGTTCACGAAAATCAATACGCAGCTCGTTGACTGCCTATTCTCACGATCGGTCGCCCAGTCGGCGTCGGTCACTACCTCGATCAAACTCTTTGCCGTAAAAACATCTTTGTAGGCATTCTCAGTTCTCTTATCACCTGGATCCAGAAAACTCTTTCCAGGATATGCCTCTTTGTGTTCTATCACGTAGTGGGCTGTCGCTTTCACGTACTTTGCCACGTGCCTAAGCACTGCTAAGTCTCCTCGCGTTGGCGCTGCCAACTTCCCTGAAAACCACTTCGTAGCGAATCCCAAATCAGGTCTCTCCGGTGTCATATACAATAGGATTCCTACACAGGATCTGTACAGATGATGTTCATCTGCATCCAAGGACGTGTCGTCCTTCAACGATCTTCCGTAATCCATTGGAAACGGCAACTTCTTTGGCAGGGCTTTTCCCAAACCTAGAATCTCTTCCAACTTCTCAAGATACTTGCCGTCCATCCTGATCTCAATTCCTTCTTTCGTTCCTAAGAACGTCCTCTTCAAGAAAGTACACTTTCCTTCTCCAACCTTCTCTGGACCTTCCAGCTTTATCTTCAGCTTGTGCTTCAGCAGCAGATCCACTACTGCTTGTTCTCTTTTGGTTTTCCAAACACTTCCAAATCATCCACATGGGTGCTCATAAGCGTTCCACCTTCTCCTGGTGTCTCCGAAAACTTATAGAAGAAACTTGGTAATCCCACATCGGAAACCATCTTCTCTTTCTCCAGGATTTCACGTAGATGCTCAAACCAGTCACTGCTTCCTGTTCGTTGTCCCGGCATGGTGTACTGCAGTTGGTACCACTTTCCTCCTAAACTCACAACCGTGTACTCCTTCTGTGGCACCTGAAGGTACGCGTCAGAAATGTCTATCGAGATCATCTCGTAGTCTCTTGAACTCGCACACAAAGCTGACAGCAGCTTGATGCTCGAACCAATGCTCGTTGGTGAGTATAACGCCGATAGACCGTAGTCGGTCAGCCACTTGTATTCCCGCGCCACTAGGCGGGCGCGCCTCTTCCATTGGAGGTCCCTATGCCTCCAATCCAACACGTACTTTGCGCTGAGTCTCTTTGGCTCTTCTCCATTCGGTCCTTTCTTCAAATCTCCATTCTCATCCAGTTCCACTTCTTTGAGAACTTTCATCTCCAACAGTCTCTCGATTTCTGTTTTCTCCGCTTTCAGGTCCACCTTCTCCAGATCTTCAGCTTCCAACTTTGGTGGCCCATCATCATACTCGTGAGACCAAGTAACCGTTAGGTCCTCTTCTGTCTCACACACCTTCTCGTTCCACTTGCTCTGGGACTCTCGACTTTCTTCAAGAAACAGCTGTGTCTCGTCGAGATCCACATATTCATCTCCATGCTCTTCGGGATCCTCGCTCTTGGCGAATCTCCGAATGTGGTATTCCACTCGCGCCGCACTTCCTCGTGCCTCATCTCCAAGTCTTGGCACTTTTTCAACTCTTTCTTCTACCTCTCCAGTTCCTTCGTCTACTCTTGGTCCTTTCTTTGGTGACCCTTCTCCTTCTTCTTCTGCATTTCTTTTCGCAACCTCTCTTTGAAATTCTTCTAGCGTCATCTCATCGGGCACCAATTCATCTTCCGCTTTTCTCTTAGTTCTCACTTCTCCTGGATCGTCGTCATCATCATCGCTTTCGTCGTCCATTGGTTCTCTTTCGGGCGTTGCTCCAGACAGCGATGAACTCTTACTTGAGGAACTTGAAGTTCCTTGGCGTTCGCTCGGCGGCGAAGGTTCGCTACCTTTTTCTTCTTCTACTCCTTTGTCTTCCTTAGCTGCTAACCTTGGAAATCCTGGCCCATCATCAATAGGCACAATTCTCTTCTTCTTGAACCTCAGAGCTTTCAGCTGATGGTCCCAGGGAGCTCCAACAGAAAGTTGCAAAAGCTCAGGCTGATATGCTTCAGCGCATCTTCTCATTGTTCTCGCTTTAATCACTCCTCGACCTGTTCCGATCAGGTTCAAATTGCTCGAATAGTCCTTTCCTAGAAAGACTCCCTTTTCCCAAGGTTCTCCTTTCTCCTTCGTCTTTGGCACTGCCTTTCCAAACACTGCTGACCCGAAAGGGGCCAACTTTCCTTTGTACGTTCTGTCCACCGTTGCTTCAAACGCCGTTCGACCATCTCTTCCCACATGAAACCTGTTATACAGCCATGCTGCATGTCTGTACGCCCAGCTATAAAGCGGGACATCAGATCCGATGGCCGTTCCACTTCTTTGTTCTACCGTCGCCAACAACGTCTTTGCAAGGTTCCTCACAGTTTGGATATACCTTTCCACAGGCAACCCTTGATGCTCATCAGGTGTGGCATCTTGTAACTCCGTCTTCAAACCTTGTTTAGTTCTTGCCACTTGAACTCCTCTTCTGATCGCAATCATCACTGGCTCGGTGTCGGTTCTAAGAACTACTTCAGCGTAACCCAAAAGGGCTAACACTCTTACCACTTCACTCACTGCGTGGTTTATCACCGCATCTCCTCCTTTCGTTGGCACCGCAATAGCTATCAGGAACTTCGTGTCGTTGTCAACTCCAGCAAGCTGAATAGCAAGCGGATCTCTTTCCTTTTCATCTCCTTGTGTTCCTGTGAACATAAAGTCCAAGCTAAACACGGGCCGTTGCGCCTTCTCTTTTGTTTCTTCGAAGTTATCTTCTCTACTCTTTGCTGCCTGGCATGCTTCACACCAGGGCGCTCTTGGCAAATGCGTCAGCTCATGCGCTTCAATCTCTTCCGGGCTCGGCAGAGCCGGCAGAGCCTCTGGAATTGGCTCTCTCTCAAACTCCTTTCTGATGTCTTCTGAGATTTGGGCTTGCGCTTTCACTTTGCTCAACGCAACCTCTTTCTTTAATCTTTTCCACAAAATCTCCTTCGATCCATTCTTGGAGATATGCAGATACTTGCACGCCGCTTTCATCTCCTTCAACTCACTCTGGCGTGTCAACTTCATTGGTCCAATCACCATCACATCTTCCTCATCTTCGCCAATCACTGGAACTCCTCTCTTCGGTTCCTCTCGTTCGCTTCCTTCCTTCTCTTTCGAACTCGTGGAGGTTCCCGTGACCTCCATCGGCACTCCTTCTTGTGCCAGCTCTCTCTCCAACTCTTCCAAATTCGTGAGCAACCCATAGTCACTCGGTTCCTTCATCCCTTTTTCCAACAAGGTGACCATCACCTCAAACCGGTCTTGAGGACTAGCCCCAAGCTGAACTCTTTCGCGATCCTTCCAGATCTCCGTACACTCAAAGAAATCCATACTCTTCCAATCCACTTCATTCAACACTCTTTCTCCGCTTCTTTTCAGCTTTCCTAGCAAGGTTGTTCGATAAGGAAAATAATCTCCTTCATCTCCTTCTCCTTCGTAGAGCCTGTTGGGGAACTGACCTGTTGGGTCAAACGTCTTCCCCATGTACCAATCAAACCTTGCAGGTGTGCCATCATTCAGCACAAACCATCCATCTTCATCTTCTTTGCTCTTCAGCTCGTTTTTCAATTCTCTTTCCAGCCTCACCGGCTGCACTTTCATTTCCTCTTCTTCAAGTCTTCTGATGCACATCCTCGCCATCGAGGAATTCCTCTTGAAGTATATCGGTATACGAACACTTCCTTTTCTCAACCACAACTTTCCATCCTCGTTCACCGTACCCCAACCTAACTTCCACATCTTTCCTACCGCAAACAAAGGTTGGGTGACATTGCCGCAAACAGCACTGTCGGTGATCTTCAACTTCTTTCCAGACTCCTTTGTGAAAACAAACGTCACGTTCTGCCTCACAGGCAGTGTTGGGATCACTTTCCCTTGCGCATCTTTAAGATGATACTCAAAAGTAGAAGCTTCTCCTACTTCTTCTGCCCAGTCCATAGGCAACACATGGCAGTCAGCTCCACTGTCGAGCACTACCTCACATGCATCCACTTCTCTCGTTGCTCTCTGCACTTCATTCTCTTGAGAGATCATTCTCACACTTCTTTCAATCTCTGTTTCCAAGAACCACCATCCTTGGTACCACTCCATCAAACCATCTGTTGGTTCCTCCTCGCTTTCTTCTTCCTCATCATTCGAAGAGATATCAAACTCCTCAACTCTTCTCAGTTCTCCTTCCACTAGCTCTTCAAACTCCTGACACAACCTCACAAAGTTGAGCTCTTCATCCTCATCTTCTGTCATTTCCACTCGTCGGGCTTGTCGCGCCGCTTCTGCTGTGATCTGCCTCACTTGACCAGTCTCGTTCTTTGTAGCAGGGGCGTTGCTAGAGGAACTCTTCTCGTGATCTCCTTGATGGGTTCCTTCCTCTTCTACCTGTCTCACTTTGCCTTTGCCTCCTTTTCCTTTTCCTTGGTTCTGCCAGCACTCAGACGCTTTGTGTCCTATCTTTCCACATATGTGGCACTCTCCTGTGAACTTCCCTTTCCCGTAGCCA
>CAJNDT010003979.1:0-270000 GCA_905221615.1 Symbiodinium sp. CCMP2592 | reverse complement strand
ACGCTGATTCTTCCTGAGAAACGAAACGGCTTTCTCCGAGAGTCCAGCGGCAGGCACCATGTCAGTTTGGGTATGGTAGGGGGATAGGGTCGGCTAGGCTTGGGTCGCACTCCTTGAACGCAAAACTGCACCGAGCGGACCACAGCGAGCCATTTTGCTCAAAGTGCCATGCTGTGCGCGGACAGTGCGTGAGTTGCTCGGCTCCCCAATACGGGTCACCCAGCTCGTACGTGCAAGGGTTTCAGCTCAGCTTCTCGGCTGAAACCGATTTCCATCAGAGTGGCCAGCTTCCCAATACGGGTCACTGACGGATCAGCGGAGGTGTGGGCCGAAACATGAGCGAGGGTCCGCTGCGACCACCTCTAGTCCAAGTCAATGAGACCAAGTGAGGATGTCTTAAGCCTGCGCTCAAAGGTCCGCTTTCTGGATGCTCTCGTAGGCTTGCCCGGCATCGGGAGGTCAATCCCAAACTCGTCACGGAACATAGCTCGAAGATGATGGTTGTGCAGTTCTGTTTCCAGAGTCAAAAGTTCTTCCTCCGTTTCTGGAAGAAGCGGCTCGTGATCCGATTCGGGATGAACTGTAGCCACAACCTGCGCAAAAGGAATACACAGCGGTTCCTGGTCGTCGCGGTTGGACACGTGCAAGTAGAGAAATGCTTCAAGGTTCCCAGGCTTCAAAATCGCCGCAGCAAAACCCACAACTTGATCTGGCGATTCGCAAAGTTCCAGTTTGGCCGATGCTCTCTCAATCTCCCTTGACTGACGTCTTGACCAACTCGTTTGACTGACGTTCTCCGGACGCTCAACCTGGTAATCCTCCAGCACCTGCTCTATACAAAAGTCAGAGAGGGCCTGCTTCAAGCTTTCCAGACCAGCTTGCGATGCCATCGTGCCGAAGTAGCAGAACTCCAAGAGAAAGAGCCCACGATCCGAACTATGAGTGGCCGCCGAGAGGAGCACACACTTGGGCACTACCTACAGACACACACACACAGACACAAACATACACATGCACACCCTTACGGGTGGCTAATCAGCAGCTCGCGGTTTGCTCCGAGTGAACGCATCTACTGCTGGTCAACTTCGCCCGTCAGAGCTATCCACACTAAGTCCAGCTGCATCACATGAACATGCAAAGCTCAGATCTTGCCTATGACTAGCGCGTCTTTCCAATCCGGATCGCACGCATTCGACACATGGAAGTTTACCGATGGCGCTTGGTGGAGCGCAAAAAAAGGTAGGTACCGGCGCTGCTCCGTCAGGATGTGGAGCCACGATGGACCTGGGCAGCCAGACCAATGCCCAGACCAGTGAAGCATCCAAATCCGAACATGAAAGCCCAACCCACGGAACAAGGGTCCGGGTTTGGTGTGGAAGCGTGACAGGTCTAGACAACAAGATGATGTCGGGTTTGTTCGCTACACTGCATCACGGCTCAGGGGTCTGCATATTATATAGAAGACTCACCGGTCTAGACGGTGCAACTTACCTCGACACCCAGGGTTCGATGGGGACTCACGTTCTGCTCGTCGGCTGTGGTCTATGAACATACATACACACCGAGGAAGAGGAGGAGGAGAACAACGCCCATCATAGCTTCAACTCTTCGAGGGGGGGAAGCAACTTACATTCAGGGGATGACTTTGGAATTAGGATAAAACCGGGTTTATTCAGTGAAATACAACTTACCGCGACACCGAGGGTTCGGACGGGACTTACGTTCTGCTCGTCGGCTGTGCTCTATGAACATACATACAAACGGAGGAGGAGGAGGATAAGAACTATCATAATGGCTTCAACACTTAGGTCACAGTACGGAGCCATCAGCAGCTGGAAATCCTGGCTTGTAATTTCCGAGGGCTTCATGTTGACGAGAGTCGAGAAGGGACTCAAATGGAAGAACGAGTAAGCAAACAAACGGCAGCCTAAGGAAACCGCATGCAATCTTCTTTCCGATGCTATTCCACTGCGAGTTAAGGTTCTTAGGAACCTAAACCCAACCGCGATGAGCGTGCGGCAGCATCTGTGCACCTGGGCCGCGCTTGGAGCAACGAAAGGAGAAAGAGAAAGAGCAAGCCTCGAGCTTCAGGTCGACACGCTCATCGTCTTTCTCCGTGAGTAGGAGGTGAGGCGTGGAAGGATTTGGGTACGTGGGCGGTCGACGCGTCTTCCCAGTCAAGATCGTGTCGCATTTCCACGTCCATATCTGCGTGATCTTGTCGGCCACAACGTCGCGAAGGGCTTCACACATTGCTTTCGAAAGTGTCCGCATCGCAACTCATGCCTCTCGGCCGCGTCCTCGATGAACTTTAGAGTTGTCGGTTTGAGGACCCTGAACACTGGTCCGAATTAGAGGCCTCATTTACCTAATCTAGAGTCTGGTTAGTCTTACTGGGCACTACATCTGGGGGAAAGACATTGTTGAGGGAGTTAAAAAGCTCCAAATGGGTACATTCAACGTCCGTTAACAAGAAATCACATGAATTTAAAGGAAAGGGGCCGTTTAAAGCCTTACATCAAGCACATCTGACCGTGCAGGGCCTGGGGCCATCTTTAACAGCCCAAGCCCGGGGATTTAAAAGCTGAAATACAGCCGGGAACGACGCAAATGGGTTACATTTGAACGCGCTTTTAACAGCCCCCCCATGCATTTTAATTTGGCTAATTTGGGCTTCTTGGGGCGTTCAACGAGCCGCGGCCCATTAAATTCGGACCCATTCCGGGCTTTTGCCCCAACCCCGAGCGCTTAAACATCTTCCACTTGGGGTTTTCAGCGGTGGCAGGCACGGGCAACCCGAAACAACATCATTCGCGAAGATCGCAAAGTTCGGGCAAAAGTTGCAGGTGACAATGCAATAATAAGCCAGCGCAGTATTTCATGTTAAGAACTGCCCGCGCTGGCACAAGGTGGTAAGCAAACAAAGCTTTCCAAAGCTTGACCTCTGCAAAGGAACCGTCATGTCCAGAGCAAAACGTTCGCCTCTGCAGCAGGACTCATCGCTGCAATTTGGAGGATGGCATGTTTGTTTACCAGGACGTCCGTGCTGTTTTGCCAAGCAGAAGCATACACGAGCTTGAAAAAAGCAAGAACGAGCACAAGCAGGAGTGACAGCACAAGTCTTGCTTTCCTATTGCGGCATGAGGAATTTGAAGCTGGTTTAAGCAGCTGCTCAGCGAAAACGTTGACAAGTTTCGATACTTCCCGTATTTGCCCTTGAAAATCGGCAATGACTTTTCGACATGGACCGCTTCCGAGTGAGCATAACTGGTAAAGAAAGCTTTAAGTAGAGATGAGCAAACGCAAAGAAATGACGGACTGGCAACACCAGTCATCGACTCTTGATATGGGCGATTTGTTTCGTATTTGCTTCTCTTCAAGGCCAATTACGAAAATATCGAAAAACCTGTCAACGCATTGGTTGAGCGAAGGCTTGCCAACAATACCGTCCTTTGCATGTACCAATGCAGTAGTGTAAGCAAGTCTTTGCTCCAAGTTGTTTGAACTTCTCGTATTTCTCCTGCTCCTTCCTTGCGAGCAACATGGACCGCTTCCTAGTGAGCATACCTGTTCTTATGAATGGGTATGCAGCGCATGGGCAAAAGGCCGAACTTTTTTTGCGCCTTTGGTTCAGCGAATTTTCGTTTGGTTCCATGAATCTTCAAAAATTGAAAGAATTCTGACATCTGGTTGCCAATTTTGTGATTTGATCCGAACTTGCTTATATAAAGAATGCACATGTCTTGTTTTGCCACCTCTTCTCAACTCAAGCGTGTTTTTGTGTTTTCAAATTTTGCTTCGGCGCCACAAATCCGTTTTGCTTATGCTACACAGCGGTTTGCTTTTGCTCAAATTGGGGCCTCTCACAAGCCCGCACCTTGGTCGCTTAATCTCCATATTTACGTACGTTATATTTGGACTTTCAATGGTCCCGCCCGGCCTCCTACGCCTTTTACTTCAATTCAATTACATGCGGCCATTTGGGACTCTTGACGAATTATTTAAAAATCATAATGATTCGATTTTCAAAAAAATATATATTCTAGAGGGATTTTTATTTTCCAATGGCGCAATTCGCTAAAATAAATTGTAGTTCAAAAACCTCGAATACTTGAATGTCAAAATTAATTCTCATACGCCCACAACAAGTAATAGGTTCAATATAGTCAGCTAATATTTCCAATACTAATGCGTCAATCCAATCAATAAAAAAATAATATTTCGTCACCAGAAAAACTGCTTTGCGAGACTTTCAACACAACTCGGAAAAATTTCCGAGCAAATATTTATATCTTTTCTTTGCTATGAATTTTCATGATTTTCTTGAGATATAGATATCCAATTAATTCTCTTATCTTATGCATGATATAAGCATTTGCTGAATTAATAATTTCAGAAAATTATGAAGAAATTTATAGAATTCATTTCCTGAAAGAATCATAACTTTTATGGAAATCTGCAGAGTTCATCCCTTCATTATATAAAATTTTTATATTCTTTATTTATTCTTTATCGTTTTATCTTTGCCCCCTTGCCTTTTTTCTATTCTATATTTCTTTTTAATTTTATTCTTCATTTTTTTTTTTTATTTCTAATTTTATTTTCATTTATCATTTATTTCTAGTTTTTCTCTCTTTCTTTATTTTTTCTTCTATTTATTTCTATCTCTCGCGTATCCATTTCTATTTCTCTCATCCATATCCGCAATAATAATATCACCAATAACAACCAAAAAGCACCTATACCAATACTACAATAACAATCTCAATAATGACGATCCAAAACCTCTAGCCAAGCGAACTTTCCTTGCCCTAGTCCCGCTAATCAAATATAAATATTAATTTTCTTCTGAATTAAATTGAATTATCTATATTATTCAATAATCATAAAAAAAAAAAAGTAGAATTTTGAATATCGACCCTTAGTATTTTTCCATTTAATTATAAATAATATTTTCTGATATTCGATTTCATCATAATTCCATTATTCTATATATCTCTTCCTGATTAAAAATCTATAGATTTAATTTTTCCAATTTCCTAGAAATAGTATTCTTTGCCGATAATAAAATCAAATCTTGTTGAATATTTAATTCTCTTAAATTATAACATATGAAAATATAGAAACGAATTTTTCGATTATATAAGATTTCGAAATATATTTATATTATAAATATGAAAAGTTTAAAATTTTTATTATATTTTCAAATATACATTAAATATAAAAATATTAGGTTATATATCATAGAGATAATATATAAATTATTCTTTCTTAGTTCTTTTATTCTCTAGCAAGCGGAAATTAGTTTTACATATATAACAAAATGATAAAAATTTCTATATTAATTTAAACTATTCTTGCCTCAATTCAATTATCTTGCACCTGGTTGAACTGAATATCAAATGAGCAGACTAGGCACGAGGCGTGAATATTGAATCTTCACCCCCAGCCGCCAAAATTTCCACAGTTCCTGTGCTTGAAAAAAAAACAATATCATGCCGGAACGTATTTTCGATTTCCCAATGGAGCTATTCTGATGCGAGCGAGCGCCAGGCTTCAGCAGATGGCTGAATGAATGCCTATCACATCGCCATTCGTTAACATATGGCGACAGCGGCTGAATGCACGGCCTTCCCCGGAGTCCCTTAGACTGCGGCAGACAATCGCGTGCTGGTACTGTCTTTGTGGCTCAGTGTGGACTCAATGCTGAGTCGGTCGTGCGGACGACGGGAGCTACAGGAGTCGCGATGAGACTCGAAGATGGACTCGTGCTGCATCCGCACGGACTTGAACCCGACCGGCCGATTCCTTGCCTTTGCAAAACAGAACGGAACAGGGCGCCATGCTGGCACCAGGACCGTTCAAACCGCTAGCCCCACCGGGCCAATTTCGATGCCGCCTCCTGCAAAAGCGACGTAGGATTTAGCTGTAAGCTTCTGTTTCAGGCTTCGCAAGGACACGATGATTTCAGACATGTCTAGCCGGGAGCGTCTTATCCGTAGCCGAAACTTAGCCCGAACATGAATCGACCCTCCCGTATCCCTAGACATGTAGGGTTCCCTGATAAAGCTAGGGTCTGAGGTCTTTGAGAAGACATGCTGCCTAGGAGTGTTTGGCAAGTACTACCTCAGCCTAAACGGCCACGACATCCACCATCTCGCAGCAACCATGAAGGGCAGGTTGGCAGGCTCCAGCTTTGGCCAACATCGCCATCGACTGGCTTAGTAAAGCAGTGACAGATCGTCTGAAGAGCGTGTGTGTGCCATCTTCATCATTTTCACGTTGGCGCCAGGCCGTGCCAGTGCTCTTGAGAAGGCGTTGTTTGCGCATCTTGCTACGGCCCCGCTTTGCCCAATGCTTTTGCATTTGACAGAGGACACATGCGGGACATGGCGTTCTTTGCAGTGCTGGGGCCGCTGTGCCTCTGCCTCGGCATCGCTTGCGGAAATCCATGCGTGACAAAAAAACTCGATGTTCTGCCCCTGTGCCACGTTTTGCTAATGACCTGGCCTTTTCCACCACATGCTTTTTGAAACATGTGATACAGCTCGCACCACACAAAGAACTTAAAGATACCAAGTGGCGGGCCGCAGTTGACCCTGGCGGGGTGCTGAGTGGCGACCCTGGCATCTATGTCTGATCGCCCCTTGGGACACCGCTCCAGACCAGCAGGCAGAAGCAGGATCAGAAGGAACGTGGAACTATGTAAGGCTGCATGCGCTAAGGCTTGCAAAGGCTGCACAGGTTCAGTCAGGCACACCTTCCAATCTTCCTGCTCAGTTGGGTTGCCTACGGTTTCGGCTGGACAAGTCGATTTCCGGGTAAGCGCCTCGATCCCCCACCCTGTACTCAATTGCTCTGTGGTACGAAGCGCCGGCACAACTGAGACAAGTGTGCTCAGGAAAAACGCCACTTTCTTCTGCAAGTCGCTCTGACTTTGTTTGATATCATATTGGGGCTTCTATGCACAAGTCCGATGCTAACATTCTCGAGCTGCTAGGCCGCCAAGAAGCCAAGGGCCAACGCGCTTTGGACTTCCGGGCCGGACGAAACCGAAGACTAAGCGGCCACTGGTAATTCGGCTAATGCGGCGCGCCGGGGCAACCTCTCTTCCCTTCTGAGCCTCGGCCATGGTCGCCTTGGGTCCAGCTCTTTTGAGGGTTTTTGGGCCTCTTAGGGCGATTTTTTGGGAAAGTGTCCGTTCTCACCGCAAGCATAGCAAGCGCAGCGACTGCACTTCCCGGCAGGTATGTCCCCAGTGTGGTGCCGATCGACAAAGATGAATCAGCCTTCAGCCATCAGATTGACAAGGAACGAACTACATCAGAAACCGGGTCCTGCCGGACAGACGCTGAGGACGAGCAGATCCTGGCACGTGAAGACATCAGGCTCTGGGCGTTCTACCGTTTCTACACATAGGGAATACCGTCATGTTGGTGCGCATGCAAGTGGACACTGCTTTGAACAGCTGTGTTATCATTTTCTTGCTCGTCTAGCAAAACTTTTTCATCAGAATCGTGCTTACTAGACATCTCTTTTGGTAAAATGGACTAGCGACTAGTCAACCACAGACCTTGCGGCTTCGTCCTTGACTTGGCATGTGCAAAAGGTTCAATGCTGGGTGAAAGGCATGACAACACG
Source organism: Symbiodinium sp. CCMP2592 (assembly GCA_905221615.1). Taxonomy (NCBI): domain Eukaryota; class Dinophyceae; order Suessiales; family Symbiodiniaceae; genus Symbiodinium; species Symbiodinium sp. CCMP2592. The sequence goes on along the minus strand of CAJNDT010003979.1, from coordinate 262,359 downwards.
GCCAGAGACGAGACCCGCCGGGCGGTCAACATGCTACAGGAATTGAGGAGGGCTGACCAGCGGCTTGCTTGCAGCAGGCCCTCACATTAGTTGAACAAATTGGCATGTCAAAAAGTACGGTCACCCACCCAACAGAAAGCCTAGGCTGCGTTTTTGAGTGCGACTTCTCCAGACTTGCTGCGTGGACTTGTGCTGACCAGCCGTTCTCCGAAGTGAGCGTGGAAGAGTTCCGACTAGCTTGTCTTTCATTCTTGCGCTTGCACTTGCATCCCGACCAGCCATGCTGATAGTGGCAGCTAGCCAGCATCAACAGACGTTCACTTCGCGTTCAATGGAGCAAGCCTTGGAATGCCTGGTGGTGTGTTTGCCTATTGTATGAATCCTTACAAGGGCTTGGGAACCATGATGCAACTCAGGCACCAAAACAGTCTCAGTCTGGGGCAAATATTCGGAAAAAGCTTCAAACATTCGAGAATCGTTGCATACCGTTGCTCCGAAACGCCGTGGCACGGGTCCAGAGCTTGGAGGACCAGACGGGTCCTGAGATTAGTTTGACAGTTCCTGACCCTACGGCAGCGGGAACAAAAGCAATACGCCAAACAAACCACCAGCTACTGAAAAACCAGGTCAGCTTTCGCTGGCACGCAAGAATGCCGAGCATCTCCCAGAACAAAGCTTTGCTATGACTTTGGCATGCCGAGGACAAGGGAAAAAGCGAAGCTTGCAACACGGGGCTTGTGGGAACCGCAAGTGCAACAGAGACCGCACAGTTCCCTCCTCCAAAGTGTAGACTGCATGTAGTCGCATTGCTGCCGTTCTATGAAGACGTTTTTGCAACTCACATGAAGTTCTGACTGGAATGTGACGTTCTGGCAGATGACTGAGATGGCGCAAAGTCGCGTTGAGACAGAATTCCGAGCTGGTGAATGGGGCAGTACACCACGACTACGACATGTTACAGTGTTAAACCATGTTGCACGTCGAGGCGGAGTCATGTCAGAGGGGTCTGCAAGAAGCACGGCCTCAAAACATCACGGACTGGCTTACCTGCCACTTCCACATTGCTTGCCTCTGCTGCAACGAGAAAGGTCGGAAGTCGCAGGAATCTCAAGTCAGCCGACTTCGTCGGAATTGGAACAGCCTCAAGCTGACAGGCAGCAGGCATGCTTGCTTTCGCGGCCTAGCCGAAACAGTCCGCACTCCACGCTGGTCGGCCTGTCTGATCCCGCAGGGATGCTCGCCCCAAGAGTCAAGAGTGGCTGCTGCTTCCACAACGGGGCCCCGAAGTCTTTGGCACTGGCACCAGTGCATGGCGAGAGCAACCGCACGCAGGCCATTCTCCAGCGCGCGTCCTCTGATATTCTACAGGACTGCGTGTAAGCACGTCCTGGGCCCTGGGCTGCCTTCGACGCAGCCGGCGCCGGGTCAAGGTTTGCCAGTCTCGTACCTCAAGGCTTGAAGCTGGCTCTTGAACGAGGCTGTGCGACGTAGGATGCATGTGATTGACGGAACTGCACGACGAGCGAAGTCAGGGATAAAAGGCAAAAGATCGAAGCAGGACGAGCAACGCAACGTCAGCCTGTTAATGTGCAGCAAGATCCAACTCTGCTCCAGCCGATCCCGAGGCATCCGGACTTCCTCTGCCCAAAGAAGTCGTTCCGTTCCACGGAGCACGGCCCGCACGGCCCGAAGCCGTCGTATCAAGCTCATTATGCAAGTCGTGTGTGGCACCAGTTTGCTGAAACCAGACGAGGCTGGAACGACGCTGAGAGCCAACGCGGCTGCCACAAGGCCGGTGTCCCACAACGGCTTCCGGGAATAAAGCATCGACGGATGAATTTGGTCTTTGTGGTCACGTCGGACACTTTTGCCGGGTCAGCGACGCACTTGGTCGTTATGCGCCGCCAATTGTATTACATGATATTACATGAATGTAGAGCATGTTTTCCTACAGTTACCGATTTGTTCCTACTAAGCACTGCCTTCATATTACGAGGAGGTTGCTGGAGCAAGCCAAACATGAAATTGCCGTGCATGAAGCAGGGATCCTCCACTTGGTGCCTCCATGTCTGTGGGGGAGTGGAAACTGCATGCTAGATTTTCCACTTCGGCTCACCTGCTAAAGCGCCCAGGCCCAAGCCTAAGTCTTCCATCCCAAGGCCCACGGTCTTCCCGGCTGCCTCCGCGCTGGCGCGGCGAGGAGCCTCGGTGTCTCCTGCCTATTCTTATTCTACATTTACCAAGCGCGAGGGGCTCATGCTAACCTGCAGGCAGATCGAGCAAGACCTTACGTCCTGTTGCGGTCATCCTGGAACAAAATGGTACTGATCCAAGCCAAACAGCTTGGGAGACATCCGACATCATGGTTGCTTACTTCCACTCCAAGAGCCCCAGAATCCAACTTTGTCCAAACACCCGACAGGCCTCGCAGTAATTCCGGTTGGACTAGTATGCAGTCACAGAACGGTTCACCCAAATCACTACTCCACATTGCCTGAAAGGCGAACTGAGCTCTGGGAATCTGCTGCGTTGTTTCGTCCTTGCTCTCGGGACGCTTTGAGAAAAGACATCTTCTGTACCTCTTCACTTGCTACCAGAGCAGCTCAGGCTCAGCGCTTCGAACTGACTTCGGATACGAAGCCACACGGGAAAAAAATCTGCCCCAGCTTGGAGCTCGCAAAAACAGCCGAGAAGCCGTGGCTCACAAGCCCAGTGCAGCACAGGGCACAGGCGGCAGAGGCGGCACAGGCACATCCCACAGCTGCAGCGGCTTAAGCCTGCTCGCGCTCTCAACAGGAGCTCACGAAGCCGCGAGGTTGAACGCGGATTTGGGGCAAAGCTCACTGGCCTGAAACGATAGCAGCTGCTGTCAGGATACTGTCCGCCAGTTCCACGTGCACGGGGCGCTCAGCCAGGCGGGTACCAGGTGGAGGCAAGCTAGACTTTGCAAAACCAGGCTGCAGAGCAAGCTTTATTGCAAACCTTCTTCAAGGCTCCTACGAGTTTCCGACACATGCAGGACTGGACTTGAAGCAAAGCTCCCGATGCCCTTGTGGCATCGGCCTCCACAGCTTAGCACACGACCAAAATGATGCAAATCTCGAGCCTTGTCAAAGACGCTGCTACACTGCCGGATGTCCTGTGGGCTTGGTGCCTTCGGTTAAGCTGAGGCCAGCAAAACGGAAGCATGTGGAACATTTGAGTCGCAGGACTTCTGGCTGCCTTAGGGGGTCAGTACAGCTTATCTAGGCATCAGGAATACCAACCATTGCAGCGGCTCCCACAAGAGGCTCGAGGCTGCAGACGCTGGGACCTAGGCTGATGACATCTCAAGACACTCGACTTACTGGTGCAGTGGGAGAGCTAAGCGTCAGAAGGGTGACGTACAGGTTGACGTCACACAGCGCCGCCAAGTAGGCACACTTATAGGTACCCTTATAGGGGGTTATAGGAGAACCATTGTAGGGATTCACTTTCCCACTCCCCCTTGAGCACCAGCAAGTCAACAGCCCATCTGAGCTTTGGCCAGCTCTAAACGGAAGTTACCGTCTCAAAGACTTCCGCCTTTTCGGTGAAGAGACGACCGTGTAGACTGGGCTAAAGCAGATGCAAAGCAAGCACCCCGACGCACGGCATGCGAAGATCCTGGCGATGGGAGTCCCTGGAGCCGCTGACGAAGGCAAGGTGCTTCCCAGAGCAACGCAACAACCACTCCGCCACGATGCTGCCTCCCTGCACGCAAGGGCAGCTATAGCGGCCCTCGACCGGACCGGCGTAGGGGGCAAGATGGCACTAGCATTGTTGCCGCAGCTTTGATGATGTGTTTTCTGATATCTTTCTCAAAGCACCCTGCCTTTTCCACAGACCATACCTGAATGCTTCTCATTGTGGACGAGAGGAAGCAAACCCAAGAGACCAGACCGCAAGTGAGCCAAAGCCGGCAGAAGCCCACCACTCCACGCCTACATGGACACCACCTGCCTCCCTCAAATCTTCGGCTTCCCGGAACAAAAGAATTTGAATCCAGTGCAAAGGACATCTTCGCGACCTCGAGCCGAAGCCTCAGGAGACGGCCTGCTACAGAGACAGGCCATCCAGTGACAGCCGAAAGGATATGCGAGGCCTGGCGTCTTTCCACAAGGGACTGGCCGTTAAGGATCCTCTTAAAAGCATGACGGCTTGCCACCCTGGCCCAGTCCTTGGGATAGTGTTTCTAGGGCCTTGGTCATGACCCTGAGAAATGCTTCCTTGTGCCAAACGTTGGCTGTCCTTAGAGGCTTCGGGAATGGGCATAGGCTTCTAGATTTGGCGCGACCGAAGCTACAGCCCAGCGCAGCTCTTCCGGTTCGGAATACGGTCAGCTGCTGCTGAGGCACTCTTCCTCTTAGTTTCCGGCTGGTCAGCGACGCAGTCAGAACTTGTTTTGCATCTGAGACATGTAAGATAGCAATTCTAAACATCTTGCGTTATGTGGCGCAAGCCCTGAAGCTTGCTGCGAATGCAGGCATCACCGCTGCACGACCGGGAGGAGCCCCAAACCACATGCACGCAAAGTCGTGGTGCAACCCTCTAGACCGTAGGACTTCAGAAAAGCAACGGGAATGGCGTGTTGTATCACCGCTTTGAAGCGCCACGAGATTCCTTGCACATGAGACCCCAACTCAGAGCCCAGATTACAAGGAAAAGCAGATGGCAGATGAGGCTAAAGACAGCTTCAGGCTGGCTGAAGAGCCTTTCGTGTTCGTGGCCACCCCGAAAGAATCAACAGGGCTGGTCCAGGCATATGCCTGAGAAGCCCTGAGAGAGGAAATGAGAGCAAAAGTCGTTTTGGCGGAAGTTGTCGCAGGCCGCAGCTGGAGCTGAAAACTCAGCAGAGCCAGAGCTGCAATCCAGGGAAGGATGTAGGCCTCGGTTTCGGACTCGACGGGCTGAGTCTGGGTGGTCATCGTGCAAGACGAGGGCTTTCTCCTCACCTTCACCTGCCGGACCGGAAGCACTTCAGAGTCCAGTTTGCACCGGAAGGAAAAGGAAAGTGAGCGCTGCAAGAAGAACTCAGGCTGCCATCACCGGCTAAGCCGCTGCAGACCTGACCAAGAAGTGCCAACGCCGTATTTCTCGAAACTGTGCCGCTCGCCCAGGCCAGTCCCTCAATGAGGGGCCAGGGACAGGCAAACAAGACTCAGGGCGTGTGTTGACGCATGTGGAGCCTGTCTGCCCGCGCCTGTAACGTGGAGGGCGTGGCGCAGTGCCCTCGACGAGCTGGGACATCGACCCGCGGTGACCCGACCGACCCGACACCATTGCCACTTCCTCAACCGCTCAGTGCAGCACGAGGGCAACACGGCCAAGGCATCGAGGCACGGCGTTGCAATTCTTGCCCTTGCAATCGCACAGAAGAATCGCATTTCGCATTTCGTGGCAATGGGTCCGGTCGGACGCAGCCGATATTCGGCTTGCATTAATTAAAGGGTGAGAAGGGAAGGTGGAGCCGAAGACAATGGGCAGTTGGCCAGGAAAAGTCCATTAGATCGGCTCAGGCTGTGGGGCGCGAGGGAGGTCAGAGCCCCGAGTGCAGGGCATTCAAGTCCAGACACAAGGAGGACAGCTCCAGCGCCATGGGTCCACAGATGCAGAACCCCTCGGACAAGGTCACCGAACAGTCGAAGCCTGTGCAGACTGGCCTCAAGACTGGAAAAGGACCGTAGAGGGGAAGGAGGCTGAAGTGATGAGAGGATGTGCCTAACATCACAGACGACGACAGCCTCGGCGGCGCATTGACAGAGTGGTCCAAAGTCAAGCAGGGACGAATCTGCAATGCAGGCAAGATGGGTACGGACAGACACCTCAGGCAAGTGCAAGGAGAGTTCAACCCGATCAGTAAAGACAAGGGAAACCTCGATCCGAGCACCAGAACAATAGGGAAGGACTGCATGGTGGAAATCAAGCCATGGTAAGACGGTGGAGGCATCACGAAAAGTGCTGATGCTGGCCGCAGGAGCAACAATGTGAGGTACCAACCACTCAACGAGGTCAACAGACAAAAGGAAACGCGCAGCTTTAGTGTGCCAGCTGGCCCACTGCACCGGCCATTCCTCATCCTGGGAAAGTAAGTCATGAAGACTGTCATGCCACGCAGTGGCAGTGGCTCGAAGCCTAGTGCGCTGCAAACACACAGTGCAAAAGGCGAACCGAAACTGTTCGAGGAGGGCAGCATATGAATCAGCTCCATCCTCCGGATGGCATAAGATGGTTTCAAGTCGCCCAAGTACCTCCTCGGAGGGCCTGTCCGGTTCCTGAACGAGCGGTTGGAAACTCCAGGGCTTGGAGGGTCCGGAGGCCTGCATGACTGGGACAAGCGAATCATCCCCGGTATCAAAACGCCTGGATCCACGACCGGGAAGGGGCTGAACCGCATGCTCGGCAGCAGTGAGAGCATCACGACAGCTGCGGTTATGTCGCAAATGGTTGCAAAGCCTGCCATTCGACGCGAAAGTCCGCAGACAGACAGGGCATTGGGACCCGTCGGCGAGATGCCGCTCAGGGCGAATACGCCCATGGCGTTTGAACGCATGATGAGACCATGCCCGAAGATCAGCAAAGCCCTGTTGACAAAGAGCGCAGATTTCATTGCACGGAGCAACAGGTTGAGCTATCGGGGAGCAAGTTGCTCCAGCTTTGGTGAGGGCACGCAAGACATGGCCATGGAACAGTTGAACCTCGGCAATCCACCGATCTTCTAGGAGTGTGAGCTGCCGAGCTCGACGAATCCAGGACTTCCATCTCCCTGGAGAGTTGCGAATCACTTGGAGGCAGTCCTCCCAAACGAGCGGTCTGCCGGGGTGATCGGTGCGCTTTAAGCACTCAATGAGCCACTGAACGGAGCCTTCTGCAAGCCGAAGCCATGCTTCCTCAGCATGCAGAATGGCCCACAGCTCCCCGGGAGCTAGCCTCACAAGAAGAGCTAAGTGTCGAAGTCGCTCAATGTGTACAAGCGTCCCAGCTTGAGGAATCCGAGCAAGTGCAAAGACAAACCCGGGAGGCAGGTGGCAGGCCTGCTCGAAAGTGTAGGAGGGCTTCAGCATAATGCGTGCCATTTGGAGGAGAGCATGCTGAATGGGAGCAAGATCATCTTTGCCATACACAGACCATGTCCCGGAGGCAAAAGTAAGTGTCGAGAGCACAACAGACTCAAAGATGATCGCTTTGTCCCGGGTCGAGACAAAAGCAGACCCAAAAACACGTTTCTGGTGCTTACGAAAAGCAGTCCAAGCATGGCCGACACGGGTTTTAATTTCGGGTCTTAAAGCTCCGCTATGGTGCACTATCCCTCCTAAGTGGCAGTATTTCGGTACTACCCGAAGACGGGATCCAGGCCACATCTCCGAGGGAATATCGAGGCTCGGGCCAATGCCGGCAAGGGCCTGGATTCGCAGGGAACGAGCGCCTTTCCCACGAAGGGAGAGAACAGTCTCAGTTTTGCCTGGACCCAAGTTCGGCATCAAAATGGCCCGAACACATTCATCAAGCATCGTTGCAGCAACCCGCCGAGTACCCTCGAGGACGGCCGAGGCTGAGGATGAGTAGTAAAGAAGGGCGCAGTCGTCCATCCAGGTCACGTCGGCAGGAGATTGAGTCTCAAGTCCAGAAGCCTGACCCTTGGTGAGAGACGCCTTCCATTCATCATTCCATGCAAAGCGACATTGCAAATCAAGATCCTGGAGCCTCCGCCTGATGCGAGCAAGTACCTCCGAAAAGAGGAAACTAAAAAGGAGGTCTGCCAAATTATCGCCGGGTCGTGTACCCCCTCGGACTGAGGCAAGCGAAGATGTGCGTTCCCAAGTGAACCAAGTGTCACTTAAGACCTCAGTTAGGGCCCCAGAAAGCCACGGATCGGCACCTGAATCGGCAAAGATAGGGGTGTTCCTAACGTAGTCCTGGAGGCGGCTAAAGGCATCCTCTGGGAAGCACAAGGTGCGCAAGATGCCGACGACATGTGCATCATCGAGAGGGCCTCCCGTCAGCAGTGGTCTGACAACCCGATGGAAGGCCTCCTTGAGGTCCAAAAACACAACTGCGCTAGAAAACCCCCTATCCTGACAATAGCCCTGAAAGGAGCGTACAGTGTGGTTTGCCAACTGGACCGGATAACCAGGTCTGCCGCCGATTTGAAGGCTGCCAGCAACAGAATCAAGAAAAGGGGCGGCTTTGCGGCGAAGCGCGCTGTGGAAAGCCTTTCCCGGCGCGCTGGAAACCAAAATCCCTCTGAAGGACTCACATTGCCGCATGGAACCTTTGCGTTTCCAAATGGCAAAGAGGGAACCTCCCTTCCAGTGAACCGGCTCAGCAAGGCGATACGATGCCTTGAGGGCAACTTGGTACAGAGGGAGAGATATGGAGCTGGCCTGCAAGTGAAGAAGATCAGCGGGAATGCAATCGTTCCCTTGTGATTTGCCAGTGGGAGACCGCCTCAAGCAATCCTCAAAGAGGCAACGCGAGGGAACAATCTGATGATCAAGAGTGAGATCAGACAGATCCTGAGTGGTCTGACGATGTCGACACTGTCTAAGGAGGGCCTCCGGGGTGGTGGGCCCTCCATCCTCAAGCTGACTAAAATGTCGGATCCACCGATCGGTAGCTTGAGAGTGGTCCCCGGCAACGGATCCGTCCTCAAGCTCAACAACCGGGAGGGAAAGCGTGCCCCTCTGCTTCTTCTTGGGAGGCCCAAGCAAAGGACGGAGCTTGACAACAACATCCTTAGCTGCTCCGGAAGAGGCCGACATTGCAATCTCATGCAAGTATCGACTACGATCACCAACAATCGAGCGCTTGAGAAGAGGCTTAAGTGCCCGAAGCTCCTGCAGGTGCTGGCGGATCTCAAGGACACACGTGAGAAGGGAGGAAACAAGGGACCGTAGTAAGCCAGCAAACGTGCAGCGGGATCGAAGAGCATGGAAGGCCCCGCGTAGCTCAACTGTCCGAGCCCAATGTGCCGAAGCGTGGAGCCGTTTGCGGAGCCAAACTTTCTGTTGCCGCAAGTCCCAGGTTGTGCTGGAGAAATGAGTGCGGCGGCACCGCGCACGACGTAAAGGAAAAGAGGCTGACAGCCGGGCACGGAAATAATTGGCAAGGATTTCATAGTGAACATGGACATCGAGGCCCCAGGGAAGCAAAGGAGCAGCTTGGCAGATGTCCCGTAGTTGTTCACTAGACTCAGGCTGAGACATCAAGAAAACGTCGCATTGGGGTGGGCCAGGCCGACCGCGCAAAGAGTCACAGACTTCAAAGTAACAGTCAAGAGCTGCAGCAAAATGGTCAAGTCCTGTTTGGCCAAAATCTATGTCGTGCAGCACAAAAGAGCTGGCAGGGTCGGCATGCCAGACAGCGGGAATGGCGACGTAATCTATGCGACTGGTAGCGGAGCCAGTAGGTGACACCCATGTGTGACTGGCGCCACTGTGGCAGGCACTATAAGTGGCAGGTAGCCACAGATCATGCCTCTGCAGGATGTCAAATAGTGGTCCCGGGACAGTCTGGTCACTGTCCCATACAAGGTCGCCAATGCGAGCAGGCAGTTCCTCAAAGAACCTCGTGTTGTAATCGCCAACAAGGACAACAAGATCACCTTGTGCACTGGAGTGCAGCTTGCTGCGGAAATTCGTCCACCAGGCAAGTCTATCATGGTGGACAGCAGACAAGGCGTGGATGGCAGCAAAGGTGATGCGAGTTCCCCCCCGGGCAAAGCGGATCAGCAAGTACCGCGGGTCCCAGGCAAGGGCTCGAAAGTCCTGACTGTGAAAATAAAGAGGGACATCAGCAACCCAAGCAAATGGATGCGTGCGACTGAACCAGAGTTCAACACCTCCGTTGCCCCTAGCATCCCCTGCTGAAATAAACCTGAAGTGCGTCTCAGAAATGCTAGTTGATGTCTCCTTCGCTCGGGTTTCTTGCAGGGCAGTAACAACGGCACCAACGGACTCAAGTTGTTCGCGGACATACCGGATACGTCCAGGGGCTGCATCACCGTGCCCATCATCTAGGGTTTGGACGTTTATGGTGAGGAGGCGGAAGCAGAACTTGACGGCCGAGGGGGCAGCAGTATCTGTCAAGGAAGTCGGGGAAACCTTGAAGAAGCTGTCCGCCTGACACCAGTCAGCACCGATGACATCGCCGCCTGTGGAGTCAACGAAGGCAGCACCCCGAGGTGTGGGCCAAGCCCAGCGAGCACGTGCGGCAGCAACATGCAGCCATAGCCATTCGATGCTGCCGTCTAAAATCCAGTCCGTTAAAACAGTGAAAATCTGTGGAACACGGCTGGTGCTTGCGATCGCCTGTTTCGCAAGGGCGTCGACAAGTTCATTGCGACCATGCCCCTGGTGGGCTCGGACATGTACGAAGTCCTGGGTGCGGACTCTTCCAAGAGCTTCAGCAACAAAGCTGATAGAACGGCAAGCCGTAGCAATGGTTACACAGGCTGTCGCACCATATCTCCCACTGGCCTGCCCGGAGGCAACAAGTGAGTCGGACCAGACGGTGCATGTGACACCTTCGGCTAATCGGAGGGCCCAGACAATTGACCAGAACAATGCAGAGCTCTCACCATTGCTCGCCGAGTGGTGATTTGCACCGATCCAGAAAGGCTCTGTTTGCATAGCAACCGGGCCGGCGGCCCATCCAAGAAAAACCCTACGATCAGCAGTGTGTCCAAAGGCCGCAAAGGACCAGGAGCTGAGCTCTCCGTTGTAAGAACCATCGGTAAAAATTTCAATGGTCCGTACTTGAGAGCTGTCTGGTGGCCATGTGCTATCACACTGTCTCAGAGCCTGAACTGCGGTCGGGTGCAAGTGCATCTCAGGAGGGAGATGAGTCTCGAGATCCCACGGTGCCCGGAGTACCGAAAGGACAGCATCAATACCAAAGGGAAGGCACATTGACACTGCAGAGAGGCTGTAAGAGATGTGTTGTGGCAAGGCTTGGGAGAGTGAAATAGGGATTGGGTCTTGTTGACCGGGGGCAACGGGAATAGGCGGACCCTCCCCGTGGCCAGGAGCCTGATGTTCAAGTAGAGCCTCGAGCATGGTCCACGCAAGAAACAGCGGATAGTCGTTGCTGTCGGCGCGACTGCATTCAAGCAATGTGCGCAGGTGCAGTTTACTATCAAATTCCCAATCCCCATAATGACCATGTGGAAGGCTTTGCCCTGCATCAACCTCAGGGAAGACGGGAGCCCGCAAGGGGAGAGGGGGGGCAAAACCTTGGCATGGCGTGGGCACTGGTCTGACGGCAGCATATTCAAGAAGACCGTTGGGATTGACTTCTTGGGTAGATGCGGCCTTGTCGACAACTGGAAGTTGAACTGCCTCAACCCAATGAGAGTTGAGCTGAGCATGTATAAGGGCAAGAACGCACAACCAAGGCATGCGACGAAATGCCCACAAGCTGCATGAGAGCAAAAAGTGCCCGATTGCAAGGCTCAGAAGGAGTACACTTGGGAGGCCGGCTGCATCATCAGAGGTGTCCCCGGGCGGCCCTCTCGGAAGGGCTTGAAGAACAGTAACCCAGTTCCACTTGACGGAAGAACGGCTCCCTCTAGTGAAAGACCTCAACCAAGGAGCATCGGCGCTGTCACATCGATAGGGAGAGGCTGTGGATTGGCCCGCAGCGCCAAGGACACATATCTTGGCAACAAGTTGATAACCAGAACGACGGGAACCTCCTGTGCCGGCATCATGTCCAGTTGAAGCGCTAACAGAGACAGAGTGACTGGAGGCGGCTGCTGAGCCGCCATCGTCCCTGGGTTCTTCGGAACCATCCTCATCATGAGACGGTGGACCGTCAGGAGGCGGCATGCTACCACCGTCCGTCGGGTCGGGAAGGAAGCTGCTGGGAAGGAAGGTGAGGATCAAAACATCAAGATCCTCGACACGGATGTCACTTGTGACATGATGCACGAATCCATCTTGCTCAAAATAGCACAGCACAAACCCTGCGGGACAACGGCTGGCATATTGGGCATGGAGTCTCGCACAAGTGAGAACGCCTCCAATTACATGGATGCTTTCAACGCGCAACAGGAGGGGCCTGGCATCAATGAAACAGACTACGGGGCGTTCACCTTGCGGTCCGGCATCGTGATCAGGGGTGAAGGCGGCAACAACAAGATCCTGAACAACGCCAAGATGAGTGTATGCAGGAGCAAGGGGCTCAGGCGAACACAGAATGAGCGAGGCCTCGGTGGCGCCAAGAGCTGCAGAAAGATCTCGTTTTATCGAACCCCTTCGTGCAGGGGTGATGGTGAAAGAGAATGCAGTCTGTGGGCCTAGAACCCAAACATGCTCTTGCACAGCAATGGGCGGAGCCCAAGAGGGGTCCCAGTATTCTGCTGAGCTGAGAATGGCAGACAAGGTGGTTGTTGTGAAGTGCGTGTGCCGAGGAGGTACAAAGATCGCTGTATCTCCGTGGCTGACAGAGACATTGACCCCATGTTGGATGGGCCACGGAATGTCTTTGAGGTAAACTTCAAGATCAGACATTGGCGAGAAGCCCGCAGCAATGAGCAAACCCTCGCGTTGGACAAGACCTGGAAGTTGTGTGGCGTGAACGCAACCACCAGCTCTGGTGCTGTCTAGGACAACAAGGGCACCCGAGGGATCCCAAAGAGGTAGGCCAATCAAAACCGCTACTCCTTCTAGGGACTGAATGGGCACATGACCTACCCGAGGGAGATAGCTACGAATAGCGGGATCTCTGGCAGCACTCACTGCCTCAAGTGCCTCCGCAGTCCCTATGCCAAGGGGAATCCGAACACGGACAACCTCAACGTCATAATGCTGCCCAAGGATGCAAAAGACTGCTTCAACAAAGGAAGATGGCCCAAGGGTGTCTTCGCCGCCGTGACTGCTCTGCGGGCCAGCAGCCTGTGCTGTGGCAGAAGATGCTGGGGTAGGGAGAGAATCATTGCGAGCAGCACGAGTAGAGGCACGGTCGTGAGCGCCGGTATCAAAGACGGCAGCAAGCGCTGGAGTGTCAGAAGCTCCGGCAAGGCTGTTCCCAGAATGTAAGGCAGATGACGCTGTTCTGGAGGGAACATACTCTGCAACAAAGACCCGACCAGGGTGGACTGCTGCATAGCGTTGAGAACTCGGGTGTCCAACAAGGACTGCGCGCCAACCCCTAGGTGCATGTCCATCAAGGATGTCAAGGAGCTCCCGTGCGTCAACGCGTCCTTCATTGAAAGGAACGGTGAACCAGCCATTGTGCAGCGGTCGGCAATCAACAAGGGCACAGAAGGCAGTAGGGTCAGCCTGATCACATTCGACAATGCCAATAACAGCCCGGACTGGCCGGCCGTCAACAACACAGTCTTTTGTGCGAGGGTTGGCTGGGCAGAGCTTGAAACCGCCAATCGAGAGACCGAGGCTAGCAGCAATCTGATGTTTATACCTGGTCGGGCAGTTAACATCAGTCTCATGAAGGATGGTCTGACCATCAAAGACTAGACCATATGCCGTAACCGGACAAGGAGGCAGTGTGAAAGGGTCTACACGCCACCATGCAGGGTTGTTGAGACAATCAGCAAGTGTGACAGGCTGCTCAGCAGGAGTGCCGGCGGGCACAATCCGGATAGTGTCACCAGAGGTGAGATGTAACTCCGCCCCGTCTGGGAGTGGGACATTGTCAGACCCAACATAGACGTCTAGATCACGGTGATCCGACAGGCCAGCAGCATGCACAAGTGCAAAACGGTCGGCATAGGAACGCCCACAGTGGGCGAACAATCGACCATCAACAAGTCTTGTGTCGAAACACACAGTGGGCGGCTGAGGGCCCCAACTGGGTTCGGCAAGGAACAACCCACAACCAGCAATGGGCTGAGGATTCGCAGGATGCAGAACAGGGAATTGCCGTCTGTCTGTTGTCGGCCGAGCATCACGAACAGCGGCGAGAGCTTCAGGGGGCACGGCAGGAATGGTGAGAGTGACTTCAGTCTGATACAAAGTGTATGCTGGTGTCGCAACAACAAAATACAGACGACGGTCCTCGGTTACCTGTTCAATCTCATCATTAACTCCGATGGCATCAGCAGCGGTGGGCTCCCGATGGTCAAAGGGAGCGGAATACGTCCAATTGGCTTGATCATGGGTGCCATCACCAAAAGTGGGCAAGTTCTCTTGCCACTGAGAGACACTGTAAGAGCTCGAATCCCCAATCAGTTTGTGGTTGAGAACCCCAAAGTGAAGACCCCAAGGACACCCCGAGTCAGAAAGAGTTGACATATGTCTGTTGACAAACAGCACTTCCTTCGGGTCTATAGTGGCAGGGACATAAGAGGCAACTACAACCTGAATCTGGGCGCACCCAAAGAGGGATGAGAGGATGCTGTGGGGAAGGATGGCATGGCCGGCGGCGCCCTCAGTGCGTCGTGGTGTGCGACTCCGTTCGCGCGGGGCCTCGGCGGCCCCGTTGTCGGCAGATGACTCACTGGAATCAGAGTCAGTGGATTCGGACTCGGCATGCTCCTCGTCACCCTCAATCTCCTGGGATGACAGTCCGCTAGGGCCAGGAGAATTCTCAAGAAAGTCTTGCACATACTGCACAACAAGGATCCCAGCTTGCAGGACATGAACATACGTGCCCTCTGCTCGGAGTTCATGTCTGCCGCCTTTGATACTGACGGCGTATCCAGGGGGTGCATGAGGCTCAAACCGGGCACTTAGTGCGTCGAAGTCAAGGACCCCTTGATTGGTAAAGATCCACTCGATGTCACGAAGGATTGGCCTGGTGTCTATGATGGCAAAGTGCGGACCCTCACCATCGGTCCTGGCAGTGGAGCCCCCATTGCGCTGAGTAGCTACACAAAGAGCCTTGCAGGTGTGCCCGAAGTGTTCAACATCCTCAATGGCAGGACTAGACTGGTGAAGGAACGAATCAGTGAGGCTGTATCCAAGTTGCCCCGCGATGACGCGTCGGAAGTCAAGAGGGGCATGAGCAGGATCCTGTTCGCAGGAAATGACTCGAGGGGCGGAGTCATTGAGAACGAGAATCGCAGATCGAACTGGACCTGGATACATGGGGCATGGCTGGGCCCAGTGACGTTCAGACCCAAGAAGCTCTTCGAAAGTGTAGAGAGGGCCAGGCCTGTGACCGCCACGGAGAAAGGTAAACAGGCCCCCATTCTCTGGCACAATGACCCTGTCGGTCGGTTGGAGCCGGTCTGCAAGGAAGATGTTCAATCCTGGTTCGTCTGCTAGCTGGACAGCGGACAGCAAAGAAACCCGAGAAAGCTGTGCAGGCACAACGATGCTGAAGAGCCGACCATCAGCCTGTCGAAGGTCAACAAGGACATGGCATCTGTCGGCAGCCCACTCTGGCAAAGACAAAATGCACGCAAATCGATTGTCAGGCTGAGGCTCTACAGGAAGAAGTGTGTCGAAGTAAAGCGATTGATCCTCATTCCTGGCCTCCTGAACCTCATTGAGGGCATCGTCTGGGTCACACGGGACCCGCAAGACAAGAGGCAGCACCTCAGCTCGATAACGAGGTGCGAAAACAAGGAAGTGACCGTGGAGGAAGGTCGCCGGTGGTACACCCTGTGGCCTAGCTTTGGCAAAGACAGTGGGCGGTGGCACATGCGCCTCGTCGTCAAACCGCGCAGGAGGGTGAACCGGTCTGTCTTCATCAATCGCTCTCTGCCATGGGACACCCTGGCTGCCTCCAGGCGCATGGTAGGGGTTGCGCATGCTCGTGGCTGCACCTGAGACGGAGGAGCCACCTTCATAAACATCTGGGTCAAAATGTGGAGTAGGCTCAAAATCGACTTTAAGCACTCCACCGGTGTGCACACGGAAGGTAGACTCTATCTTTGGGAGACCGCAGAGTACAGGCCTGTACCCTCTCGGAGGTCGGAGGTTCAAAAACTGCAGCAAGTCGGCTTCTTCGACATGACAGTGTGCTGAGTGGTAGGAGGTCGGTCTTCTGCCAACCGGCCGACAATCAATGACGATGATTGTCCCGGAACCAGCAACGCCGGGGTCAGACAGAGAGCCGGTCCAGGCAGCAAAGACGCCAGCAAGCAGAGCCCCCTGGTGGACAAGCGGGTGGAAAGCTGTCTTATCAGGCTTGCAGAGCAGGAGGTTCTCCTCACGACAATGCAGTGCGCTGGCTGCATGAGACACAAGGGTCTCTTCTGACGGGCCGGGGTGAAGAATGTCTCGATCGACACTCGGTGCTACGATGAGCCAGGAGTCAGAGACCTCCTCACTGACAATCTGGCGAACCTCAGCTGTCAGAAAGTCAGGGGCCTGTAGGCAGTCGGCTGCAGCGGGATGCCAGAAAGGCCTGCCGTAAACAGCGACAAACTTAATGGTATCCCCGGTGACAACCCTTATGCTTCTATCTGACCTAAGTGGGTCAGGGCACCCAGTCTGGAAAGCATCCCACGGAGAAACAGTGTGCCGGCTGGCATGTTCAAGAACTTGCGCGTGAGGGAGATTACGCTCTACAATCACAGCGTAGACTGGGCCACCAACAGCTGCAAAGTCGAAGATGATTTCAGCAAACGCAGAATGTTCCAGCCATTGTGGAACAAGGAGAAGCGACACGTAACCCTCCTCTGGCTGCGGTTCAACAAAATCAAGGTCAGAGGCAAAGTGTAGCCTGTTCGGGCTGAGTGCATCAACGACGGACTGTAAGAAAAGCTCAGGAGTGGTAGGCACATTCGTCGAAACCTGAACTGCTTGAGTGGGATACCCCGGAGAGAAGAGAATGCATTGCACCTTAAGGGTAGAACTGGTCGCGGTTGACCCTGCAGGAGGACCAGCAAGCTGACCTGTGTCAAATGCATCGGTGCTGTGATGGATGGGAAATCCCGTCACGAGGGGATCAGGCCGCGCAGACGATTCACTACTCCGTGAAGCAGCTGGGTTGCCACAAATCAGGGAATCAGCATCCCCACCGACTCCGAAAATCCTGACCGGAGCAGCCCAAATGCAAACAGGGCAGTTGAAAATTGAAAGGAACCAAAGGGCAATCCTGGTTCCAACAAGAGGCAAACCTGGAACACGTCTGCCATGATGACCCCGTAAGCCTCCTCTTGTAGCCTTTTGACAGTGTCCCCCAGAAGATTGACTCGGAGAGAAACCCCGAAAGCACAAAAGGGGTCTAATCGAGGCCCCCTTGCAAGGCAGCCCAAGGAGACGCCCAAGAGGCTCATGCCTGTCAGGAATCTGCCTCCAGATGGAAAGATAAAGGGCAAGGGCAAACAGGAAAAGGATGGCCCTGCATAGTGGAACAAGGAAGGCACCAATTGCACTGAGGAGATCAAGGACCCAGTCTCCCGGAAGGAAAACCCAAGGGACGACCCCAAAGGAATTGGAATCGAGAAGCAGATTACTTTGAAGCTCCCGAGGCGCTGGCAAAACTGTGGGGACCCTTTGGAGATGACGGTACCCCGAGGCAGACAAGGTCATAGGCCTGTCTTGGAAGACCTGACTAGGTCTGCAGCCAAAACCGGCGCATTCGGACCCAGCCTCGTCAAAACCACAACAACCCTGGGGACTAAACCCTAGGGAGAGGTGGTGGGGGGGAGCACAGGCCGAGGCCCCTGAGCCACCGATGCCTCTGTTCGGCGCACTGTGCATGTTCCCGGAGAAAAACTCTTGCATTGCAAGCTTGCATGTCGCTGTCAAGTGGACTCCGTGTCGCTGAAAAAGGTAAAAGGAGCCTGGGAAGGGAACGGCGACGAGTGGGTGGATGACCGGAGGCGGAGAGGAAGCTAGTCCACTCACCCAAAGTTCAGCACAAGACCAGTGCTGAAAATCAGGGAGGATGGGGCAGAGAATATGGCAGACATCATTCACAAGAGCCCAATGTGAACGGTCCCCGATTTGAAATCTCCCAAGCCAAGCCCAAAGGGAAAGAACTGGCCAAGTCCAAGCCGTGCCTCTGCAAGCTACAGTGTGAGACCGCAGAAATCCACAGACTGCACTTGCCAACATTCCAGTGTGGCAGCATTGACCGACGGAAGGCATGAGAGCTACCCATCTCCCCACTGAGATGGCAAGCTCTCCGGGCTCCGGCAGTCTGCAACCACAACGGACTGTTGGCAATTGCTTCTGGGACTTCTGCCTACCAGGGCCAAAGACGTAAGGCCTCATTCCATTCCGGCCAAGCTTGGGCGATGCCCACCAGAGTCCGGAGGCTTTTCGGCAAGTTCCAGCTCTTCGTCCTGGGTCGAGTGCACCGAAATCTGACCAAAATCCACTCCGGCAGGGTTGAGCCCAAAGGGAAACATAGCCCGTTTTTCTTGGATTTTGCCAGAAAGAGCTGCCTGACCAGGTGGCACACCATCCGGAGGGCCGGCAGGCTTGTAGGTCTCGTATGGATTGACACGAGGGAATGCGGAAGACGAGGGCCTCAGTCGGGTGGTCGCCGGAGAAGCTTGGTAGGGCCCAGGACCATGTTTGTCCACAACATCCGCATACGATGTGGGCAAAGGCTGACCTGGGACAGGTCCTGCTGCAGCACCAAAACTGGCCGGATCCGCAGAAAGGGTGCCATCCGTTGCACGCAAGCCTGGGGGTCCAACATTCCCCGTAGCCAGTTGTGGTAGGGCTGCCAGGGTGGCCTGTAGTAGCCGCGCAGCAGCCTCCGGAGTCAACATGCCCTGGGCCACACCATGGTTTACGCCTCCAGCCTGTAGTTGATTCGCCGCAGCTAGTGTGTCTCGCAGAAAGCCTGACTGGTCCTGGGGCTCGCTCGTCGCAAGAAGCGAATCCCAAGGGTCGTCCGTGGTCTCCATGGGTGCAGGAGCCGAAGGTCGTTCCCCATTCACGATCGCCTGGACATTCTTGGCAGCTCCCTGCCCCGCTTCTGTGGACGACAAAATGTCCTGTTCTATGCGCTGAAGCGCAGCCTCGTAGCGAGCGTGCTCCGCCATGAAGTCGTCCCGAGACTTCTTCGCGAACACCTTCCATTGGGCCTCCTTGGTGGCTCTTTCCTCCTTGAGGCGTCTGACACGATTGTCTGCCTTCTTGGCCACCGCAACTGCCTTCTGTACCTCTCGCATGACGTTGTAGCCCTCGATGTTCTCCACCGGAAGGGCCGGTGCAGCCGGAGCTGTACTCAAGTCGATCTGGTCGTACGAGGGCCTGGCAGGTGCAGCTTTGGCCGTGGGCGAAACAGAGTAGGATCCAGGCCACAAGCGTCCATGCTTTGGAGGGTTTCGGTTTGCCTTCCAGTCTTGCCACTCTTTTGCCGTCCATTTCTTTCCTCCCATTACACACTGCTTGTCCAAGTCGCGGCGGTATTGGGGCCTCGAGTGATGGCCCTCCAATATGGCCAAGTCTTTGGCCAACAAGCGTAATCCCGCCTTCCTGCGGGCCCAAGTACGCGCTCTGCACCGAGAGCGGCGTGCTCTTTGTCTGCGATGCCAAGCTGGGCTGCGAGGGGCCGTGGCAAAGAGAGCAAAGAGAAAAGGGGGAGGCAGCGTGCGTTTTGCACTGGGGCTTTCAGCTATCCTCTCGTGAGGTTGATCTGAGCCCTGCACAGAAGAAAGACAAAGGCGAAGGAAGGAGCCTTCAAGGATACGCCGGCAACGCCCTCAGCCGGGCCGAGCCTGGGTGCTCAGGTAGACAGCCAGGATCAAGTCGCGGCTGCAAAAGGCGCAGAAGCCACGTGGCGAGAAGCCCGAGCTGGAGTGCGAATCGCACAAGAGCCTGCACAAACTTGCGGGTGCAAGGCAAAGCTGCTGAAGGCCCGCAGCCTAGCAACACGCTCTCCCACACCCCACATCAGTGAAGGGCAAGATGAACTCCTTTGAAGCCAAAGCTGAAGTTACAGGAAACAGTGCTGCTTGCCAGAAAGCCCGTCCAAACGCTTACTTGGCTTGTGTGGCATGACAGTTGGTTGCTTGGCCAATCTCTTCGCCGGGCCTTAGTCTGACCCAATAGCGTGAAACGTGCCTCGGCTGATGCCCATGATTCTCACTACGTTGGGTTCTGCCTCGCATGGCACGCTGCCTCTGATGCGGATGATGTTGCAAAGCCCAGTCACTACATTCCACCTGGCTGCTTGAACCTTCCATTGCACAAAGGAGCCTCCATAGCCAGCAAGATTGGGCTCAAGGTCTCTGTCTGTACCTGCACCTCGTATGAGCATGATGTGGGATGACTGCTTCATCTGCCCCCCTATTCAAATGCCCTGCTGACCGTGCTGCATCGCGACAGAGAGGCGGAAGAAGCAGGATTAAATCCTTTAACCACGAATGCCCGGCTTATTTTATTTTTTCAACAACTCACTCCTACTCAAACTCTAAGACCCTAAACCCGACATCTTGCCACTCGGCACATTAACCTAGAAGTTGCCAGCCTTCAAAACTTGTGATTCCACGGCGAGGATGGTCCAGCGGCACAGAAACACCATGCGGCTCGGTCTAGCTCAAGAAACCGGGACACAAAGATCGCAAAAATCCAGGCTGGGGCAGGCCCAAGGATTCCTGCTCGGAGCCCAAAGATCCCCGATTTCGTTCAATTGCATGTCCTCCAGGCACAGATCTTGGATAATCTGCGAACTCTGCCAGAGAGGAAGACTAGTCCCTGGCGGGCTGGCTGAGGTCTGCTTCTCACCGCCGCACCTTTCCAGCGACGAGGACCTGCCGAGGCAGTGCAGATGATCAGTGGTTTGGAACCACTCGCGTCCTTGGCAGGCTGCAGACGCACATAAGCGAAGAGATGTGGTGTGGTCTTGACGTATCCGGCAAAACCAAAGTCGCACCTGTCGGGGTGGGCATGACATTGCTACCAAACCACACGAAAAGCTTTGGCAAGCGCGCCGCCCGCCCAAGGCCCAAGTCCAGGTTGCGAGACAACGAGCGTGGACTCGGGGTGCAACATCCAGCGAATGCATCGCAAGGCACAGCTGATGCCATCGCAAGAGGGTCACAGCGATAGGCACCGACTGCAAAGGCCAGGACCTTCTGCCCTCAGACTGTGGTTCAGGCCGCGCACTCTACCTGCTCATCGTGGCGTTCCCTCCCTACATAGTGATACATTTCCCGAACATGAAACCCGAACTTGCAGAGTATGCCGTAGTGGCGCTGATCAGCAGGCCATGCGAACCAGCGTGGAACCAGCGTGGAAGTTCAAAGCGCTGCACACGAACTGAGCGGTGGACTGGACAAGTCCACTTCCGAAGCAGTAGCACACCCAACAAGGCAGCTATTGATGCCATTTAGGGTTTAGCATATCTGTGCGGAATTGCATGCGCTGCAGAAGCTCATCGCTCCCACAGGACCCCGGGCTGGGAGCTCAGAGCTCCAAGGCTTTGCGCTCACCCAGGGCGCCCCCGCCTCCGACACTTGTCCAGGACCACATGGCCGTCAAGCTGACCTGTCCATCCCTTGCAAGGGTAAAGAATTTACACTCCCTCCCTCAACTCCTCAAGCACGCCGTTTTGTTACCCTGTCAGCATCATCCGATGTGCACGCGTCCTGTTCACTAGTTTGACGGAGGTGCGCACAAATCTTCGCAGCATTTACTGCTGTCAAGCCCTGACGAGCCCCCGAGGGGACGGACTGTTGAGAAGTAGATTTACCACGCTGCTGTGAGGAGCAGCATCAACACGCACGGTTAGGAGTGTTCGATGCAACTTCGGGGCCTATGTAGAAAATGCATTTCCAATGCATACATCTGCTGCAGCTGCTGCAGGGCTTTCAAACTCATTTCGTACCACGAGCCAGTTTTCATGAGTTCGAGAGCCTCATGCTGAGGACTAGGCGGCTGCTGAACGCGCAGGAAGGCAGGATGCCACTTCTGATGCTTCGAGCCGGCAGCTTGAGAGACACTTGTCTGCCAGGGCAGGTCAAAACCACGTCAACAAAGCTCTGCTGCACCACATCGCGCAAGATGCACCTTGCTCGCTCATTGCTCTAAAGTCGTGCAGGACAAAAACCTGGTCATGGATGCACGTGTTTGCTTGCAGTCTTGCATTTGCATCTGCTTTTCTTTATGGGTCTTGACGAGGGCTCGCAACAAGTCATCACGCATAGCTGCGAAGCGGTTCTCCCGGGATCTTTGGAGTGTTGGCGCTCTAGGTTCACAGGAAAGCAGACGTGAAACAGGACCCCCTGCGCAGCTTGTCTCGGACAAGCGTAAGCTCAGGGCTGCGCAGGATTCTGAGATAGCATGTGCGGAGAGTTGCACAGTGGAGCCGAACGTCATGTTGTTGAAGTTCAAGGATCCTCCACAGGACCACAGGGACCACAGTGCGACTGATGCAAAGGCCTGCCGAGCAGCTGCCGGAAAAACTGAGGAGAAGGCCTGGCAAGCTTCAGTGTGAGCCCGACATCCGAAAGCCTTCAAGACCGAGACATGCCAAATGTGGGACTTTTGGGGCTCCGGCAACGAGGCTGCGACCGAGCGCAGGATGTGCTTAGGGTTTAGAGCCAAATTCGACCCGAAAAGCGGTCAGAAGCCTCGAGCAAGGAGTTCAAGGTCCTTTCTACGAATTAAAACCAAGTCTTTCTTTGGAAGTCTGATGTCAGGTGTTACTGTTCACCTCTTTTGTTCCTGCTTGAACTCTAATCAACATATTTCTCCCTACAAAATATGCGAATCACATATCGATGTGGACGATACCATTATTCCTCTCTCCGGGAGCAAGGAATGGTCGGTGCCCCACCAAAGTCTTCGAGCTGGTTGCTGCTCAAACCAGCATACGGGACTCAAATCGCCTTAGTTGATGACACCTCGCACCAGATTTCCGGAATCCTGGAATGTGCCAGAGCCTTGCCGATTGCGGAAGTTCGCGCAGCTCACGCAACAGGGGAGCACCCAACTCGGAAGAGCGATCACGCTATGATCGTTGTTCCACTCCCAAAGCCGTTCACTCAGTCGCTGCCACAACTGATTGTAACAGGTGCTGAAAACCACGTGGTTGCCGCAAACTGCTGTGGGGTCCTGTACTCTAGCCAGAGTCCTGCACACCAGCTTCCTCATCCCAGTTGCTGAGTTCATAAGCCCCCCAAAAGTGCACGCTTTCAGTTTTATAGTGGGTAATATTATCCCAAAATGTGTTAAAGTGTGTCCACTCAGCTACTAAGCCATTGTTCCTATGGTAGAAAACTAGTCAGATCCAGAGTACCCGCATCTCAGCCGAGCTGCGGATTTCTCCTCTGTGCTGCGGGTGAGATGTGAGCGGAGCGCATGCTAGGCTTACTTACATGTGACTCTGCGACCGAGGTTACTGGTCGTACTGCTGACAGAGCCACATGAGGGTCACAGTGACTGTAAGCTTTCTTCTAAAGATAAGTGGAGGCGCGAGATCTGTAGCTGGGGCTTGCACTCACCAGCAGGAGTCTGTCTCTTCATCCATCCAAAGCAATGAAGGCTCCTACCATGAAGGCTCCTCTGTTCCAGAGTGTACAAGTAGTCAGAGCGATCTTTAAGCCTTTATCCCAGCCTGAGACTTAGAACGAAAGGCTTGAACTTCGACATTTGCACAGAGAGCGTGGGCTTGGACAGGCTCTTGCGATTGAGCTGCTTTCAGCCAAAGAAGGTGGCCTGGGGGCCTCAGCTGCGCCCGCTTCCAAGATCTATCCAAGTGCCCTATGGCTTACAGGAGCAGCCGTGTTCTCCCTACCCAAGTCGAACTGAGATGTTGTGCAGCTCACCACAGTGCTTCTACAGGCCATCCCTTGCAATACGACCGCTCCATCCATTTCAAAGGACACCATCAAAGACCAACGGTCACCCCAGGGAGTCACGGACCTCTCAAAAGGGCTGCCGAAAGCTCGGCGGGCCTTGCTGTGCCACACATGAAAGGGTGGAGCAATTTCACGGGCCCGTGTGGGCGCAGAAAGAAGGCAGCCAGACTTTCCAGACTCCTGCTACCGGGTTTGTTGAGGAACTCTCAATCCAGGTGGACATTTTCAGTCAGAGGCGGAACAGGTACGGGGCTTCTGTCTTTACAGACATCAACAGACCCACAAGACAGAATCAACTTTGTCCAGAGCCTTCTCTGCTTCGGAAGTCTGGAGCAAGCAAGACAACCAGCCGGGATTTCCGACTAAGGGTCCCGATCCCCTCTTTGGAACAAGCGCAACTGTTTTCACTGGCACCCTAGTTTGGCTCTACTCCTTATTCTTGGCGAACTCCACCCCGAGATGCCTAGAATGCCTAGAACCCGGAGTTGCTAGACATCGCCATTCGCCAAGGGCAGACTGAGACAGGTATCCTGGCCGCCCGGAGTGCATGCCCTGCTCCATGCAACTCAAAGCCTCTTGCTGCATGCGGATGCGCAGCATCACAGCCTTTGAAGCTGGGAGCTCTCTCAGCGGCTTTGCATGTGGCAGGTGCTCAACCACAAGGCCCCTCGGCCAGCTCTGAAGGTATGCTGAAAACCCGGAAGGACTCGGGCCACTAAGCGCCGGGCTGCCAGTGTTGTTGACTTCCGGTCTCAACCTTCCGGGCAGCCACAGCGACGGCGCAGGCAATCAAGAGCCAGTGGTGGCTTCGAAGGCACAAAAGGGGTAGAGCCAGGCTGGGAGGAGGACCTCAGAGCACTGCTTCGGTGGTCTCCAGGAGACGGAGCCTTTCAAGTGCGGACAGGCCATGGGGAATAGCCATTCAACCCAAAAAGGTTTCGGGGGAGCTCTTGCGCAGGCTCAGCGGATCGGTACACGCTTCGGGCAAGCTTGCCATTGCTCGCAGAAGATGCACCACCCAAATATGCAGAGCAACTGTGGGCCCCGATGGAAGCTCGCAATCAGGGCCTCTCTGTCGGAGTTACTAACAGAGACCGTGACATCTCGGGACGTGGGGGCTGCTGACGTTGGGCGCTAGAGCTAGAGTTCCTTTGCTGACTTTGCTGCTCAGCCTTGAAGCTTCGAACAGAAGAACATACCCTGCAGAGCTGCGCAGCAGCGCCCAGGCACAAACGTGAAGGCAGCAGGGCAGAGAGGAAGGGGCTCTCTTCCACACAGCTCCCGGAGCCTATAGATACTTGCCATCTTTCATGCTTGAGGCTTGTCTCAGTCACGGACCTGCACTTGAGCTGGGGAATGCTGCGGATGCCCGATTGACCGCACTGCACACGACCAACCACGAAGAGCGGTCCCCACTTGAAGGCGTGCTGCGTGCTGCACAGGACCCCCCAGGAAGATGAGCAAGGGAAGACTAAGACTCCTGCAAGTTGAAATCGCTCCAATCTCGACTACCCGAGTAGCCAACTCGCCACGCAGACTGCGACTGCTCAAACGTGAAGGCAGGCAAGAGGCAGATCTTTCAGCACAGCCCTACGTAGCGCACGAAGAGGCGTCCCCGACGACAAGACGGGTCCTAGATGTATCTGGCATTTAGGAACCCTACAAGCTCAGGATCCCACCAACAAGCTGGCAGCTGAGATGTAACTCCGTGATACCCGGCACGTAGTGACAGCTGCAGCTGCAGCTTACAGCTGTACCGAGGCTTCTGCGCTCCACGTCGGCGGGCCTACGAAGATAGAAGCCACGAGTCATGCGGATCAGGCAGGGTAAACCGTTTCGGCCCTGGCTGCTTTTTAAATACTCCTTGTCCCAGCCGCACATGTGGGGCAAGACTCCAGGTACAAGAATTATAAGAGGCGACCACAGTCCGAACTTGCAGCACTGGCTTCCGCTGATCTGCGGCTGGCCGAGCCGGCCACGCTGCACAGGGCCTTCCATGACAGAGTTCGGGGCACCCACACTCCAGCCAGCAGGATTTGTAGAGCCAAACTCGAGCATGCAGACTAAAAGACATCGCTGGGAGAGCTGGCGGCCATTTCTGGCCATCTCCTTCCATGCTCAGACTTGCGGTGGGACCAAGTTTAGGCTTCTGATCACCATGGAACATGCTCTGCCAAAGGACCCTGTAAGTAGGCCCTGACATGCCGGGACAGTGTAGCCCCTGGCCCAACTTGCTGCAAGGGGGCTTTGCCAAGGCTCAATTCGACGAGACACGCTCTGGGGAGCGGAGAAGTTCTCCAGGGCACTACAAGGAGGTGTCCTTCTGGGGTGATGGCCGAGCACTCACATAATATTCGAGGCTGGAGTCAACATGTTACAAGTTGCCGATGCTCTGTTGGACTTCAGGGTAACCAAGTCATCCAGGGCAGCAAGTTCCCTCCCAGGCAGGCATGACACTTCAGGCACCCTCGGGTACTTGCGCTTGCAGACATCGGCGCAACAGGTGCACGTGCCTCCTGCCTAGCGGGCACACAGCTTGCATCCCACGCCAGCGACAAACTGCGTTGACAACGGGAAGGCAAAGGAAGCTGGGACAGAAGTATGCGGCATGTCTGATGGAATTCAATGTTGAACCAGCACGGCGCTGGACACGGCGACCCTTAAGCTTGAATTCGCATGCTTGAACAGCGAACGAGTCGAACGAGCGAAAGCTGCGGCATGCTGGTATGTGTTCTAGGCCGAACGATGGTGCCCCACCATGTTCATCGAAGCAAGAGTGTATGGTCACAAGCTTGATGATGGTCTGGTGTTCTCGACATCCAAGATCTCAGCATGGCATTGCAGGGAGCACCACGAATCATTGCGCCCGCGTGCATGCATCCTCCCCCAAATGCTTCTTGCGTGCTCTCTCTTGACGCAGCATGACAAAACACCTCCGCTCTGCCTGCTCCGCAGCGGACAAGGAACCCGGCCCAGAGCCTGCAAGGAGCACAGCAAGAACAGGAGTCAAGTCTGGTCGCCGAAACTCCGACGATCGGGTCAGACCAGGGTACCTACACCCGATGAGCCTATGCCACGTCAGGCGAAGTTTGAAGGGCACCGTCTAGAACAAGCCCAGAAACCCTGAAAGTGCGACGCAGCTACACATGCGCAGAGTTTCAGGGTTCATGCCGTCCTTTTGAGAGCTATAAGAGTACCCTGTCTGGTTCGAGTTCTTAAGTCTCGCAAGCTGTTGCGGCCACAGGTCAGATACTTCAGCCCCTCAACAGCCTACAAGCACATGTGGACTCACACGTGCGCGCGAAGCACGGACCAGGTGCAGGGCTGGGCTCTCGCTTAGGTTTTCGGGAAAGCAGAGTCAAGCGAAGTGAAGCGTTGTGGATCCGATCAAAGCGTGGAGCAGTGACAGCGACGAAGTGTCTCAGAATACGATCTGCTGGCATTGGCGTCCATCCCACCACCTCCTCCTTCCTGTCAGAGAGTAACATGGCTCGTGAAAAGATGAACGCCTTTTCGGAAACACGGTCTGTCTGTAGAAGGCCCGCAAATGCACTCCACCGCCGGAGCACGTGTGATGTGTCAGCGACAGCATCGCACCGAATGGGGCCCAACAGTCACGAACTCAGTTCTTGCAAACCCCCAAAACCCTAAACCCTAAACAACGCAACAACATTTGGATGGGAAGGGCTGTGGCGGTTGTTCCAGGCCTTCAATGCACAGCACAAGGAAGTTTGGCAAGCATGCACATGTACCTGTGGCCACGAAATATTTGGGCTCTCACCCGGCCTTGGATCCCCAAGGCTTGGCAAGTCTGAGCGAGGCACCGCAAGCTCCCGCAAGCACGGCACTCTTTGCCTTTTGGGGCCAGCGCGGGGCAGAAATACTCCGCAGAGGCATTACTGTAGAAGTGCCAGCTCCTGGAGCGTGGTGATGTTTCAAGTTCAGCTTCGAAGCTAGACTATTCAGGCTTCAGCGGTTTACGGAAATCGTTGGCTGCTTTCAGTTGCAAGAACTGCAGAACGCAGGGGTCTGCCCGGGGCTTCAGTAAGGACCTGGTGGCCCTGGCCAAAGGCCAGGGACAAATAAAATTGGGGAGACGTGTCCGTGTCGAGGAGTTTGAGTTTTTTCGTCGCTTTGGCTCAGGGCTTTTGCCAGGCATGTGAGGAGCCTTTGCGATTGCGAGTTCAGCATCCGAAGCCTTCCCTGCCAATCAGCAAGCGTGCGCTATAGTAAGTATAAGTCCTGGAGACTAACAAGTCATGTCGCAGGTCTACAGGGCTTAGGCCAGAGGCCTTAACCTCACCAACGACATCAACTTCGCGTTGAGGGGTTTTCAAGAAGCCCTCGAGCCGTAGCCCTTGAACTCCTGAAGCCCTGAGCTTCCTAAACAATCCGAAATCTCAATACCCGAAGCCCTAAACCTGTAGACCTGCAACGTCGAGCCCCCTTAGAAAAACCCTGCCGCACAAGCGGAGCTGACCAACAAGCATCATGGGCCCGACCCACAGCTCTCCCCAACAGCCACATTTCACAACGCAAAAAGAGGGCCCTGCAGCACAGACACACGAAAACCCACCACGAACCTGGCACTCCTTGGCCTGCGATGCCGGCGCGTCCGACCTCTTCGGAGCGAGGGAGGGGGGCTTTGAGTTTTCTGACAGGGCTTTGTGGTTGGTTTCGGCTTTCGGGCTTTGGGGTTCAGGCTTTAGGGTTTGGGGTTTAGGGGGGCTATGCTGTATTCTCTCTCTCTCTCTATCTATCTCTCTCTCTGTCTCTCTCTCTCTGTCTCTCTCTCTCTCTCTCTCTCTTTTCAGCAATTCGGGATGTTGAGGCTTAGGGAAGGATTCAAAAGTGCGGAAAGTTCTTTGGGGGGAAGCCTCGATCTGGCACGTGATCGGGCTTGGGGGATTCGGTTTTGGGACGCCGCAGCGCGGCAAAGCAGGCTGCAACACATCCGGCTCGTTGCAGCTCCAATCTCCAGTCAAACCTTCAGGAACCTGGAAACTTACTGGTGCCGAAGGGGAGGTGAGTGAAATCCCCTGGCAACGGCACCTGTATTCACTCCCTCAATCCATCTTCGATCCCCTTCGGTCCCTGCGCTCGCGATGGACTTAAGCTCTGAAACCCCAAGTACACCGAAATCTCAAAAGCTATAACCCCAAGGGTCAGCCCGCCCGGCAGCACACCCCAACAACCCAAAAATCCTCAAACCCAACAAGCCTTGAGTGTAGGGTTCAGGGTCTACAAGCCTTATAACCCAGAAGAAGCCCAAAAATCCCTCCAACCCCAAACCCTAAAAACCCTTGAAAACCTGAGCCCCAGAACCCCTGTCCTGGCTCAATGAGCAGGCTCGCAATTCATCTGCAAGTTGCTGCAGCCAAGCCTGGCCATTCCAAACATCAGGTTACAGCCTGTTACACCCATAGCAAGGCCCGGGTTAGGCGTCATACACGGCCTTCTTGTACTTAAGTTCTCTTTGACAGTTGCGGAGTCCCGGGTTTTGGGGCCTTGCGTTGAAGACACTGCGGATTGACGGGACCATAAGGGGCCTAGGGCTCAAGGAGGAGGTGCCTTGGCGTTCTCTTCTTGGTCCAGAAAGACCAGGGCTGTGGTTGTCCTTTGTCTGCCCAAGACCAAGGAAACTGGCCCAGTAGCTTTACACGGGTTATTCTCAAACACTCCTTCACTCCTACACCCCAAACCCAAGTAGTCCCTGATTGGTCCGTCGCCTAGGAAAACTGGCGTCCAGCCCTTCACAGAAGGAGTATCAAGCAGGACCAGAAAGGAGCAGAAACACCATGCAGTATACAGCGCCGAAAACACTCTGTTCCACATCAGCTCCACCAAAGGTGGAGCCAGACAAGCACTCCCCATAGTGTGCCAACTTTCAAGCTTCAGTTCCGCCTTTGCAGCAGCATATTCACCATCACGTCACGGAGCAAACGTCCTGGATTTTCAGGTCGACATTGCAGGTAGGCCATGCCGATGTTCAGGCATGGGCTATCAAAATAGCAGTAGCATACTCGGCGCCCGGCAAGATTCAGCTTTGACGGCACCCTATACCGGTACAGGCAATAGTTCAGGGGATTGCGGGCTGCTCTCGTAAACAAAACCCGGCACTCGAAGCAGGGCGCAAGCTTGGGGATGCCGGGCAGGGCCGTGCCTGAGGGAATGAAGGTCGCGGGTGAAGGCAGAATACTGGAGGGCTAGCAAATGCCTGACTTGGAGAGACCCGCCTGCATACCACCCCGCCCCTCAACAAAAAAAGTGGGAGAACTGAGGGCTTAGCTACTAAGTCTTGAGGGTTTTAGGGACTGTGGCTCCCACCGTCGCCCAAAGAGATGAGCCTCTGATCCCAATCCCAACCCGCTCCCCCCAACAAAAAGTGCCACCCAAAACATGAAGAGAAAGTGGTTGAAGGTCACTTGCGTGGTGTGGCTTGGTGGTGAAACTACTTCCTCTTTGGGGGGACAGGATCACAACAGATCTGGGAAGTAGCCGACCTAGGGATTGTGACACTGAAACTACGGAGTGCCACCCTAGCCCTGAACAAGACAGAATCTAGCAGTCGACGGCTCCGTTGTTTCGGTATATCCCTTTCTGCTTGTCCCGCCAGTGAACTACAGCCCCACATTTGAAGTTGTTGAACTTGGACCGTATGATTATGAAGCCTCAGTAGCCTGAACAACGTCGTTGCCAAAGGAACGCTGCTTGTTGAAGCCACAAAATTCTGGCTTTGCTGGTTGAGTCATCTTGCATTACCTCATCTATGACGTTTTGGTTTAGAGGGCCAGATTTTGCTGAAAACCGGCATCGCTGCGATGCTGCATCAACGACCAATTGCCCGCCAATCCCTGAGCAACTGGGCATGTGTCCTCATAGACGCTACAGCGTTGCCGGCGATTGCATCTTCTACGCCAATAGGCAGAAGCAAACCCTAAACCCTGACGAGTGCTTGCTCGAGCCGATCGGGGTCGATGAGCAGGCGACCGATGCAGTGGATCACAGGCTAATAGCAAGAGCAAAACCTGGGGTTGGGCTGGATTTCTGAGAGAACCATGTGCCAGGAACAAAGAAGGGAGTCAGCAATGACTAATCAAACTAGATCCACAGCAGGCCTCTTGGCTCCGATTGTTTGCAGAACCTAGTCGAAAACTTGCATGCATTTATCAGTCACATGCCGGTCACCGATGTCACATGTGTTTTTGCGCACATTAGATGTTCAGTCGGAGTTACATATGCTGTCGTCCCAACAATTGCTACTACTACTGCTGCTAGAGGGAAAACACATATTGCATCTATATCTCTCATATGTTTCTACTATTCTCGACAATGTAAGCAGAATAAGAACATAATAAGAACATGGTTAGGATAACAAAAAATGTGCGCCTTTCATGTTTTGAGCTGCTTGATTCCTTGAGATGTTTTGCTTTAATTCGATAATCTTACACATGGCTGAACTGAATATCAGACAAGCAGAAAAGGCGCGAATATTGAATCTCAACCCCTAGCCGCCGACATTTCCAACATTCCTGCGCCTGATGCCGGAGCGTATTTTTGATCTCTGGAGCGAGCGACCAAGCTTCAGCAAATGGGCGATAGAATGCATACCACATCGCCATTCGTTGACATATTGCGACGGCAGCTGAATGCACGGCCCTCCCCGGAGTCCCTGAGACTGCGGCAGACGATCGCGTGCTGGTACTGTCGATGCTTTCTGGCTCAGTGTGGACTCAATGCTGAGTCGTGCGGACGACGGGAGCTACGGGAGTCGCGATGAAACTCGCAGGTGGACGAGGGCTGCATCCGCACAGACTTGAACCCCACCGGCCGGTTTCTTGCCGCTTAACAGAACCGAACAGGGCGCCGCGCTCGCACCAGAACCGTTCAAACCGCTAGCCCCACCGGGCCAACTTCTGCCTGTGCGCCGCAAAATGGAACAGCGAGCCGAGCTCGCACCAGAACGGTTCAATACCTTTGGCGCGTCAAGGCCGCAGGAAGGACCTCTTCGACAGCAGGACTGCATTATCGAGCGAAAGGAAGTTCCGGCAGGCTCAGGAGCTTCGGCCATGAATGCTCCAGAACCATTAAGCCTCTGAGGTCCCGGGACTCAGGAAAGGAGTTAGAAGGTAAAGCACGGCTGGAGTCGGCTCCAGCAAGGCCCGAAGGACCACGTGACCCGGGCCTCCGGGCCTCGTGTCAGCTGGCACTTGCATCTTGGAGGCCCCCAAGCAAAGGGACGGCGGCTGCACGAAAAAGGTGAGCACATGCCGGAACGAGCGACTCGAAGACCGATAGCAGGGCCATAGACCGGCAAATCTTCTGTGTCTTGGACGAGGCCCAAGGCCTTTTGACAAACCGTCGCCAAGGGCAAACACGTCCTTGCCGCAGGTCCGATGCTGCCTCCTGCAAAAGCCACGTAGGATTTAGCTGTAAGCTTCTGTTTCACGCTGCGCAGGGAGACGATAATTTCAGACATCCCTAGCCGGTCCTCCCAGAGAGTTCATTGCGGTTCCCGCAAGTTACAAGATCGAAAGCGCCTTACTCGGCGTCGTCGAGCAAGACTTAGCCAGAATGTGAATGTGAAGCCACCCTCCTGTATCCCTGAGACATGTAGGGTTCCCTGATAAAGCTAGGGTCTGAGGTCTTTGAGAACACATGCTGCCTAGGAGTGTTTGGCAAGTACTACCTCAGCCTAAACGGCCACGACATCCACCATCTCGCAGCAACCATGAAGGGCAGGTTGGCAGGCTCCAGCTTTGGCCAACATCGCCATCGACTGGCTTAGTAAAGCAGTGACAGATCCTCTGCAGAGCGTGTGTGTGCCATCTTCACCATCTTCACGTTGGCGCCAGGCGCTGCCAGCGCTCTTGAGAAGGCATTGTTTGCGCATCTTGCTACGGCCCCGCTTTGCCCAATGCTTTTGCTCTTGACAGAGGACACATGGGGGACATGGCCTTCTTTGCAGTGCTGGGAAAGGAGCTGGTTTGCCTCTTGGTCGCTGTGCCTCTGCCTCGGCACCGGTTGCAGAAACCCATGCGTGACACAGAAAACTCGATCTTCCAAGCGGCTTTGCCACGTTTTGCTAAGGACCTGGCCTTTTCTACCACCCGCTTCTTGGTACATTGGTACATGTGATATAGCTCGCACCACACACAAAACGCAAAGCAGACTGCCTCGTGGCAGGCCACAGCTGACCCTTGCAGGGCCATGATGACAACCGTAGCGGCCCTTTGCCCGCTGAGTGGTGACTATGGCATTCATGTCTCATCGCCGCATCTGACGGCGCTTCCGACGAACAAGCTTCTGCACACTCAGAAGGCAGATGGAGCCATCGGCTACACTAACCCTTGTGCAGGTTCACTGGGGTAAACCGTCCAATCTTTCTGCTCAGTTGGGTTGGGACTGTTACTCTGTGGCACATCTTGCTGCCCACGGTTGCGGTTTGGCAACTCCTAGATTTCAGGGCAAGCCCCGTTACCCATCACCCTGTACCCAACTGCTTTGTGGCACGAAGCACCAGCACATCTGCAAGGCTGCGCTCAAAGAATGCTGTACGTTTGCCAGGTCTTTCGCTGAGCGCCAGTTTCTTCTCCAAGCCGCTGCCATTTTGGGGCTTGTATGCACAAGTCCGATACCTTCTCGAAATGCCTTGGCCAAGACGTGCAAGCCAAACACAAGGCTCACCAGACTACCGCACTGCGGACCACCCTTGGGCCGTTCAGGCCAGGCCGTGAAGCCGAAGGCTTGTGGGAGGCGAAGGCTTCGGGGTGCCGAGAGATGTCCCTTCTCAGCTTCATGCCAGCGGACGCACCCAGAGGGCCGCCTGGGCCCGCTCCACCCATTCCGATGCGTTTACGGAAAGGGACCGCCTGTCAGGAAGAGTCGACCGCTCTCACATCACCCCTGGCCCAAGCGCGGTCGCTTTCGACAGGCCCTCGGTTCTCCGCACCCCGAGTGCCTTAGTAGAAATCACTTTAGCCTGGAGTTGTATGTGAACTGGAGTGCGGCCAATGCAGAAGCAAGCACAGCAACTGCACTTCCCAGCATGTATATCCCTGGTCTGCTGCCGGCCTACAAACATGAATCAGTGACGAGGAATAAGGTGCACGAGAAGCTACCGACTATGCGGGCCTTTGAAAACAGACCGAGCAGACTTGGCGCAGAGAAAAAAACACCACATACCTTTGAGGTCCTGTGGAACAAACACTTCACAGGACGAGCAGATCCTGGCACGTCAAGACATCAGGCTCTGGTGGTTCTTCTTATAGAGGAACAGGAACACCGTTTGGAGGGTCTACGCGCAAGGAATCTGCAGAATCCCATTATGTTGGCGCGCATGCAAGCGGACACCTGTTTTGAGCAGCTGCCTTATCGGTTGGATGTTTGCCTAACAAAGCTTTTTATCAGAATCGTCCGTACTAGACACAGCTTTATGTAGAGCGGACTTGTCAACCAGAGGCCTTACGGCTTCGTCCTTGACTCGGCATGCGAGGAAGATCTAAGGCTGTGTGCCTGACACTCGAACTTCGCGATGACTGGACAACAGGAACTTGGATTGTGTGGAGCAGGAGCCAAGAAGGGAAAAACAAGGACAAGGTGTGTCAAGCGACGGTCAAGCAGCAGTCAAGGAGCAGTCAGGCCTTCTGGCTCCGCTTTGGCATGGGTGAACCGAGTAACACAGCCTGACAGGCGGCCAACACGGCCACCGTTCCAAAAGACCACAGGAATCGAAGAGCGCCGGCTAGCGGCTTGCATGCAGCAGACTCTGAAATTAGTTGAAACAACCGCCGCGTCAAAAAGTCCCGTCACCGATCCGATGTGACAGAAAGCGGATTGACCAGGCTGCGCTTTTGAGTGCGACTTTTCCAGACTTACTTCGTGGACTTGCGCTGACCCGCCGTGCACCGATGCACGGAAGAGCTCTCACTAGCTTTTCTTGTTGCTTGCGATTGCACTTGCATCCGGACTAGCCAAGCTTGACGTTCAATGAAAACAGGCCTTGGAATGCTTGGTGTTGTGTTTGCCTATGGATGCTTAGAAGGGCTTTGGAATCATCATGCAACTCCCGGGAACCATCAGAACACTCTCGGGAAGCAGCTTCAGAAAAAGCCTGAAACAGTCGAGAACGGTCCCGAACCGCTGGATCTGTTCCGAAACGCTCTGCCGCCTGTCCACAGCTTGGAGGACCAGATGGGTACTGAGATTAATGTGGTGCCTCCTGAAACCAGTGCAAGCGAGAACATCGACACCGCGGTATAGCTACTCTAAAACGGGCTGGCACGGAAGACATTGCTTAAATGTCGCAACAAGACAGTACGGCTTCCTGCGTCGTTGCTGCTGTATGCTTGAGTACACAGCAGTGCGGCAGCAGATTGGCCTTGACTACGCCCACGCTTCATGTTAGGTGCTTCACAAGGTTTTTCACAAGATCCGGCGCATCTCCTGGAAGAGAGCTTTGGTATGCCGAGGGCAAGGGAAAGAACGCGTTGCAACACGAGGGATGGGCTTGTGGGTACTGCAAGTACAGCTCTGCAGAGCAAAGCGAATGGACAGGTCACACCCCACGTGCGGAGACTCCCGCACAAGGAGTGCAAGACGCTGGGAGCCGCATAAGCCAAGGCCACGAGCAGCGCAGCACCGGACGCGATGCCGCGAAGAGAAAGAGGACGAAATCGCTTGACACGCCCCAGAAGCGGAGGAGCGGAGGACGAAGGGGGGCGGTGGAGGCGGTGGAGGTGTGCTTGACAGACCCAAGCGGAGGCCGAGCACACGGAGGAGTCCGACAAAGCCTTCCAAGTCGGCATCGGCCCAGGCCCAGTTGGCCGGGGCCTCACTTTGTACCCAGGCTTTTGAGGCTAGCGCAGCGCAAGGGCGTGGACAGACCTATCGCATCAACCTCATGACGAAGCAAAGTGGTATCTGACTCGCACCAGCACACAACCAGAAATTACTCGAAGCGAGGCGGCCTTGAGACGTAGATCTTGGAAAAGGCCTACGCCACGCACAGCGTGCAGAGCCCCAGCAGCTCATGCAGCCGTGCTTGACATGGAGCGTCAAAGATCGACAAATGGAGCCCACCTTTCAGGTTTCTTCTCCTGTCAGTGTCGGAGAAACTCGGCAAGGAAGGCTTCCGAGCCGAAGTCCTGAGGCCGGCAAAGCCCCGAGGCTGACCAGATCACAACACAAGGACCGTAAGGACGGTGCCAGAATGCATGCTACAAGCTGAACTTGCAAGCTTCCAAAGGTTCTTTTCGGGAGCATCCGAATCCCACGGTTGACCGCCAGTTCGAGCCGCCACGGCGGCAGGTGCCAGACATGAACGCAATGTTTCGTGAGAGCGGCAGGGGCGTACATCTGTGTGACAGTGCACGCGCGACTGGCGGAGACGTGCTTTTCCGTGTATTCACAGTGGAAGCCTTGCCCAACTTGTGCATCTGCACTCTGCCCTGTGAGATAGTACTAGTCCTCCGGTCGTAACGCGGGCTGCTCACATGATTGGTGCCGCTGCCGCCGAGGACAGGGTCTTACATGATGCCCGTCTGTTGACGCGGAGTCGGCTCAGCAGGAACCCTCATTGATGCAAACATGCGCCCTGTGTGAAACTGCCTCGTCGAGAACAGAACTGGGGTACAAATTCAAGACGCTAGCTTGTAATTCAGCTTTCCACTGAAAACCCTGATCTGCTAGGTTACGCAAAAGGTGGCACTGCACCTTTGCTGCGATCCTCATACTGCAGCTTTACGGAAGCGCTAGATGCCAGATAGTTCACCATGCAATTGAAGCTTTTTCCAAGATGACGTCTTTGTCTTTGATCAGAAAGCTGTCTTCAAAGCTTGGCCCTCGACTGCGAACAAGCATCCTTGCCACACATGTGAATTCAGCCCTAGTTGGGCACTCTGGCACTTCCCAAGTGACTCTTACAGTGCTCTGTGTTTGGCGGCTGTTGGTGGCGGCACCCCCCCACGTGGAGGTCTGGCGGTACACTGAGGTATGGCGCGTCGCAACCTCTTTTCTCCGCTCGACCGCTCTTGGAACTCAGCGAAAACTTTCGAGGCCGGAAGACTGCATCTTGTGAGCGGCATCGTGCACGAGCGTCGAGCTTCCACGGGAACAAACACATCTAGGACATCAGGCTTTGCATTGGAACTGCGATAGTCGGTGCCGCCGCGCGCAGGTACTTCAACTTGATTGTACTGACGACTTCATGGCTTGGCCAATCCGGTGCGTCATCTGCTGCCTTTGATGTATGAGATCGGCAAAACAAGCGAAGTTGTGCTTGGATAAGCAACTGACGCATCCCGTGATAAGCTCCATGCCAGGTGCCTCCAGTATTTTGCAACAAAGATTATCGGCAACCCTGGCAGGAGGCACTAACGAAGGCTTCCCGGAACGAACACTACGGCCGAACAGTGTACCCTTGGTGGCCCCGAGGCGTGCGCCTGCACGGTTGCTTGATGCAGCTTACTGGAAATGCTGTAGTGGACGCAGAGCCCCGGCAAGTGCCGGCCCGCGGTCAAGGAGTGGAGATGGTTTGTTGCACCAATCACAGCTGACCACAGCCACCCTTTGCACAATGCCGGACTGTATTTTCTGGCGTGTTTGGACAGCGCCAAGGCGACACACAGTGATGGATTCCTTTGCGCAACGGCTGCCCGATTCGGGCAGTCATCCTTCAAACGGCCCTAGCCCCGGACCCGTCTGGCAACTGCCGATTGAAACGGATTTGAGTCTGTGAAAAGCCCGAGTGCGTGGAGTCACTTCTTCACTTCTCTCCCTCGCTCTGCGTGCCGAGGCTTTCTCCCTTGGCAAAGTGCAGACACAGACACTGTGCACACAAGTGATTCTTGCATTTCCAAGCCCAAGGCGTCCCACCAGCTGCGTGCAATAAGA
The DNA here is from genome assembly GCA_905221615.1 of Symbiodinium sp. CCMP2592. Classification (NCBI taxonomy): domain Eukaryota; class Dinophyceae; order Suessiales; family Symbiodiniaceae; genus Symbiodinium; species Symbiodinium sp. CCMP2592. The sequence goes on along the minus strand of CAJNDT010003979.1, from coordinate 224,768 downwards.
CATCTGGCAGCAGCATTCACGGAAGCGCATGACCACTGAGGGAAGGCTGGATGGGAAAGATGCGAAAGGCTAAAGCGACAAAAGCTCGATCCTGCCAACACCTCCTATTGTCCTATCCTGCCAGGCGAAAGCAAGTTAGAAGGACCGCTCTTCTCTCACCGGACTGTGAAGAGCCGCTGCGATGACTTCGGGGAGCTGCCGAGATCTGCAATTCAAGCCGCTCAGCGGACCTTCAAACTAAGTCACGGAATCGGAGCTGACTCGGGTCTCAATGCGATGCCTATGTCACGCTGAGTCGGTGACTAGCTTCACAGTCAAGGTGCACTTGAAGAGCTCCATTTCGAGAGCTCTCGCCGACCCGGAGATTGCAAACAAAGCATGCCGGAGGAGTTGTTCCGGGAAGACGGCTGGACAGGTTGCCGTGTGGTCAAAAGCTCACAAGTGCTGCCTTTCGGAGAGCCGCATGCTGGCCTTCGTAAGTGCAGGAAGTGGGGCCACCAGCCACCCTTCAGCGAGGAGAGCTGTGCAGTGCACTGCACCATGGAGGGCCGCCATAATCAAGCGGAGCCCATCATCACGCACAACTTGAGCTGGGAATCCGAACGGAGCCGCTATCCACGGAGATCAGAGCACTGAAAGGCGCCCACTTGTTGCACTTGCGGTCCTGCCCCTCAAAAAGAACGAAGCAACCCAAGGCCGAGGGCCAAGGCCGGCAGAGTTGAAGCTGAGGTTTCTGGCAAAAAAGGCTCTCTGGTGACTGCGACCTTTCACCGAAGCAAAACGAAGCTGTCGCCATCAACAAAATGTCACAGCACAGCTGGCTAGAGGCATAATTTCGATCGAACCGTTCATGTTCAATTCGTTGAGAATAGTTGCATGCTCGACCGGCTAGGGTAGAGACTGGACGCGAGGATTGCGGGCCATGGAGCTTACTACGCCCTGGACAGCCGTCTCAAGGGCGGAAGACCGCAACGGAGCATTCGCTACGCGGACGCCATCGGCTCAGCACTTGAAGGCGAGAGAAAAAGGGCTTCCGGCAGCGCCTGGCAGAAAGCACGGACCCGAGAAAGAGCCGGAGACGGAAGAAGATTGCCGTTGTCACCAGCATCGCACACGAACGAGAAGCACTGCACCTGTCTGCAGGGTCTGTTGGACTAACAGGGGGGTGGGGGGGGGGCATGCCGCAGAGTGCCGTTGAAGCTCGGAGTCGACGTCAAAACTGGGAGGATAGCCTATAACTGAGGACTGAGGTTGTGTCCACACTGGCCCTTTCTGGGTCCTTGCCCCCATTGCATGAAGGGTCTTAAAAGAAAGGTTCATCGGTTGCCCTCGTTTTGGCGTTGCACGCAAAGCCTGGCATAGCCGAGTGAACCGGGGCAAGAGTACCCGGAGGAGTGTCCGAGTAGATCACGCGCACTCAAGCATTCCCAGTCGGTGCCCCAAGTCGATACCTGCAGAGAGGAATTGGGCCAAACGTTGGACACAGCTTTGAGGATCAGGATCCAGATGGACCTGGAGAAGCTTTGTGAGCTGTCACTTCCCACAGTTCCCACATGGCTCCTGTGGTAGAAGCGCCTGAGCAGCGCCCTCGGCAATGCATTCATCTGACACCCTGCCTCCGGCATGGCTCTTCTGAGTCTACTCAGAAAGTAAGAAGCAGAGAGGCCACAGTTGGTCCATTCGTTTCACGCGGCGACACTTTTGGAGACTCAGTGTCCGGCCTGCTTTCCAAGCATCCTTCCACGGAGTTTCAAGAGGTATTTGCAGGATTGTCGAGACTGGGCCTGCATGCTTTTTCGGTGCCAGCTGCGACCGGTCGCCGTGCACAAGCGCCTAGCGCTGTCAGCACGTGAGGGCGTCAAGTCATCGCGGCGGCCGGCGAGAGGCGAGAGGGCACGAGGCTGCAGCTCTGCGCAATGGAGCAGCTGGAAGGAACAGATCCTTCACAACGGCACTGGAGACGAGATCGCCAACATCAACATGCGGTGTGCTCGAGTACACACGGCATGTAGCAGAGGCAAAGGCAGAGGAGCCGACAAGGCCAAGCAGCAGCGATTTTGGGAAGGCGTGGCGAGAACGGCAGCTTGATCAGCAAGAGTCACAGCCTAGGACTCAGACTGGCCCTCACCGCAACAGCACAGGGCTTGCGAGCTCAGCACACCGAGTTGCTGTCGAATGCTATTAGCTGCTATGACTTTTGAGAAGAATAGGGGGCTCCCAGAGCTACAAGCTGCTACAACACAACAGCTCAAGGATCGCGCGCAACGCTATGCCTATGGCGGCAAAGTAAGTTTAACTCTCCATCAAGCCTCGTGGTGATCAGCTGGCAGCTGGCAGCTAACGTTGAGTCAGCTAACTGGTGTGGAAGACCACGCTTCGACTTCGTCCATCCACAGGCCATTTGGGGCACTTGGAAGGAACGAGAAAGGAATGGACGATTTTACGGCGGAAGGGAGTCCAGATGCTCAGATTCGGGGATTTCATGGCGCCCTGCCCACAGTGTGTCCACCGGGGCCAAGGGAACCTGTTGGCGAAACCACGATTTCAGCTGCAAACATCAAGGCAATGCATCTAATTGGCTGGCACAAAATGCAGGCACACCGTCATTCGCCGGAGGGCTGTGTGTTGCTCACGGGGCTCGCACGGCTCAGGACCTGAATCCGAAGAAGGAAAGCAACGAACGCAGCAACTACTTCTGCGCCTCACGAATCGTTGCTCGGTCCGAAGAAGCTTCTCTGCAGCTATCAGAGTAAGGAGTGGCATGTCAGCAGCAGGCGTTCGTGCCAGGCGTGCCAGGAAGGCCCTGAATCAGCAGGCCCTGAATCAGTGGGCTCAAGCTGAGACAGGTGTGCGAAGACAGGTCCTTCCTTCTGCCGTGCTGAGCCATCCGGCTGTCCGTTTCTGATAAAATGCGAGTTTACTCTGCCTAGATCTTGTTTCTGAAAGCAACAGGGGACCATCCGCCAGTCATCACATGCATCGCAAGGCCACACGCAGTGTGCAAATGTACCAGTACTGATGAGGCTTCACCGACGGAATCAACACTCAAAGCACCAAGGATGGGCTGCAAATGGTATGAAGTTGGCATGGTCCGTCGCAGAATCGAATCAGCATGAGACCGCGAGACTGCACCAGGCTTCTTGAGTGCCCGAGCTGGAGAATCTGGGTGAAGGGCACACTGTTCTCACAGAATGTAATGATCCTTCTTCCCAGTACTGGCTCTGGAAGACTGTTTAAGCCCCATGCCATGATGCCATGACCGGACTGTCAGGCTGAGGCTTTCGGACTAAGGCTCCCACTTCGCTTGTCCTTACTGCATCCTCAGAATGCGCCCATCCCGACGGACATACCCTTTGCAGAGAGTCTTCGGACCTCGTGCAAGTTCACGGCAGCCAAGGCAGCCTTCGCAAACAAGTAACCCTTCGAATCCTTGGAACCTTTGCAGCTGTTGGGATGACGCTGGCCGTCACGAATGCGGGAGTCGGAACTGCACCAGCCCGACGGGGAGGAAGGCCCGGACACTTCCTGGATTCTTAGCAGAGCTTTTGCCAAGGCTCCTGTCAACGCAACATCGGGAACAGCTCCTAGAGGTCCTTGGCTTTGCTGGTTAGGGCTTAGTTTCTGCCTAGCGGCAAAAGCCCGGAAGGCAGCTTTCGCATTTGCAATACCTTCTGCAACCTTGCATCGCAGAGTCCTTCGCAAACCTGCCACCCGAAACAAGCGATCGCTACCTACGAAATTCCACCGGCTTCTGCTTTGACACTCCGCGGAAATCACTCAGCAATCCGGCTCAAGGACAATTCGGTGGAAACTCTTGGCAGGTGAGTCCTCCCAAAGCACATCGTTGCGTGCAAAATCGCGGGGGAAGAAGAGGACAAAGGAAGCCCTATGAATCGACTTACACAACCTGTGACAGCCCGAGTTGTGCGCTTGGCCACGGCAGTCATGTCAACCCGTGAACACGCTAGCTCTATCCAGGTCTCGTTACACAGAAGGCTTGAGATCTTCAGACCATGGGACCCAAGAACAAGATGCAAAACTTGATCAACTGATCACCTGCTGGTGCTAGGCAGCACTGTGCGCCACGAACAGAACATCCAGACTCACTCAAGCTTGGATATCAGTCAGCGTTGCAATTAAGTGCGATCCGGAAAAAGCACACTTTTCCGCTCCCCCCTCCCCTAAGCCCTGAACCCTTCTGATCCAGGCGGAGAGGCCTTTGAGTCAAGAAATGGTGAATCAAGGACAATCGAGCAAGAATGGGGTACCACGTAGTAACTTGTGCGGTCTTTTCTGGTGTTCCTCGGACCCCACACCCTGGCATTATGTGGCAAAACTTGGTATGATCTGGCAATATATTGTGCAGCATTGCGCCATGCCGTGTTAGCAGATCTGTGGCTCAGGTGATCAAAACAATATGTGGTGACAGATGCAGACAGCATAGCGGCAAAAAACCTTCTGGCCGCCTGCCTATCAAACCCATCAGCTGCCCATCGCAGGCATCAGTGCTGCCAACAGAACTCCTTGCCGGCAAACTCATCAAGCGCCGAGCCTCATGGGCGTTCCGATGTGATCTGTGGCACAACGCTCTGACACTTCTGGTGACAGAGTCTGACAGAGTTGAGTCGCTGGAACGTGAAGCTAAGGCTGCTCCCGAAGAAGCAGCTAGCGCAGCCTAGTCCCAAACTTGGGAGATGCTTGGGAAACCTTAGTCCAGAAAAAGAAAGTGGCCTGGGTTTGGAGGAACACCTTAGCTGGGGAGCAGGTCCTCCTCGCAACGCGTCGAAGTTACGAGACAAGGTTCCTCAGGGCCTCAGGGCCTTCTGGCTCTGGCATCGAGGCATGTCATGGGAAGCCGTGTGGCCACCCGGGCAAGGGCCGTGATGGCAGAATGGAAGGAAAGAAGGGCCAAACTCATCCGATTCACCACCTCAAGCAGCGGTGCCTGTTACGAGATCTCAAGCCCAACGGTGTTGCCAAAGATCTTCATTAATTGCGCAAGGCATTTTGTGAAGTGAATGAAGACTTTACGGACCATTCTGAAGAATTAATGAGGACGAACTTGTGAAGCGAAAGTGACCCAAGAGGCGTCTTCATCGAAGACCTTCCTCGGCGCCTGAGTGCCAAGTAGCTTGGCCCGTTACTAAAAAAGACCTGAGTCTGTGACTGCAAGAAGGCTCAAAGCCTGGTCGCCAGTTAGTTTTTGCCAGAGCCAGAAACACGCGGAGCACGAGGAGCACGCGGCAGAGGCTGCCTTCCTGGATGTGATGCAGGACCGATCAAGAACGGGCCTCAGCCAAACACGGCGGGCGACACGGGGAGGGTGCCGGCGGGAAATCTCTTGGCCGGCATTGGCCTTGGCTACCCTCTGGCACTTCGACGCGCTGTGCAGGAACCCCAGAAAAGCAAACCTCTGCTCCATGGCTTCGGCGCAGGGCGTCTTGTCGCTTTGACACACTCGTGGCTCACGACGAACTTTGACTGGCACCGATGTGCGACGGAATGCGAAGTATCTCGTTTGCTATTTAGCAGGTGTACCCAGTGCAGCACCCTTAATCCTGCCAAACCAACGAGCGGCTACCAGTTGTGTTCAGATCAGCAAGTCTGACAATCCACGTACGAGAGCCCCAGACCTGAGAATCTCAGCCCTGTCCGCCCTCAGGTAACCAAGTGGCGAGCGCAGTAAAGAAGATGCGGCTCAGCTTGTTGTCGCACCTCTGCGAGAATAGCTTCCACGTTTATGGCCTCACGGTGTTTCTGGATGCCGGGCAGCTGCATCTCTAAGCCCCGTCAAGGACCTACCCGCAGGTCCAAACGCTCTACTGCGGAGGATGTTGTCTGTGCAGTTCTACGAAGACTGGCGGAGCTCACAGAACCAGAACTGGCATGCCAAACAAAGCAAGGAGCACCTGATACATTAACAGGGCAAGTTGTGGGGTGTGCATGGAACGTACTGTGTGCCGGACGGGTCTACGTGCCACGTCGCCGGGATGCGGAGCCTGCGGTTGGTCGGACAGCATCTTGTACGATGCAGCTCACGTCCAGGCACCGGGACACGCCGTGCTGCTTCGGAGATCTTGTGTCTTCTCACACGTTTGCGGCTGGTCAATTTCTCAACCCCTTGCAGCGAAAATGCAATCGGTAAGGGACAGAGCTTGTACAGTTACAGCGGGGTTTCCAAAGGGGTGCAGACAGGGGCAGTTTTTCATCAACAGAGCTTCGTCGAAACCGCGCTCGGCGAACAGCAGGACCGCCAAGAGATCAGAATGTCTTTTCTTGGGGCAAAACTGGCGCTCGGCGCTCGCGACCATCCCGCGACCAGGGAGGCGAAAGGGCCCACCACACACGTGCAGACACGCAGAGGAGACCGGCAAACGACGCAGGAGCCCGGTTGCACAGGCAGAGGGCTTCAGCGACAAGCCTCAACTCAGAGAGTTTTTCTGGGCCTGACCCTGGGTTCCAAATCGACATCCCCAGGCCGTGGCCGAATTGACGGAGGCGGCTTTGGGACACTCGGAGACGGCGCATGAGGTGGCCAGGGCCAAAGCAGCTTCCTCTCACAGCCGGGCAGCAAAGTTCATGGAATAGGAGCCACTCGCTCCTGTCAGCGATGATCGTGACGCAACAGCGGCCACTGCACCTGCATAGTGCACGAGGTGCGAAAGTGAAAGTAGAGCTGCAGTTCCTTGACACAGGGGAGAAACAGCAGTACATGTGCTTCAGCCCACCCCAACGACGCCAACGCTTAAACCACAAGTCGCAGCGGGGCTGAGTGCGACACTTCGCGTTCGCTCGCGCAGGGTAAGAAGGCTGCAGTCGACTCGGACTTCGAACTGGATGGCGACCTCCGCGAAATGTCCATGGCCAACCCTTTTATGGAGAGATATGCCGCGAAGCCTGCAGCATTTGCAGCACACGCGGCGAGCGGCAAGAATTGTCAAGGCTAACTCAGGGAAGCCTGCGTCAAGCATGTGCTAAGCCTTTGTCTAGCCGCTAGACCCTGTGCATGCACTTCCTGCAGCACCCATGGCCGGGCACCTTTCGCACACGACCTGCGCGATGTCTGCATCTGATCGTAGACATCAAGTGCGACATGCCGGCGTTAGTCCATAAAGGGCAAAACCGGGCGGGACAACACGAAAGCCGCAGGGCTTGAAATGCCGCAATCAAGGTGCCACAGACACGACATGCCAAGCTGGCCGCCCAGATGTGCAAGCAAGCCGAAGCGAGGCGAACAGAAGGGCTTCTCCGAGAAGGTTGCGCATAATTTCTTCCTTCTTGTTGTGAGCAGCTGATAGTCGGACAAATCAACTCTTGCTATGCTGGGCCCCGTGCAATCTACGCGGCATTCTCTCATCTGCACAGCGCCCAAGACATGAATGAATTGAAGGCCTACACAGACACAAAGAGATCAAGCCCACATGGATGCATGGCGCTTTCCACGGTGAGAAGGCTGAATACCAGTGTGCAAATGACGGTGCCGCGCAATCATGGCTTGGGAAGCTTGCCTCGGAGCTCCTCCTAATGTCAGCTACAAAAACCGCATGTGCACACATGGCGATGTGCAAAAATCGGTTCGGACATCGCTATGGGCGATCGAGGTCAACTCTGGACATGTTTGAAGTGCATGGTGCTGTAATGTGCTGTACCATGCCGCACACCGTGTCTCTGGCTGACTGCGACGGAAGCCATCTATGGTACTCCAATTCTTGGGCCTTAACACAGCAAAGCGAGCCTGGGCGCTCGCACACTTCCAGTCACAGAACAGCCAAAAGCCAAGGCAGCCATGCACAGGACTCAAGCTCCTGCGATCCGTCCGTTCTGGTCAGCTCAGCATGCGTGTGAGCGTCTGATCGCAGGAGGCCGTCCCTGCCTCAACATGGCAAGCCAAGTGGGCCAGGCGTTCGCGCTGGGAGAGAAAGAATTAGGAGATTAAGAATCTCTGCATGCTGTGTACCCTGCGCGAACCCGGAGTACCCTCGGAGCAGCCGCGAAGGGCCCCAAGCTGCGCACGGAGGCTCCTTTTGAAGAGCTCGAATCAGATTCTGCCGTAATGGACATGTCGCTCCGGCACGACTGTCCGTGTCTTTGACATTGGTCCAAGGAGCCCAGCGAGTCAAGCCAAGATATTCATGCTCAGGCTTCAGTGGTAGTTTAGTCGAAGTCCTCGTGCTGATGGGAGGCTGCACAGTCGCTTGAGGACGGCCGTGACCTTCGTGCCTCGCAGCTCTGAGATTACAGCTGATTTCTTCGAGCTGACAATGGCAGCGGCGGCGGCGGTGGGTGATCTACGCTCTGATATCGATGATCCCAATATCAAATCCTATGTCCCTCCGTAGTAAGCGCCCGGGTATCCCAGAATGTGGACTGCGGGTCATCACGGCATGGCACCTGCGGTGCTGCGCCCGGAGCAGCTGGGACGAACCTACAGCAAGCCAGTGGCATTAACTGGGACAGGAAGCGAAAGCGCATGGCTGGATCCAGTCAGCAGCCGCGAATGGCGGCCACTCCGACTTGCACGCACAAACGCACACATGAAGGGTGTTCGAAGAGTTGACTTTGTATACAGGGTTTTGTTGCCCAAGCACGTAAAGCAGTGACCACTGTAACCTAGAAAGCGATAAGTCCAAGCTTCGGCCGCAAGCGCAAGGACGAGGGCATTGGTGCTGTGAGAAAGCGTATTTGAAATCTTCTTCCTCGGTTCGGAGCTCGGGATAAATGCTCTGGCCTGTGGCCGGTAGGGTTGGCACGAAGTACGACTGCCGGCCCCATTGCAAAATAGGCCCTCGAGGGAGAGCAGGGCATTAACCCACAAGGGCCTGAAAAGCTCCTCCACTGCTCTCTGTGCATCTGGTGTCCTGAGCAGCCAGCTGCGAATCGCCTTGGAACAGAGAGAAATCGCCTTCCGGGGGAGCCCTTTGGGGGAGGGCTAAGTCTGGGGCCCACTCTTTTTCTTGCCTCAAAGCCTCGCCGCGAAGGCTGCTTTTGGCCTCATGCCTCCCTGAAAGCACTGTGGGGGGCTTTTTGCCTCCGAATGCATCAATGCATTCGGGGCATCAGCAATTGCAAGCGTCCTTGGTTGCTCCTTGTGCGCCCTGCCTCAGGCATCTTCGGTATATGCAGGGCTGAGAAACGCTCACGTCGTGATGCGGCAACCATGTGCACGTGTATATACCAATGCACTCATGCATTGGCAGTCCGTTTCCCAAGAGCCCGAGGGCTCAAGGATGCCTACGATTCCACGGCCTTGAAGAAGACCCATGCAGGCAAGCTTTGCACCCTGGCCGCACATCTTGCATGGCTCACTTCCTTGTTCAGGTGGTCACAGAACAGAACCTTACATCTCCGAGCAGTGCCAGACTTGGCAGCTTAGTCAACCGACCCTGATGCGGCTGGGGTGTTTGTCTCCACAAGAAGCTAAAGGTTGAGAAGCCAATGCTGGCCCACTTGCCTCGCGCGGCGCGACTCGAGGAGGTTCAGCGGTTGCCAGCAGGATCTCTACTCAAACTCCCACCAGCATGCCCAACGGAAGTCATGTCAGCAAGGAAGGCCGGCTTGTGTGACGATTGCCTGCAATGACGGCTAACTGCACCCATTGCGCGAGCAGCCGCACGTAGCGTCCGAGGGCATCACGTCGTCATGTCATCCCTGCAGAAGCACCGTGCCACAGATGGCGACATCCTGCAATACTGATGAACAAGATGTTGCAACTACATGGTGCAAACTGCTATGTGGCAACAACCGTGCAAAACAGGCTAACCTTCTAAGCTGGGGGCTGTCCCTCCACGGTCATATGTGATGCTCATGCCATGAAAAGCACATAAAGGCACTACCAGCACACGTGGAACATGCACAAACGACGTTGCCTCCTGAAAGCCACAGGCCACATAACAAAGCCGACCTCCTTGCTTGTCATGTAGTTATGGCATTAGACCATAAACACTGCAGCAGACACGTATGCATGCGGTCTGATGGCATAGAAACGACCTTGTAGCTAGACCTGGAGTGAAAACGGTCCGCGGACACTTCTATAGGAACGTTGGACTCCGCCTGCACTGGGGCCTCCGGAGCACGGCGAACATACGGCATCTACTGGCCATGCTGCTCCTCGCTCGCAAATGCCTCAGAGGGGGCGGCTGGGTCTTCGATGTCCTCTGTGAAACCGAATGCGACTGTCACATGACGTTCCGGGCATTTGAGGCATCTCTTTTGCTCCGAGGTGGAGCGAGCGCTCCACGTGAACGACAGGGCAGATTGTTGAAGGCTTACACCGAAAACAAGTTTCCGACGTAGGTTCAACGAATGCAGCGTGAGTCACTCCTTTCCCTTTGAGCCTTTCCCGCCGAGATCTCAGATCCTTAGACCCTTATCCACAGAGTTGCCTCGCACTCTGCGATTAAGGAGCTGATCAACTGCCTTTTTCGGTCACTGCTCCAAGGTTTTCTGGCCGATTGCCCGGTCCAGAATCTCCAATCCTACAAACACTTGCAACACTTGCACAACACTTGCAAAGCATGCAGGATGGCTGGCTAAACGACATCAGTAGTATGCAGCTGTAGCTCCTGTTGCGTGCTGGACAGCAAGTCGCCGCACAACGCCAAACAGAACCCCAGTTGTACAACTCACTTGTGCCCACAGGAAACGCAGAGCGGTGAAGGCATAGGAGAAGAACCAGTCCGGATGAGCCACGAATCATACACAGATGCTTTAACACATCACATCGCGCAGCAGGAGGAACCCGCCCCGGCGGTTGCCCGTGGGGCTTGGCAAAAATCAGTGCAACGAACAGAATGCCGGCGCGTAGTTGGAGCCTTGACTCGATGCAGCAGCGTCTTGCTTGCTTCATTCAGTCTTCACGGCTATTCAGTTACCAACTTCAGGACACCTAATTATTTCACACCCCCTGTTGCCACACGTGAGCGCGATGGAGCTTCAACTTCGGATGCGGCCCAACAAATGCAGCAACGCTTGGCAAGTCAGCGCGGTATCAACGTGTCAAGGCATGGCCTTAGACCGGCCGCAGAGGATTAAAGCCAGAGGAAGATTGTGGCCTCGCGGTGCGGGGTTCTTGCATCCAGAGCAACAGACAGCAAATGCCTTTACTGGACGGCACAGTTACCTAGAAAGGCCGTCGAGCAAAGGCAAGCTGCAAGCAGCCAATACGTGCAGGACAAGATGTCGCGAAGATACCCTCACTACCCTTCCGGTCCTAGCGAGAGGCAGGCAAGGGGTCGATGCGACGATGTGATTGGCTACGAGGCAGTTTTGGCTCCGTGAGCGATAGTCTGCAAGCGATAGCCTCCGAGCGCAGAGCCTCAGTGGAGGCTCGGAAGGCCGGCTCCAGCCTTGCCAGGATCCTCCAGGGTGGAGCAACATCGAAGCTTCCAGTTGAACTTAACTGCAAATGCCGCAGTCACAGCGCAAGCGAAGATCGCTTGCACCTATGAGGCAGATCTCAGGGGGAGATGGGAATTTCCATAAGGGGTCCCTGAAAAAAGCCCCCTCTTCTCAGACCCATCCATCTCTTTCTGCCGCCAGATGCCTTGATCGGTGAGCCAATCGGCTGACACCCAGGTGGATCCTTACTTATCTTACTTATGGGGGGCCTTTACGGCCTGGCCAGTCTACGCAGTCGAGGCCCTAGGATCTAACTGAAAGCAACTTCACATTCCACCAGCACAGCCGGTCATAAACCCATGCCGACCGTGGAAAGAGTGCCAGGCATCTTTCGCTCTGAAAATCTGCAGTACCTCAAGCGCGACTCACGTCTCTCCCTCAGAGGAGCATTGCCTAGACTGTGCTCACCGGCAACATGTCATGACTGCTTGTGTCTCACTTCTGCTTGCCTTCAGGATGCCTGTGAAATGTCGGCAGTCCCTACAAGGCCTGATCTTGGGTCCAAAGCGATGCCGTGACTAAGACAATGAGAGATCCTCAGGTACGGAGCACGAAGGTACAGTTCCAGAATAAGACCTGCACCTGCATTGACGACAGGGCGGGAAATCAAGCGTGGTTCGGAAACAGACTGCTACGAGTTGCGAGGGCAATTGGTAGTTCGAGTCGCAATGAGGCTCATTGTACCGATGTCAGATGGTCGTGTGCAACGTGACGGGGGCTCGAAGTCCATCGCGGCAGGATTTGGTACTACACCTTGCGAACGACAGACACGCGCAGACGACTATAGCAAGTCTCATGGCGGCGGTTGGATCTAGGCTGGCATGGATCTTCAGCTGGTAGTTCGTGCAGATTGCACAAGGCAAGTGGCGCCTGTGCGCATGCGCCAGGAGAAACTGCGCAAAGTCCCCAGGGATGGAGGAACGCAGTTGATGGTGATGACCGAGGAGGTTTCCTTGACGTCTCGGTGCCAGGCTCAGCTTCCAAGCGGCACGCCCTGAAGCTTTGTGGCATCGCACACATGCGACTTCGTGCTCATGCTTTGTGGCATCTTCCAGCGTGGAAACAGCTATCTTGGAAGCTGAGAATGACCACAGTGACAACAGGATCTGCCTTTGCATCCGGGCAAGCGGTTCGGCACTGAGGCACACACCTAAGCGAGCAATGCGAGCAATTCGGACAACCGGACACGCCGCTACTGCAGCGATCCGGCGACTCGAACTGGCCCATGCTGGATGCCATGCTGGGGGCTATACTGAGGGGCTATCACCATTGTGGATCTGCGATCACCTTCACGCATATCCCGTCTGCACTGGTGACTACGAGAGGAAGAAGGAAAGTCAGCACAGACAGGACTCGGACGGAGGCCCGAGGGTTGCCACATGAAGGCTGTTTCTCTCTGAGGCTGGCAGCACTCTCACCTTAGAAGGCTTCGACCTTTGGATCCGACATGCGATGCAAGGTGTGCTCTGATCCAGTTCCAGCTGCTAGCAGCCTAGCCTCCGCTGCCTAGCCGTCTCGAGAAAAGCAAAGCCTCCAGAGGAACCTCTGAGCTCCGTTTTGAGCAGGAAGCATGGGAAGCTCCGGAACCGCGCCACCCGCCGGATGCTCCAAGGCCTCCTCGCAGACGAAGACGGTGAAGATGGTGAGGAGGAGGAGGCTCAAAGGAGGCGCCCTGGGATGCGCCGCGGGGCGCTCCTTGCCATCAGACTCTGCAATTGACAGAATGACTTCCGCCGCATTTCGCAATCATTTCGCCCTCTTATATCCCAATTCCTAGGGTGCAGACGAGATGTTTTGTCTTCAACACACGCCGGGAAAAACTCCTCTCTGTCAAGATGCGGTGTTGGAACAATCGGCGACAGAACGCGTTCATGAGACCTTCACAGTCAGCCTCCCCAGGCACATCTGGGGCTGGAAAGTTTGCAACGTCTGCAGCTGCGGCATCGAGCCATCAACTGCCATTTCTTGGCAAGGAATGCTTATGAGTCGTTCGACTCATAGCCTGTTCAACGGCTTGCTGTTGCTTGGGTTACGGCTATATTGACCCGTGCTGTGAACTCCCTAGAACCCGGCAAGTCGCTCCTCAATCGAGGCTCTAATGCTCGCTGACATTCTATGGCAGTGTAGGGGTCCAAAACCAAGACTGACCAGCCGTCTCGAGCAAGCAGCTCTTGACACATTAACGCGTCAACTTGCAGTTGCCCCGCAAAGCCCGGCAGCATGGCAAACCAACGTGTGGAAAGTTGTCTCGGCGCGCGGCCGCGTCTTCGCTTGATGCTTCGCAAGCTTCGCAAGTTTGCAGCTGGCCAACTTGTGGCCACTGGGAATCCAGGGCCAGGTCAGAGTTATCCTGGCAGTCCAAAACACCTCCTGTATCTTGCTAACACGGCCGGACATTTACCCAACTTGTCAGCAACTGCGAGCAGCGTCTGAAAGATTACGGCATGACTTCACTCTGCAGTCGAGCAGCGCAAGTCCAAAACGGAAACATGGAATCCAGCGGGGCTGCAAGTTCAGGGGCGGACCGGAGAACAGCTTGCACGTGCCGGTGAGGCTTTATGCAGGGACAAGAGAACGCAGGGTCTCTCGACTTTTCTGGCACACACGTGTCGTTTGCGACTTCGGGAACCTCAGACATGCTGTGGCCCAGACACAACCGAGCCAAGCCGAACCAACGCAAGCAATGCTTGACATGTCAACACATCAGGGTTGGCACCCGATAACAAGACGAAGATGCAGCTGCAACTGATAATGAGGTAGTTGCGGTAACGCCGTGGGGATCGACTGTTTTGTGTATGTTGCTTGCTTGCTGCCCTACGCCAACCCCATGAGTGGGGATATCGACAGCTTGGGCTGCCGAGAGAGACAAGCATGAGGTCTCATCAACGCGATTGGAACCCCGTGATTCTTTTAACTTTGAACCTGGGCGACTGGCGAACGCGGTGTTGCATAATGGTGCAAATCATGCATCCGTCACACGAGTCAATCCACGCAACCTTAGAGTGACTGCAAGCCAGGACGTCATGTAGCTTACTCAACGACCACAGTTGATGGAGAAGCGCTTTCTCAACATCGCAGGGGACCTCAGCACCTGCGAAAAGCTGCGCAGGACCGGAGACGCGAACACACGCCAGGAGATCCGGCTAGCATAAAGCCTTCAGCGCTTTCAGCCCAGCTTGGCGAAGCCTCACGGCAACATGGCGGCATCCTGACTTGGGACGATTGCCGACAGGCGGCTGAAGGTGAGGCTTGTTGCTCTTGAGACTTTCGCCACGAGACCAACTGAGCAGGGATGTTCCGATGCGGACGAAGCAATTGCCCCGTAAGTCGCTGCACACCGAGGGAGCACTGCGCCTCAATCGCCCTGCATCTTGCGGATCGAACGCATGAAAGACAGCAGGAACCGGTCGCACATGCGAATCAAGGCTGGCGAAAGTCGTAAGGCAGGATCAGGACAAGTCAACCATGAGCCCAGGCTGACACTGTGTGTGCTGATCGAAGCTCCGGAATACACCAACCGGCCGCGTAGAAACACTTGCAGCAACCTGGCTCAGGCGCCAAGAGCTGGTCCAGAACTCAGCTTTGAGAAACCATTGATGTCTTGCTGGCTTCTTGGGCCGCTGCCTAGGATATACTGGGATGTGCTGGGATAGAATGGGATGCTGAAGTACTTGCAAACAGCCCCCGAAAGGACATGTCATAGTCTTAATCTCCCTTTGCATCCTTTGCAGAGAGCATCAGGCGAGTGCCCTGAGCTGTGCAAAGCTACGATGTGCAAAGCCGGCAGTCTTCAAAAAATAGCTACTCATCTACTCCTACTGTGCAGCCATGTGAGGGAACTCATGAAGTTTTGGCCAGTCATGCACATACCTCCTGCCAGAAAAGCAGTGTGCACTGCCGTGTCTTAGAGAAGCAGGGGCTCGCTAGTGGAAGCGCTTGAAATGGCAATGCCTCGCACGAGGCAAGCCAGAAGCTCTCAAGTCCAAAGTCCACACCTCCAAGTCCAGGTGAAGACCTGAAAGGCCCTAAGGCGGAAGCGATTCGCTACCAGTGCGCTGTCAGCAAGAGCGGGAGCCCTTCGGCCAGACTTTAGGCCTGCCTTAAGTTCTATGACTCATCACGCCCGCACGGTGCTACAGCGGCGTGCTGGCTCTGCTTCCAAGCTGAAAGCGATGGTCATCGCTGAAGAGCAAGCAAGCTTTGAGAACCTAAAGTCGGCCACGAGACCCTCAGAAAAACTGGCCGTTCATGGAACCAGATCGCACAACTAACTTTAACTAACACCAACACCAACAAGCAAGCTGCCACGCAAAGGCGACACGTGTACAAGCCCATGGCACGGTGTTTGACACAGAGGCAATAGAGACAGCGACGGCTGTCCCACGGAATGTTGGTGCACTGCTCCCCAGAAGCATGGAACACTACTCAGCCTCGACCGGTCAATCGACAAGTCAATCACTAAGAATGACATCTCCCATGTCATGTCAAGCTGCAAGTGTCACGTCACGATGTTCAGCGACCGCTTGCAAATCTCGCAAATGTCATGGCATGGGCGGCTGTGGAATCCAGCGACGACGCCTCTCACGCACATCACGCAAAGACTCAGGCGCCGCCGGAGTGTTGCCTCTCTTTTGCACCTTCTGCACCTGGCCGAGATAAGTCCTGGTGCTAAATGCCGTGCTGACTTGGAGCGCTTGCTGCACCCTGCGATGGCTGCAAACTGGCGTGCTCGTCATGGCCCGGGATGTCCTCTGAAGTCTACCGACCGGCAGTCAACCGTTGGATAAGTAGCAGCGCGGGACCAAGCCTCAACCAGGAATCATCTGGGTCACCTGAGGAAGTACAGATGCATTCTGTCACATGTTTCAAACTGCTTTGCAGCAGCTAGCGCTACCGCTCTACTTGCTCGTAACATTGACAAATTCTGCTGGTGGCTCTTTGAAGTCGCACACGCTATCTTCGACTTCTACGACGAGCTGTGGAAACTGGTCTACTGTTCTATGCGAACACTAGCCTTTGGATAAGTGCCTCGGGCGTACGGCGTAGGGGTCTTGCAAGGTCTTCGCCTCCGACAACACTTGGTCACCACGATGTGTCCGCAGGAATTCATTTTGGTTTGAGTTTGACTACCTTGACCCTGAATAACCTACCTTTTTAGGGCTAGGGTTCCTTGTTATGATTTCCTTATAGATAAAAGTAGGCTAGTCCGGGTTAAGGTAGGCCCTGCGACTCCCTCAAACACCTTCGCAAGACCTGTTCGACCAAACTGAAAGAAACCAATCACAGATCGGCATAGAGAAGCTCCCAGGTCCTAGAACCATGACACCAAGTCTACCAACCACGCGCGGTCGCATCTCCAGCTCCGACTCCTGAGGCCGTAAACTTCCCAAACAAAAAAGGAAAGTAAGAAGGCCCAAACAAAACCTCACACAACAACTCTGAGCAAACCATGTCCCTGGTGCCTCCGTTGCATCCAGTGAGGACGAAGAACGATGGCCTGCCAGCCATGCATGTGCAGGTTTCATGAGGTAGGGGTTTTGGGGGGTTTGCTTTCGAGGGTCCTGTCATGGCTGTTCCGAAACTTTCTCTCGGGACAAAGCTGCCTGCAAGCATCCAACCCCGGGGCGGCTCGGAACTGCAGGGACCCGCAACGCGGCTTTTGCAAGAGTGAAGAAGATCGCGGAGTGAGATTCTGTGGCACCCTGGGACCCTAGTCCGGCCTGCCCCGCCGAGCATCTTGAAGGCCATGCGCTTCAAAATCGCCGTCACTACACTGGCGCACTCTGCCCGAACCAAACGAAACAAAGCCTGAGTTAAGCTGTGCGAAGTTGAGGGATGTTAGCTCAGCGTTCACGAGCAGCTTAAGGCTGTACAGCCAAAGCTGTGGGTTTGGGCTCGCAGAATGATGGTTTCGGCGGTTACTCGCGGGATCGAGCTGGTATGCGACACGGCTAACTGGAGCCAACATCGAAATCCCCTTTCGTTGCCCCAAATAGGACCTGAAAACTCTAAACCCTAACTTCTTTAACCCTCAAGACCCAAAGGCAGGAGGGAGCCCACTTGTAGATGCCTTGCGGTGCAGCTTGGCTGAAACCAAACCACTTGAGGTTTGATTCAGGGCGTGGCCGTTCCTGCTACAGGCCCTAGGCTTTCATAGATACTTAAATAGGCTTCTTGCAGCAAACGGTGCGAACAAGCCGGTACAGCATCACACGCCCTTGCACCCGAAACTTTTCACACAGTTCGTCCTCTACTGGATGTCGGGTTGGCCTCTTTGTGCCGATTGGTTTTGCAAAGTTCTGCTTCTGACTTCCTCACCTGTGCTTCTCCTTGGCGATCCTTGGAATGCGTTGAAGGAGCTTCTGCTGTTGGGATCTACGAGTTGGGGAAGCTTCGAGTTTCAGGAAGGCTTTGACCGGGCAGAGCCTTAGAATTGTTTGGTTCCAGGCTTTGGGACTTCAGGGCTCTGAGCATTTAAGGTTTGAAGGGTACCCCCGCCGTTTTGTCAATCACCCAACATATAACGGCAAGTTCGGAAACTGCGAGAGTTTTGAAGAAGGCGGGCTACGAGTGTTCAGGTTTGTGTCTCCGTGTAACCTGAAAACATCTAAACGCCTAGGTCTCAGGCCCCCGAGCCTACCGGCACAACCCCTGCATTGAAATCATTGGGGTCGACTCCACCAAACCCGAACAACCCTGCACGTCTTGGGTGTTGACGCCATGTTCAGAAAGATGCACTGATGCCCTCCCGCGATTTTTGTTCCCTTGCTCAGCGAGCTCTTCCGCGGAACGAAGGCACGAGGACCTAAAACAAGGGCGTCTCTCGAAAGCTGGGCATTCGTGTCTCACAAGTCTCAGCAAGAACGCACATGGTTCGATTTGGTGCCTCCAGGATGCACATTTAATGAAAATCCTCGCAAGAATCCAAAACACTTCCACTCGACAAAACCGCGAGTTCTCCGATGCCCAAAGCAGAGTGTCATGGCGGGAAATACACTTGTCAAACAGTGCTGTGCCTGAGAAAGACGGAACGATGTGAAGTTTAGAGCTCCTAGCTATTCCTTGCGCGCCGCTACAACACCCTCAATGACTCAAGGACCCCTTTGAGCTGCACCAGCATACCACAGTGTCGCTATGCTGCACGATACTCTACAATGCCATACTGCAGGTATACTAGATTACATCCATCTCGTCACGTCCGGCTGGACTCGTAGAAAACAAACTGTACCACTAAGCCCACAAGTTCAAGGGCGAGCCGACACCCTGCAGTTGCCTCAGCTTCAGAGATGCTTCTTGAGATGGGGACAGGGATGCTTGAACGTGAGTGGTGTTCCATCGTCCGTGGGCGAACGTCTAGAGACAGGAGAAACTAGCGCTGCCTAGGACTGTCATCGTTCCCTTGGGAGAAAAGAAGATTGGAGCAGAACGTCACAGATGCAAACCTACTCTCCCTGGAACCAACGCCTCGGCATACTAGGCCCAGGCCCGAAGCCCCGACACGAAAGCCATGAATCCAAGACCCGTAGATGCTAGAACCCAGCCCAAGACAATTTTGACCCCCCCCCCCCCCCCCCCCCCCCCCACAGTCTAAATCAAAAACCTAGACCGGAAGGCCCAGTGCTTCTCCTTTTAGCGTATGCCGAGGATTTGCCCCCTCTGAGTCCTCCCTAACTTGACTCAAAGCAAGTGTGGTACTACGACTACCTAGAAGACAGTATGACTCGACATTGCTGTACAGTAGACTCGACTATACAGTATAATATGATATTATACCAAGGTCCATATCTACTTGTGGTTTGGGGTTCAAGGGTGTGAAACTACACGGCGCGCCAGTTTCCTTTGATACTGTACCACTACGCAGTACAATGCGCTGAATCAGGATATATACTCCTGTAAAACGATGCCAGATACAGTGTCCCAAGGGTAATTAGTATGATGTCATAGTGAGTGGTATGTAAGGTTTAGTAGACCATCGTAGAATCCCCCTTCCCCTAAATTGGTCCAAACTCCTGCGCCCTAAAGTTTGCATCGAACAACACTCACATCAGCGAGGCACACCGACCTATAGCAATAGAAAGGGTTTGAGGTTGTGGGGAATTGCCAACGCGCTTCACGCAAAGGCCCTTAAATCTTCCGCAACTGTGCAGATCTCTTGCTGGGCGCTAAGCATCGCAGTCCATGCATACCGAAGCCAGTATAGTACACCGCTGTCTACTACAGTGCCATCGTGTAGCCTAGCGTACATCCACTAAAGTATATTATGGTCCACTGTAATATACGACTGTAGCATACTGTAAATACGGGCAGGCGTCTACTATCATATCCCATGATACTATGTAACGCACTATGCTCCCAGGCATTGAACAGCAATAGTCTACTATACCCCTAACACTAGACTGCAACATAGCATACGGCGCTGTGCAGTGCTCAGGCTCCCAACATGCACCAGGTGAGAGGCACAGGATCCCCGGTCACTGCATGCCGATGCCGTTCCATGGCACGCATGAGCCTCCGGCTTCAGGCTTAGAGTCTATGTGCTGTAGTATGTTGCAGGAAATCGCCCATTCATTGGGATGCATCCCTAAAACTTCTAAACCTATTCCTAAACCCTTCAAAACACGATTTTCTCGAATCTCTCAACGAAAGCCAAAGCGCACATCCTGAAAGTCCACTGAAATCCTCCAACCACTCCCGTCTATCAAAACATGTAAACCCTAATCTTTGAAGACTCTTCCCGAGGAACAAGGCCAGGATCCCCCGGAGCTCCGCCGCGGTGCGCAGTCCTCCGTCGACCTCGCTGGACGCGCACATCCTAAACCCTAAGCGCATAAGGTATGACATAGCATGCAATCGAACAAAGTACTAGTGTATATCGCTGTGCAACGATGGTATGCTCGAGGATACTATGCGCCCTAAACTCCAAACACCCGCTTGGCACCAACGACATCCTTCTCTGTTGAGTCCAGGGTTTGAGGGCAGTCATAGCATGTAATGACGAATGGGCTGTGGGTACCCTAGGTTACGTAAACGAGGTTTTACCAGTATAGCATTGCTAATCTCTCTCTATCTGTGTATATTCTTAATTTGCAGTTTTACAATGGACTGCCGTCATCCCTACCCCTGAAACCAAAACTCAACCCCACCCTCTTCATGTTAACCTTTTAATGTAAAAGCCGTGTACCATATAGCCACGTTTATAGTGTTAATGGATATTTCGCGGCAATATAGCACAGCATCGACAAAAAAAACCCGGGCCCTTTACCGTCCACAGCCCGTCCAGCTCGGTCAAGGCATCGAGCACCGGAATGAGCGCAGGGTATGTCACCTGCATGGGCGTTTACGGCTCTTGGTCCACGGCTTCGCAGTCCAGCATGCACGGTTTGGAAGTGCAATCTTGCCGTAAGGTGGGCTTGAAGGAGAGGATGAACGCGCAGCATTGATGCCTTGCATTGCTGCAGCAGATCCTCCGCTGACTGGAACTGCAAGTGAACGTGCACTCGAGAGAAGTGGAGCTCCTTACGGGGCACAAATGTGGGATGCAGGGATTTTGGGGATGAACAACCTCTTGCTTTTGCTCCAGGTTCGAGCAGAGTCAAGCCTCAGCCCTAGAAAAACTCTGTCGTGACGACAAGCCCCATTTTTGCAGTTGCTCAACCCGTCTGGTCCGAAGCTCCTCGTCAGACAGACGGTGCTCATCCTGCTACAAATATACTTGCAACAATATGCAGGTCTTGAATCCCATGGTGTCCTAAATATTATGCCACACAGTTGCACCTTGAAACAGTAACTGAGATTTCTGCCTTCCGATCTGTTACTGCTGCTCACTAGAACATACTGCATACATTACTGGAGATATCTAT
Source organism: Symbiodinium sp. CCMP2592 (assembly GCA_905221615.1). Lineage (NCBI taxonomy): Eukaryota > Dinophyceae > Suessiales > Symbiodiniaceae > Symbiodinium > Symbiodinium sp. CCMP2592. Next base: position 203,511 of record CAJNDT010003979.1, on the reverse strand, counting down.
CTTGTCGATCGTATACCTTCCTTCTTTTGCCTGCCGCACATTTGTGAGGCCGGATGCGAGTATAGCCACATAGAGCTTCCAGTTCTGCCCACCCTTGAACCGTCCCCTCGGAACTGCGCTCGCAAGTGTACCCGGCTTGTAAAATACTCTTCGCAGCGCCAGATGCAAACGCCCGCGTTTGCTTTTCCACCTTTGGGCCGTGAGACTCTCTGCGGATGTCATGGACGGTATGAGTCTACCTGTATCCTGAACACTCTCCTACGAGCCCTCAACTCAGAAAAAGAGACGTGAAGATCAGCAGCACTACGCTTGAACATGAGCCTTGGAGTAAGTCTATTAGACTTCAATATTCTGAATCTAAATTCGACCTCAAACCCACACCCGAACACCACCTAGAAGTTCACTGGCGCCACGGCCTCGACCATCACATCTTCCCCGGTCGCTGTGCGCCAGCGGATCTCCCGCACCGACTCGGGGTCAATGACGGCTTCTTCGTGGGCGTCCTTTGCAGCGCGAAGCAAACTCTACAGCTCATGGCCAAAACTGTGGCTCTGTTGCTATGATACGCTTCGGTCGCATGGTGTTCTGCCCAACAGTTCACACATACCAAAAGCTTGGAACTCGAATTCCTGTGAGCCTCACTGCATCCAACCTTTGGTGTGTTGCTTGACGCCCGCAAACGTTACCTTTGCCGAAAATTGAAACATCGGGATCAATGAGTTCCTGAGTTCCTTCAGAAAACCCTAGACCGCAACCGAACCACCCTTAAGGAGAAGGAATGCGAGGGTCGCGCTTAGTCGCACCAAGCTCACGATCACCTCTTGCTGCGGGTATTTTAGGTCATTTCATTTTTGGATCACTGCAGCAGTATAGTCTAGTAGAGCATACTTTGCTACTGTCATACCGTTTCATTACAACTAGTACTATAGCGTAGCAGAGTAGAGTAATCGGTCAGATCCAAGTTTTGTATAGTGTAGCACCGAAGCCAACAGTACTGCGTGCCGCGCAGAGCAGCACAGCCTAGTGTGGTTAGGCTACTCTCGCATCGCATCTACCGCTCGCCCCTCCTGCAGCTCGGCAGCGAGTTGCTCGCGCAGCTCGGCACCGGACCAAATGTCGGGAAGGCTTCTGATACCCAGATCATCCTCTGGAGATGGGGTAGCACACCCAACTCAGTGAAGGAGCAAACTGAACTAGTAAGAAGTTTCCTGTGGCTTCAGTGGCGAATGGCGCCCGTTGGGGCCTGCATTCCCATACAGGGTTGGGCTTGCTTGAGTTCTGAACCAACTCGCCTGTCTTTTGGGCGGGCAATATGAATTAGACACAACACTCACCATCTCTGAGATCCTTTGTTGCATGGAAAAACCTCCCTCTCCACGTTTGGGGATTGGGCGTCTGGCACGAACCATAGGTTGTAAGTCGTCCCACGCCTCCATTCTTTTCGCTTCCATGCCGTTGCTAGTTTTGGGATTGAAATTTCCCATCTTGCAGGTTCTGGGCGTGCCCATGCTGTTCCCATGTCCCATTCCATGCTTCATGTTAAACCCCGGGGGTCTACATTTAGGGATTCCGAAACATAGCTTGGCTTCATGGTCTTCTGGTTTAGGCTTGGCAGTGTATTCAAGGGCTGCCACTCAGAACTGGGGCCCAACTTCGAGCCCAAGACACCGGCAACAAATCGTACATCTTAGCACTGGGCCCCACTTCGAGCCCAAGACAATCGTACATCTTAGCACCAGGCGCCAATTCGAACCCAAGACACCGGCAACAAATCGTACATCTTAGCACTGGGGCCCAACTTCGAGCCCAAGACACCGGCAACAAGTCGTACATTTTGGTACTGGGCCCCACTTCGAGCCGTAGACACTGGCAGCAAATCGAACATCTTAGCACTGGGTCCCACTTCGAGCCTAAGACCTCGGCAGCAAATCGCACAATTTAGCACTGAGCCCCACCCAAGACACCGGCAACAAATCGTACATCTTAGCATTGGCCGCCAGTTCGAGCCCAAGACACCGGCAACCAATCGTACATCTTAGCACAGGGGCCCACTTCGAGCCCAAGACACTGGCGACAAATGGTACATCCTGGCACTGGGCCCCACTTCGAGCCCACGACACCGGCAACAACTCGTAAATCTTGGCACTGGGCCCAACTTCGAGCCCAAAACACTGGCAACAAACTGTAGATCTTAACGCTGGGCCCCACTTCAAGCCCAATACACCAGCAAAAAGTCGTACATCTTAGCGCTGGGCCCCACTTCGAGCCCAAGACGCCGGCAACAAATCGTACATCTTAGCACTGGGGCCCACTTCGGCAACAAATCGTACATCTTGGCACTGGGCCCCACGTCGAGCCCAAGACACCGGCAACAAATCGTACATCTTAGCACTGGGTCCCACTTCGAGCCCAAGACACCGGCAACAAATCGTACATCTTAGCACTGGGCCCCACTTCGAGCCCAAGACACCGGTAACAAATCGTACATCTTAGCACTGGGCCCCACTTCGAGCCCAAGACACCGGCAACAAATCGTACATCTTAGCACTGGGCCCCACTTCGAGCCCAACATACCGGCAACAAATCGTACATCTTAGCACTGGGCCCCACTTCGAGCCCAAGACACCGGGAACAAATCGTACATCTTAGCACTGGGCCCCACTTCGAGCCCAAGACACCGGCAACAAATCGTACATCTTAGCACTGGGCCCCACTTCGAGCCCAAGACACCGGCAACAAATCGTACGTCTTAGCATTGGGCCCCACTTCGAGCCCAAGACGCCGGCAACAAATCGTACATCTTAGCACTGGGCCCCACTTCGAGCCCAAAACACCGGTAACAAATCGTACATCTTAGCACTGGGCCCCACTTCGAGCCAAGACGCCGGCAACAAATCGTACATCGTGGCACGGGGCCCCACTTCGAGCCCAAGACACCGGCAACAAATCGTACATCTTAGCACTGGCCCCACTTCGAGCCCAAGACACCGGCAACAAATCGTACATCTTAGCACTGGGCCCCACTTCGAGCCCAAGACACCGGCCACAAATCGTACATCTTGGCACTGGGCCCCACTTCGAGCCCAAGACACCGGCAACAAATCGCACATCTTAGCACTGGGCCCCACTTCGAGCCCAAGACACCGGCAACAAGAATCGTACATCTTAGCACCGGGCCCCACTTCGAGCCCAAGACACCGGCAACAAATCGTACATCTTAGCACTGGGCCCCACTTCAAGCCCAAGACACCGCCAACAAATCGTACCTTCGAGCCCACGACACTGGCAACAAATCGTACATCTTAGCACTGGGTCCCACTCCGAGCCCAAGACACCGTCAACAGATCGTACATCTTAGCACCGGGCCCCACTTGGAGCCCAAGGCACGTACATCTTAGTGCTGGGCTGGCTGTAGGCCCCATTGCCAATATGTACGGTTTGTTGCCGGTGTTTGGGGCTGGCAGTAGGCTCCAGTGCTAAGATGTACGATTTGTTGCCGGTGTTTGCGGCAGGCAGTAGGCACCCGTGCTAAGATGTACGATTTGTTGCCGGTGTCTTGGGCTCAGAGTGGGGCCCAGTGCTAAGATGTACGATGTATTGCCGGTGTTTGCGGCTGGCAGTAGGCCCCAGTGCAAAGATGTACGATTTGTTGCTGCTGTTTGGGGCTGGCAGTAGGCTCCAGTGCTAAGATGTACGATTTGTTGCCGGTGTTTGCGGCAGGCAGTAGGCATTAGTGCTAAGATGTACGATTTGTTGCCGGTGTTTGGGGCTGGCAGTAGGCCCAGTGCTAAGATGTACGATGTATTGCCGGTGCTTGGGGCCGGCAGTAGGCCCCAGTGCTAAGATGTTCGATTTGTTGCCAGTGTTTGGGGCTGGCAGTAGGCCCGAGCGCTAAGATGTGCGATTTGTTGCCGCTGTTTGGGGCTGGCAGTAGGCCCCAGTGCCAATATGTACGCTTTTGTTTGGGGCTGGCAGTAGGCCCCAGTGCTAAGATGTACGATTTGTTGCCGGGGTGTTGGGCTCGAAGTTCGGTTCCCGCATGCCAGCAGCGGAATTGCACCACCCCGCGCGGCGGCAAATGCACCGCTAACCAACAACGACGCCGTTGTTGTTGGTTAGCGGTGCATCTGCCGCCGCGCGGGGTGGTGCAATTCCTCTGCTGGCATGCGCTGAAACTCGAGTTTTGGCACTTTCGTCACCGAGGTTGAACTTTGCTTTTGCTTTCGCATAGTTTGTTTGCGGTGTTTTCTAGCAAAGAAAAGTGACTCCGCCGGCGGGCTGCAGTGTGCAAACACATGTTCGGCTCTGCATTTCGCCTCGTTTTTTGTCTGTGTTCTCCTCTCTGTCTCCCATTTCGCATCGGCTTTTGCAGTGTTTCTGCCGAATTTCGACTTTGTGCGCATGCCGGCTTGGGGGTGCTCTGCTCTGGCGACTTTTCTTTTCTGTTTCTATCGTTCCCCTTCCTCTGCTCTGTTCCGGTTCGGTCCATTAGTGGGGAGGAGGGGGGGGGGGGCGGGGATGATGACGTCCATGCGACTGTTTTTTTCTTTTCTTCTTTTCCATTTCTATTGTTCCCCTACTTCTGCTCTGTTCCAGTCCGGTCCATTGGTGGGAGGGGGGGGGGGGGGGGGGGGGTGATGACGTCCATGCGACTGCGACTTTTCTATGCATGATTAGTTGCTCTGTCCATTCGTGCTTGCCGTTTCTTGTTGCTTCACTTTGGAAACGTCCACCATGAACAAAAACCTCGCGTTTCTGAAGCTTTCCAGACGAAAACTTCCAAAATGAGTCTGAACATAAACATTAATCAAACACGAAAAACATGGTATTTGCGACACTTCCGCAACAACCAGGCCAAAAACACAAGACAAATAACTATAAAAAAATTGAAACTCCGATACATCGTCTTGTTGACGAATACCACACACAACTCGGGGTTTTCTATTTTTTGACCAAAAATCATCCCAAACATAAACGACACACCCCGCGCGGCGGCAGACGCACCGCCTTCCTTGTTGTGGTTGTTGTGGTTGTGTTGAATCCAAACGTCTCGGAATTCATGCTCCAAGCCTGAAAGGTGTAGGTGTAGGGTCAAGGAGTCAGCGGCTAAATCAGAGCCCTCTTGTGGGACTATCACAAGTTTCGAAGTTTCACACATGTTTTTGGGAAGGGACGAACGAAGCCTCAAGCAGGGGGCACAGGTAACGAGTGAACCCACCTGAATTAGTGCAAAATGCCGCAAATGACGAAATCAAAGCGTGTAATCGGCCACAAAGCCGTTGCCTCTTAGGGATCAGAACCGCAGAGTTGTGCATCCGGCGGGTGTGTTCGAGGCCTTCCAAGTCCGTCTTTGCACGTGAATCTTGATTTTGGTGCCCATGCTGTAAACTCTAGACGACCGCTCTTCAGGTTCACTGTCTCTGCGGCCTTCAAAGCCCCAAAAGGGTGACCCTAAGCCATGAACGCTAGAGCACTGATTCGGTACACTGAGTGCTAGCAGAGCAATAAGTTCGATGCCAAACTTGGATCCTCCCAGACTGACGCAGAATGATCGGTCCTCCAGCTGCCAAATGATGGGAGAGGTAGCGCCGGGCCACCAGATGGAGAAAGATGGCTTGCCTCCGGCACTGGAAGCTGCTAGGCTTAGGTCCCCATGGTTACTCAACCTGAGCACTGCATCCGCGGACGTTTTAGGTCTGTAACCTTCTCTGCCCGATATACTGTCCTATGCCAACAAGACTTCAGTGAAACACATGCTGGCAGCTAGACTCCGTCCGAGGTCACCTCCTGAAGTTCTGGTTCTCTTGACTCTGGCCCGTCCTCCTTAAACTCTGCTTCCAGTCGGATTCCCATTCCCAAATCCCTGGTCTCACGCTTTCATCCCCGCATACGAACTCGGATGTATGGAGCGCTGAAGAGCGCGACGGCTGCAGCCGCCGTCGCCACGGGACAACGGACTCCCGGCCTTGGCTTCCCTCGGCAGCCATGTCAGGGGAGGCCCAAAAAAGGCCAGTCTCTTGCGATCAAGGGGCTGCGGCGATGAGTCGATGAAGCGTATTGCTACTTTGCAACTACGCTGTAGTCTGGGGCAGGACCTGGACAACTGACTGCACTATAGTAGCTGAACGGTTTCTGCAATCTCACTGTGGAGTGAGTGTGTTGCGACTGCGACTACGACTGCTGGGTCTTCTGTTGTACTACGTCCCATAGAGACGATTACATTCCAATACCGAGCATCGAAGAGAATGATGTAGCACAACACACGTCGGTGCACTTCCCGTCGAACTATAAAAAACCGCCACTTCAGGAGCCTTCATTGGCTGTTCGTCGCTTGGGCTCGGGCCATACTCTGAGGACGGCTTGGAGTGTCAGACCTGAGCTGTCGGCTTGCGGGCGGTCAGGGTTTAGGGTTTAAGGTTGTTTGATTCGGACATCACATCGTGCAAGGCATGATACTGTATCTCATTCACCAGCACAGTCGACATGGCTATGTCTTCCAGCTCGGTGAAGGACCATCGATGTTGCCATGCCAAGCAACATCGGCCCAAGCAGCTAAAGTATTGTATACTTTGGAAGATTTGATTTCGGGCCATCTCATCAGAAAATAGCGGCATGCATTAAGATTTGTGAGGCTTCAGTCGGAGGCGCTAGGTCCTTTTGCTTTTCATCCAGTTCCCAAGGCACGAGACCTGTCCAGGCAAGAGAGGAGCCTGCGGGAGTGGAGGCGGTGGGGAGTTGAGTCCCCAGAAAAAGTGTAAAAGGGATGATGCAAGTGGTGTCCCATATGGCTATCTGCTACTGCCCAGCTGAAGAGACAGCGGCTTGTGAGGTTTTCAGTGGACTAGGTTCGGGATTCACAGTGTCTCAGAATAAAGAAATCAAGAGGGATGGGTCGCACCTGATGACAAATCAATATCTTGCGTTCTGCATCTCCTGTGACAGCAGCTACCGCAAGATGCGAAAGAAAGAACCGCTGGGCGGCATTTTGCTGCCCAGAGGATTGTGATAGACCCTGCACCCGCTTGGACGACTTCAGCACCAAAACGCCACATCCTAGACACATGTAACTATAATACAACTGTTCCCTGGTTGGATCTGGCTGCCTTTGGCTCTTTAGAAATGCCTGTCGAGTGGAGTCTAGCCCGAAGCTGGAGCATGCGCCGGGCCGGAGACTAGTGAGGTTGGAGCCACCGTGTACGCATCCTGGTCCTCCTGCGTCCGTGCTTCTCCTATGGAACTCAGATCGACGGCTAGTCGGACATCCTTTGGATCTACCTCTACAGCTTCCCCATCAGCTTTCTCGCACCAAACCTTGCCGACCCCGAAACTGCGAAAGCAAAGCCGGCAGGGCATCGCATTTTCCCATGTCTCGTCGGTCTTCATGAGGACCTTGTACCGGTACTTGCCACGCGGCAGATCGTCGCTGTAGCTGATAGGATGCAAGTCCAGCCTGGACACGGCACAAATGCGGCGCTTCCCTTTGTCCAGCGGAGCCACGCAGACCATACCCGGCCCAACGTGCGACTTCCATTGCAATCCGTCGGGGGCAGCATGGTCACCAGCTTGCCATGAAGCTCCGGCTGTCCAGGGCCCACCAGATGTTGCGTCAGGTGACACTCGAAAATCTGGCCTGGCAGGAAGTCGCCGCCGGTGCTTTCGGCTCTCTTCCAGGCCGTCTCCGTGCCGGCATTCTGAACTTGGATCAGGTATCGGGAAACCAACTCTGCGAGGCCCGTGAAATGCCGCTCCTTCCCTCGCAGCCGCAGGGAAGCACCAGTAAAGACCTGTTTCAACACCTTCGAGTCCCTTGGATCTTTCAAAAACCTGCCAACGTCAAGGACGTCCATCGTCTCCTCGCGGTTCTCACCAGCCTCGGCTTCCAGGAAAAGCGACAAGTGAAACTCCATCACTGTGCCTTCGTGCACGCCCGGCATGGTCAGATGGTTGCGACGCGAATCCACACACTTCTCTCTCAAGAGGCTGATGCCAAAAACCTGCAAATAGATCTGAGCGTAGACCCAACGCCGGAGATCCAGTTCCCGGCCAGTGCCTCTTAGCCAAACACGACTTTCGATTACCAAAGGTTCCTCTTGTGGTTGGGGATGCCTGCGCAAGTGCTTCACAACTACGTAGCCAAGTGTGTCGTTGCCGTCGCTCGGCACGGCATGGTCGGCGGGGTCGTGGAAGTCATGTTTCTTGACAGCGGTGTGTCGAATCCAGTGCAGCTCTTGGTCCCTCTTTGCCCAGTCAAGCAGAATGGCTGGGGAGTTTCTTGGGGGTCCTGTCTGCATAGGTGCCAACATTGCCGGCTCAGCTGCTGGGGGCTCTGCGGTAAAGGACCCAGATCCCATCCAAGCAACTGCCGCCGGAGGCCCAGCGGGGACGAAGATGCACGGTGCAGGTGCCAGCATGGGCTGTGGATACGGCCCCGCCGAAAACTGCCATGCAGCAGGAAAAGTGCACTGCGCTTGCTGGACAGGCTTCGTCTCGCTGTCCGCTTCCGCTTCGAGCTGCGGACCTTCATCGCGAGGCTGTAAACGTTGCAAGGGCAGGCCGGGGCTGCTCTGCGACATGCCCAAGTCACAACCTACCCTGAGAACCTACATCTCAAGGACCCGTGCTCAAAGATCTGCGGGAGGCACAGTAGTGCTGAAACACGTGAGAACATGACGAAGCGAAGCGCCGAGCCCGCGGCGTGGTCGTCAGTGTCGCCTGACCCATGTCGACAAACGGGTCAACATGCTCAAGCTCTTTGACAAAATGATTCTGAGCTGCAAATGGGGAGCACGCAGTCCTGCCCGCCTTTTTCTTGGCATGCACAGAGCCGCGTGCAAGAGCGAAGCCTCCAAGAGGCACGGGGCCCTGTCGAGGTGATTTAGGCACGCGACCTTTCTCGCTTGGAGGCTCCACCCTCCGAAATTCTGAATTCAGCATCGGACATAGCATCGCACGCAGGCTGAGCTCCTCCACCAGACGTCTGGGCACCATCTCGTGTTGCTGTAGTAGTGGTTGTGGTGGTGGAGCCCAGTAGTAGTTAGTAGTGGTACTAATAAAAGGCCACAACCAAAAGAGAAAGGCAACAAGCCACCAATAGCAATCAGCAAAAGGACACCCGAAACCAATAACAAATACCACCCCATGTAACACCACATGCCCACTCTTTAACAGGACAAGCCTCCCCCTGCAGCTTCTGTGGTGTCCAGCGTTTTCGGGTTTCAGGCACCAGCCAGCACTTCGGCTGCTGGGAGCTTTCAAGTCTGGAGCAGACAAGCGCAGACGCAAATTTCTCAAAACCGTCACAAAGCACATCCCTGCCCGCGTCCCCGTCTGACCTCGTTTCTAAAGGCCAGAAGAACTTGCGGAGCTTCTTGGGCCTCCCGCACTGCCAGTGTCGCTGGTGCTGGACTGGCTTGGTAGCTCCGAAGCTCTGGAGATCGCCCAAGCCTGCAGCAAAGCCCAGCTCACGTCGCCCTCCGACGTCACGTCCGACTTCGAGAAGGGCGGTGCATCAGACTGAGAGAGCTCGTCTGTGCCGGCCAGGCAGACTGCCCGAAGGTCCAAAGCCGTCTCGAACCGCTCTTCCAACCTGCGTGTGTCGGCGACACTGTCTGCCCCCGGCTGGAAAGGCAACAGGTTCTCCATGGACTCGGCACCCACCTGTGCGCCATCATCTGCTTCTTCCGTCTTTGCTTTTGCCACCTCTGCCTCAACTACGCCTGCTCATGGAGGATGAGTATGAGATCTGAAAAGCATCTCTGCGTCTTGGCATGGGCACGGCCAAACTGCTTCTCCATTCCGCTCGCCACACGACAGAGAAGTGCCTCTGCTTGCTCCAGCATGTTGTGCTCTGCCAGAAACTTTGCCAAATCAGCACGGCAGTCCAGCAGCTGCGGATGGTCCTCGTTGGCGTAACCAGCTGCCATTGATTCGAGCGCATGGTCAAAAAGTCCGCGGGCTTCCTCCAGAGACTTTGCTGCGTCCTTCGTCTTCATTGGCTTCATTGGATCACGGAATCGCTCTCCAAGCCGGCCACGAAGGGCCAAGACTCCTGCAAGCTTGCTCAAACACAGCCACGTCTTTGGATGGTCTTCACCGAGTTTCAACTGCATGCCCTGCAAGGCTTGGCGATGGAGATCTTCCGCCTCTTGCCACTTGCCTTGCTCTTGCAGACACCTGGCCAGGTTGTGGACACAGGACAATGTGTCTGGATGGTCCTCTCCGAGCTTTGATCGCATGGCCGGCAAGGCCTTACGATACAGCCCTTCTGCCTCTTCGAGGTTTCCCCTCGCGTATTTGACCTCACCCAAGTTGCTGATGGCGGTGATGGTGTCTGGATGGTCCTCTCCTTGCTTTGATCGCCTGGCCTGCAAGGCCTCACGAAGCAGCCCCTCTGCCTCTTCGAGCTTGCCCCGTTCGAACATGATGGCACCCAGGTTGTTGATGTTGCTGATGGTGTCTGGATGGTCCTCTCCGAGCTTTGCTCGCATGGCCTGCAAGGCCTCACGAGACAGGTCCTCTGCCTCCTCGAGCTTGCCTCTGTCGCTCATGAGATTAGCCAGGTTGTTGATGCTACTGATGGTGTGTGGATGGTCCTCTCCGAGCTTTGCTCGACTAGCCTGCAAGGCCTCGCGATACAGCCCCTCTGCCTCTTCGAGCTTGCCCCGGTCGGACATGATGGCACCCAGGTTGTTGATGTTGCTGATGGTGTCTGGATGGTCCTCTCCGAGCTTTGCTCGCATGGCCTGCAAGGCCTCACGAGACAGGTCCTCTGCCTCCTCGAGCTTGCCTCTGTCGCTCATGAGATTAGCCAGGTTGTTGATGCTACTGATGGTGTCTGGATGGTCCTCTCCGAGCTTTGCTCGCCTAGCCTGCAAGGCCTCGCGATACAGCCCCTCTGCCTCTTCGAGCTTGCCCCGTTCGGACATGATGGCACCCAGGTTTTTGACGCTGCTGATGGTGTCTGGATGGTCCTCTCCGAGCTTTGCTCGCATGGCCTGCAAGGCCTCACGAAACAGCTCCTCTGCCTCTTCGAGCTTGCCCCGTTCGGACATGATGCCACCCAGGCCGTTGATGCTTCTGATCGTTTGTGGATGGTCCTGTCCCAGCTTCAAGCGCCGCAACTTTACTGACTGCTGAAACAGCGACTCGGCCACTTCCAGGTTGCCTCCGTGAGCTTCCACTGCGGCGCACATGTGAATGGCCGCCAAGGTGTCCACATGGTCTTCGCCCAGCTTCTCCTGCATCGCCGGCAGCACTTTCTGGAGCAGCTGGTGTGCTTCTGCGAGCTCGCCGAGGTCATCCAAAACGTTGCCCAAGTCGCACATGCCGCGGAGCGTGTCCACATGGGATTCGCCGAGTTTGTCTCTCCTAAGCCGCAGAGCCTCCCGAAAAACAGCCTCAGCCTCACACAGACGGCCCATCTTGCGCCAGGCCTCCGCAAGGCGACACTTGCTGTGCAGGGTGTCGGGGTGCTCCTCCCCAAGAGCGGCACGGCGGGCTTCCAGGACGCTGCTGTGCAAACGCTCCGCCTCCGCGAGCCGACCGGCGTCCAAAAGGACGTCAGCCAGGCCGCTGGAGCTGCGCAAGATCTCGGGCGCAGGCTCCGGCCCTGCGGTTCTCGGCTCCACTCCTTCGACTTCCGATTCCAGCCCCTGGCGGTACAGCGCCTCCGCCTCTCGCAGTTGCCCACGCTTGTGCAGCACCTCTGCCAGACCATTCATGCAAACCAAACGGTCCGCATGGCCCGCGGCCATAGACTCCAAAGCCTTCCGGAAGAGGCCCTCCGCCTCCTGCCACCGGCCCTCCTCCACCAGCGCCGTGGCCTGTGCCTGCCACGCGCCTGACCCTACCATGGCCATGGCAATTCTACAAACGCTCTCACCACACCTCGCAAAGGAATGCTCCGTCTGAAGAGCTCCATTGCCCACTTCTGTTTGTCACGCAATGCTTTATTAGGCATCAGTCCTGCCACATTCGTCACGTTCGACACCGGCAGTTTCACTAGTAGTACACAGTCCTCCAACTTTGTCACGGAAGGCTGCACATGTTCTGCAAGTATTTGGTTGTGACTTGCTGAGCTTCCAGGTCTGCGGCATTCCTTGTCAAGCGAAGAAAGGAAGAAGCCTCCAACGAGCCAGCATCCATGCTCGAGCGCCCGGGCAGTGCAAGGTGGGGTAGGACATAGGACCACATGCCAAGAAGCCAAGATCTTGCCTGGAAGTACGCCAGAATAGTGCCTCGGATGTTTGTATGCACTTCTCTCACAATGACCCGGCCGGTCCGACCCGCAGCAGTTTTGTGGACCCGACGAAGACTGGACCAACGCAAGCACTACAGGTCACATCCAAAGCCCTACACCCTAAACTTCAAAACCTCAGGCCCAGTCGTCGCAGAACAGTCAGACCACGGGATCCGCAGCCCGAACTCGTCGGCCTGTGCGAAGCGTTTGAGGGTTTTTGGATTCAATGGTTTAGGGCTTCTCGTCCTTGCTAAGATTGTGAGTTAGATATCAAAGATCTAAGATAGAAAATATTGAAAAACATACATAATTTGGTCCTTGTTAGGCTTGCGAGTTTTAGGCTTTAGGGTCTTAGCTCAACGCCTTTTTCAGACGGTCAGAGGTCGAGGGCAGCACTTGGTGTCGGTGCAACAGTAAACGGTTTCGGGTTTAGGGGTTTAGGGTTTAGCATAAGAGTGAGACTACCGCCTTGAACAAATGTGAGTCGTGCCATTCTGCAGATATGGTTTTGGCTCTAGCGGTACGATTTCTAGTGTTAGCACATAGAACCTTCGTAGTCATCGTAGCTTGACCTCAATTTCTGAACCTTTTCTGATCATACCTCCACCAAGCATCATGGACGGCGACCAAAGTGCTTAATACTCTTCATAGATGCTACCAACGACAATGGACACTAAGAAGAGCACTTCTGGTAGAATGTAGACCGCTTATTGGTTGGCCCAGAACCATATTGAGACTGGCGTTGCTGTGCGGTGTGTGAGAGCACGCGCCTGCAACTCAACAAGCTTTGCTGGTACCATTGGCAGGTTAAGAAGTTGCCGGACGCTGAATAGAGACCACGTTTGACATATGACAGTAGCGCGCAGATGCATTGATGCTACTGAACAAATTGAGACATAGCAGTGTGAAGCCCAACAGTGCTCTCGTCGAGGACTACGTGTATTGACAGTGTGCAGAAGATGCGTAAGATTGCCGAAAGTAATGGTGCTAAGTGTGCAGACAGCACTCACAAGATTGACAGCACTGGATGCCATCAGGTGTAGTGACAAGGTTAACAACCGTCAGCACAATGCATGTCGGTGCTGTTGCCGATTGTAACACTGCAGCACTCCCCAGGCAGTCTGACTTGCTTGATTCCGCCCCCCGCCCCCGAATGAGATAGCCATCTAATGACGAAACGCCTGTCGGACGGGGTTGGCGCGACGGGCCGCCCGGCCAAGAAACAAACAGGTTTGTAGTTCCGAGCCGACTGGGAAACACTCATGACGGTCTTTAGAATAGGGTGTTGGGGCCCGCTTTGCTATACTGATAATAAGGAACTGCCCAGATAGTGCAGGTAATAATACAGGCCCGTTTGCATGCTGGTTTACGGGGAACGTTGGAGCTACGAAGGTGTCACTAGCAGCGGGAAGCTTGGGCAGGGATTCAATCTGCGACCTTATAGCCAATGGCCAGCATTGTCAAGATACTCACTCGTGGTTGGCCCTGCCTCTGAGTCTTCTTCCACCATGGGATTGCCTAGATCTCGGGCCACGTCCTCCAGCTTCTTGCAGAGAGAGAGAGAGAGAGAGAGAGGGGGGATCGAAAAATCCGTTGCGGGGTTCGCGCGTGCTGCGATGAGCTTCAGCGCTCTCCAAGATTTCCAGCAAAGGCCATTCCAAACAAATTGCGGGATCGTCCAGCAGGCCACTTAACAGCAATGCCTTCCATTTTCCTGGTCCGGGCTATCTCGTATGGATCGTTCTGGAAGCCCGCCTGAAAATTGATCCGCTCAACTTGTAAGCGAAGCTAGGAGTAGTGCAATCGAGGCTACATGCCGTGATAACTCTAGTAAATCCCGTTGCTGAACTCACGAAGTAAACACGACACCTCAAAATCATGCCGAGGATTTGCCTCTAGACCCTGAAAGGTCTAAACCCTGCACCGTAAATCCGAGAGTCAAACCCCCTCAAGGACCAATCCTTCGGAACTCTGGACAGCAACCTTCCAGGAAGGGGCCTATCTCACCTGAATCTACCACGGTGTTTTGTTGTAGGGCCCCTACAGTTTGTGGTTGAGACACTTGGATTGTAGGTATCGTCCATAGAATCAAGGTGTGGAGTGGGTTTCAAGCCACTCGTGGAGAGCCTTGGCACGGAGGCCGACTTGAGGACTGTTGTAACTCAAGCTTGCCTTTGGATGCCAACCTCAACCCTGGGTGAAGGCTTTCAAGCTTAGAAGCTCAGGGCGAAGTGCGGGCTGAGGGTACGTCCCCTTCTAGTTCAGGGAAGCATGGAGGTCTCCGCTGTAACTCCTCTTGGTTTTGGCCTTGACCTCAATGCTCGACTTGCCGTCTCAACACTAACGTAACAACCATGTGGCCTAAACTCTAACCGCGAAGCTGATGCGTCACGCTAACGAGACAGAAAGATCAGAGGCATCTGAATGAACTCTTTGCTAGCCCTCCAGCCCAAAAGCTCGACGAATCAAGCCCAAGCACTGAATCCCCCACAACGCCCCACCCCCCGTTTGCATGCCTCCTTTACATTGCTGCAGCCTCCAGGAGGTTCGCAGGTCAACCTGCCGGGGGTATTTGCCTAAACCTAGCAAAACAGGTATAATCAGTGTTACGCCTAAACGACCCCTAAACCAACAAGGACAGACTACAAATGTTTGGGATTGGGCATAGGTTCTTAGATGTGCAATAACTGCAAAGTGGTAGAACCACTCTTGATGGGGCAGTTCGTGACTATTATCTTATTCGGGGATATGCAGAAAGCTCAGGTACGCGACACTATTGCTCGAAACCCGACTCTCTACACCTGACGCTTGACTATATAGTCAGCAAAATCCGCTTGGCTCGGGTTGAGGCTTGGCATTAAACTGAAACCTTCCACCCAGGCCACTCTCAGCCACAGACATGATGCCCAAACCGCTCCGCAATGGATTTCGAAGGACGGCCTTGCTGGGACGGACTTGTGTCGAGCCCCAAATCCAACAAAGGGCCCTACCTCAGCGTGAAAGAAACGGGGACGAGGTTGATCAGCACACGGCAGCCTCTCTGAGCGCACTACTGGAGAACCCGAAGCCTTAGAAGACGACTTGAGCCAAGCACCAAAGGTGAAAGTTTCGGGATTATGGCTTCGGGGTCAACGGGGTTAGGAAACAGGGTTTGGGCTTTCTCCAGACGCTTTCACATGAATTTGGCACCAGGAGGAACGGAGGGCCCTTACCAGAGGGAACGGTAGACGTAATCATGCCAATGCGAGTACAAGTGTTGCAAGTGCCCAGCCAGGGCGACACGTTAAGGCAGAATATATCAATCCTACACGCAATCGCCTGCACAATTGCCAGATCTTCTCCTTGTCGAAATACCCGCCCCTCACACGTAGAAACCTTTCCCAAACCTAATGTCGCTGCAGTTGGGCCTGCGAATGCTTGGCTCCAGAGACCAGCCTTGGCTCAAGTGATTTACGGCTACGGGTTTGGGGCTCTGTGGTTTCAGTTTCGGGGTCAAGGTTTCCATAGAGGGGCAGCCAGCGCAACAAACGTAGCATGACGAACTAGAGCAGCAAAACTTTCAAGGAAACCCAGAGCTACTGCTGATTTTAGAGGGCACGAAACATCTCCTCTGCGGTCCAAGGTGCATACCGCCCCCCAGCACGGCGACGCAGAGCACCTAGACTCTAACCGCCAGGGCTTCAATGTCAAAACGGAAATAGACCACTTCTCTTCCGTACCTCTCCCTGGGACTTCATGGAGGCCATGCACTCTTCTATAGGCATGCCCACCCACGGTCGCACTTCAGTGCCAGCAAAGCTATGGACGTTCTCCGCAACGTTTGCGTGCCTGTGGAGCTGCTGCGCCAGCCTGAACTCCACGTCCATGGCACCTGCGAAGATTATGCTCACCATGCCACTGCCTTCCTGCAGGCGAGTTGAAGGTCCTTCCAAACTTCTTTCAAGAACAAGCAGGGCAAGACAGGAAGCAACTCACCCACCCGCCTCCTCCTCTTCTCCTCCACATCCGAGTCCTGCTCAGAAAGTGTTCCTCCATGTCAGCTATTGCCTGCAACCGCTTTCGAGGGCAGACCTCCGCCGCGCTGCAGAATCCCCGCAGTGGCGCTGCAGGCCGATCTCCTCGCTGGCGTAGGGTATCAAAAGGGGGTTTAGGGTTTAGGGAGCAGTTCGGAAGCAGCTACACAGTGCGAAAGCTTTGGATAAGTCTGCGCTTTGCAGGCTGGAGACGCATCGCCAATTTGCTCTCTGGACTCTCACAAATGCCAGCGTCAAGAGACACGCCAAGCAAGTGAAGGACTCGTGCCTTCAACACGTCAGCACCTGCGCACCCTGCAATGATCCACCCCTCACTAGACACTCATGAATTCAGATTTGCAAGTGATTCGAGCCCGTCCAGGGTCAGAGACTGTAAGCCCTAGAGGACCCAACAGCGCCTTGGGCTTCGAGCAGTACGTTGCCGCCCGATTCCTCAGGTGCCTTCTTCTCACTGAAGGGTGCAGCCACTAGAGAAGGCTAATATGCTGACTTCCTCGTTGGTGTGCTTCCTTTCGGTGTCGCAATTGACATCCTCATCAATCACGACTTGAACCGATGTGGACGAGGTACCCGTGACACGGACCCATCCGCCATCGCCTCCAAACCTCTTCGACTGACTGGCAACTACAAAGGGACTTCCGCCCATATCAGCACCGAAGGACACAGTGACCGGGCCATTATCCCACCCCCTCACGCTTCTGGAGGAGTAGACAGCCGCGCAGTGGACGGTTTGGCCTGACACCTGAAATGTGTGGACACCCTGCTGGATAGCGAGCCATCCGACCTCCTCGTCCAGGTTCACAGCAGAGCCTCCATGCTGCGAAGTCTCAGACATCTCCAGCGACACCCACGCATCAGCGGGGTTCACGGAATTGACACCCACTGTAAACCATGGCTCTGAATTCGCTGACGGCAAACCTACTTCATTGTTCACCGTCTGGATCGTCGTCAGAAAGGCCGGTTGTTCCACGAACTGATTCTGGAAGTCCACTTTTTGCCATGATGTCGACAGTCCGCCCGAGGGCCTACACTTCGTTGAAGCCGCAAGCTTGGCAGTGGAGATTCGACCAGCTTCGAGCCACAAGCCGCTGTCTGGGAGCTGCCGAACTCCCGGGACCACCGCCACGAAGGAGACCGTCATGGATGCGCCGGCAACGCTGCTGCCGGTGGGCTTCGCAACCACTGCTTGGAAGCCAGTCTTGGTCACGTCCTTGATGCGGATTGATGCAGGCTCATCCACTTGTGCCGATGGGGCAAGGACCACCACTGGCACTTCAGCAAAAGGCACGCTGAAAGAATGGCTTGCCCACCCTCCGGTCTGTACTGTCACCTCACCAACTTCCAGGGTCGCCATGCCATTCAATGTCGCAGTGGTTGTTGAGGTTGTCGTCGTCGTCGGAAGCAATCCAAGGACGAGCGGTCCCGACCAAGCGATAAGACTTGCCGCTTCACCAATGTGTATTCGCTCCGTGTCGCAGTACTGGTCCTCGTCAATGAATAGATTCACCGAGGAAGCAGAGGTTGCTGAAAGCCGGAGCCAACCCCCGTTGTTGCCGTTTCGCGACACTTGACTTCCCACAACCAGTGGTGAGCTGGCAAAAGCCATCGGCAGTGTAACAGTCGTCTCCCCGTCATCGAAGCCCTTGACCACGTCCCCAGTCAATGTTGCGGAGTACTGGACATCTTGCAGTCCGGCCGTGAAGCTGCCTTGCCCCACCGACATAGCCACGTAGCCAACCTCCTCAGCAGCTGTAACGGTACCGACTTGCGAGGTCTCAGCTGACTCCAAAGCAATGGAGACTGAAGTCGAGGACACGGCCTGACATGCAACAGTCAGCCAGGGCTTTGAGAAGAAGGTTGGAACTGCTCCCTGCTCGTTGTTGGCTGTCTGCAGCATGGTCACAACAGCCGGTGGAGCTGCAAACGTGGTCGCGAAATTCACCACATCCCATGCGGGGCTTGCCCCAGCAAGCTGGCAGGAACTTCCCACTTGCATGGCCGAAGTTGAGACCTTCCCTGCCTCAAGGTGACTTCCATCCGGCAGTGTGTGGCTCCCTGCAAGCACCGCCATGAAAGCCACAGTCATGGAGGAGCGGTTGGAAGTTGGGCCGGGTGGAACCACAACCAAGGCCTGGAATCCCGCTGAAGAGACGTCTCGGATTTTCACGCTTGCAGGAACCGTGTCTCCTCCAGCACCCATGCCTGGCAATACCACCACCAGAGGAGTCTCCGCGAAAGAATTCCGGAATGCAAAGCTTTGCCAACCAGCGCTGTCTCCTGCAATGGTGATGCTTCCGACCTCAAGAAGCGCAGGGCCTGTGAAGGTGCCGGTCGAAGAAGCCGTGGTGGTTGTGCCCGTGGTCATAAGGGTGCTCGTTTCCGTTGTTGTAGCGGTGGTTGTGGTCACAGTCGTGACGACGGTAGTAGCAGAGGTGGTGGCCGGAGGGGTGGTAGTCGTGGGAGTAGTTGTAAAGGTTGTGGTCGTTGTGGTCGTCGTGGCCGTTGTGGTCGTCGTCGTCGTGGTCGTTGTGGTCGTCGTGGTCGTTGTGGTTGTGGTCGTTGTGGTCGTCGTGGTCGTTGTGGTTGTGGTTGTTGTGGTTGTTGTGGTTGTTGTGGTTGTTGTGGTTGTTGTGGTTGTTGTGGTTGTTGTGGTTGTTGTGGTTGTTGTGGTTGTTGTTGTGGTTGTTGTGGTCGTGGTCGTGGCTGTTGTGGCCGTTGGCCGGCTTAGTGTGAGTAGGGCGGTCATGGTGCTGCTGGTATCAATGCTCTCCACAGTTACCATGACCTCCCCATCGTCTGAAGTCCAGCTTTGGCCAGCAGTCAAGGTTTTCAAGTGCTGGCTGACCTCGTAACCACCCTTGTTCCACCTCTTGATCTGCACATTGTTGCGCCAACTTGACCTCATGTAGGCATCGTAGGAGTGCGCAGTCTTGAGCTGTACCCAGTACACATTGACCGGTGACACCCAGTCTGCAGTGATGGCAATTGCCCCGTCACTGTGAAGTGACATGGAGCGCAATGGCACACTCGAAAGCTGGCTGGGAAAGTTGTCACCGTTGAGTTCGAGCGACGGCGTTAGCCACCCCAGCTCGTAAGAATGTGGGGCGTTGTAGCAGCGCACGGTGCAGCAGAAGCCCATAGCACAGCTGTGATCTCCATATTCCGAGCCTCCATTGATGCCGGCGTGAGCTAGTCCAAGATTGTGCCCAAGCTCGTGGGTGAAGTCTTGGATTTTGGTTGAATAGTCATGAGGAATCCAAGAGTAGCAATTGGTGCGGGAGCATCCCACGTTGCCCATACCCACAAAGCTGCACTTCACAACGTCCCTGGGGAAAATGACAACCCAATGCTGCCATGTGGACTTGGAAAGTCCTGGCTTGGTGTCCGCAAACTTCTTGAATGCGTACCTGGGCCAGCCATAGAATTCGGCGCTTCCACAATTATTGACAGAGTCGTAGGTACCTGGGCAGTAAGGGTCTGTGCTTGAATCACAAACCAAAGGCACATCAATGTAGAAGACGTCAGCCTTCTCACCTGGGACATCCTGCGCCAGATCGTTCTCTGCCTGGTCCACATCAAACTGCAGCTGGAGCTTACCGTATGAACAGTCATGCCATGCTCCTGCATGCGTCTGCGAATTGGTATGGTCGAAGATACCGAACAGGGAGTTGTTCACCCCGATGGAAAAGCTCTTGCGCTCTTCCACGCTGTCCATGCTGGAAGGGACCAGGTTTCCGTTTGCAT
Organism: Symbiodinium sp. CCMP2592; assembly: GCA_905221615.1. NCBI lineage: Eukaryota > Dinophyceae > Suessiales > Symbiodiniaceae > Symbiodinium > Symbiodinium sp. CCMP2592. The sequence continues at coordinate 183,495 of CAJNDT010003979.1, read as the reverse complement.
CCAGGAAGCGCACCATAAGAACAGCTGCAGTGCGAGTCTCCACGCCCTCGCTTTCCAGTGTTTGCAGAAAGCTGGCCCTTCTTCCCCTGCCACGTCGTCGAACCCTGAAGCCTCTCACCCTCAAGGCCCTTCGGCCACGCCGACGAAATCGCCGGCCGCGGAGGGTAAGACGATCGCCCGTTTGGGGATGGAAGCGCTCGTGCGCGTCCTCTATGCCGTCGATGTCCAATTCCAAGTCGTCTTCGTCTGACTCTCCGTCGATGTGACAAGTAAACTCATGCTCTGGTGGCTTGGTGTAGTAGTCCTTTGCGATGCTGCTGACCTCGCATTCCACCTCCTCATCAGCAGCATCCGCATCCACTTCATCCTCAAGTCCGTCCTTGTCAACGGATTCCTTGCCCACGTTTGAGCGGATTTGCACCAGATCGAGACCACCGGACTTGGGGCATCCGGCTTGGCGTCCACAATCCTGAGCTCCTGCGTTTGTCGCAAGGAAGGTCAGGATCATCAAGATTTGCCTCATCTTCAAAGGCATTGCTGAGGCGGTTCGGTAAGAGCCTGAATTTATACAAAAACTGGACCGTGAGAGCCTGAATGGCGAAATGACATCGGTGCTTACAGCTGCGCCCGGGTTTAGAGCATAGGGTTCTGCATTTTGGGGGGTTTAGCATTTTAGGGCTTGGGTAGATTTGGGGCTTTGTCGGTGGGCCAAAAAATTTGAGCTGTGGCTACGCGCCTCTGAGAGGGTACAGAGATGTACAGATGTGCAGAGAGCGGAGGGGCCCCAAATGCTATCTTTCATGCAACAAAAGACTAGACTCAACTCCATGCCATGATCCATCAGCGGTAAATCAAATGCCCTGCTTCGCAAGTCCTAATTACGTCCTGGATCCAAGGCCCCAACCCTAGCATCCTAAAACTCGAACACCAAGACTATAAAACCCAAAACGTAAACTCTGGCCAATACGTTCCAACTCGTCAGCCCAAAACCGGACGTCCTCATCGTCGTCATCGCTGTCCTGCGCCGGAATCTGCCGAGCCGTTGCCAGTAGCTAGGGTTACGGTAGAGGCCACGGTACCAAGGATCCTACTGTAGTCTTTTGGCAATATGAAAGATGGTCCTAATCGTTACTAAGGGCCATGCACGGGTTGAAAGGCTCTTAGGAACAAAATGCCCCGATGCAACACCCCACTGGGCTAGAGACACTCGCCAGAGATCTAATTTGAGAAAACAATGATGTGGCAACTGCCTTCCACGTACTCGTACAACAGGAATAGCCGCAATACGGCACAAATTATACAGAACCAATATCAAGCCCCCTGCGCCCCTATCCTGACCACCAAATCCTATCAAAACCCCTGGCAATCGACCTAGTCGTTTTGCTTGAGCATTGGCCTTTGACCTTAGACCCTTATACTTCCCAAGCTCCGTAACATAGATTGTGTTCTTTCAATCTTTGACGAACCCCACTTACTCCCAATGTACTTCCTGTCTTACCCTCTTTTCACACCACCCCGCCTTCCACCAAGTACTCGAGACCCTGAGATCACACCTGCTTCACCAAGTTGAAGAGATTCTCAGCGCGTGCCGCCTGTGACACGAGATCGTCGGTCATTGAGCAGTTGAGGATGGCATTTGGAGTTGGGGTTGGGCCTTAATCTTTGAGGTTTGCTGCAGGGCTCTAAGTTCAAGCGTTTCGTTGGGGTGATATTTTTCGGGACCCACAATGCTGCTAAGGTGAAGCCCCCCGCTCCCTCCCCCACACCCCAATAAATCTATGGCCCACTTTGAGAAATTTCAAGCCCAGACATATCTACGTCCCAAAGAAGGATTTTGTTACTGAGACATCTCTTTACAGCATGCCCATCCACAGCACCCCTGCCGTTTCGATACAGATTCTTCGGATGATTCTATTCTCATAGTTCCTTTTTTCCCTATAATCACCTGTAATTCCTGGTTTCCGATAATCGCGCAATCCCTTGAGTCCAATAATCGTTTCACTCCCGTTATCCCAAAGCCCTTCTGCCGATAGGCGGAGTTTCTCAAAATAGGGATACCCTGACAAACCCAAGGGGTACATTGAAGATTCTAGAGGTACAGCATAAGAGGATTGAGGGATTATAGAGGACATTAGTGACATGTCCTGCAGAACTTCAGAAGGGGTCCCATCAGGCCCAGCCTGACACTGCAACACCGCAGTGGCAGGAAGGACCTGCAAAGGCGGCATATTTACGGAGCAGGGTCTAGGGCTTTGGGCGTGGTACTGCCAAGACCACCGCGGACGGCACTGCACGTCACAGCAAGGTGGCTTGGGCTCCCAGCACATCACTCCAGAACCTCAGGTTGTGGTTGTTAGAGTGTAGGTTGTCCAAATGTGGGGGTCTGCGATCTCTGGATTGAGCGCCTGGTATTTGGGATTTACATTGAGACGCGAGGTTTAGAGCTTCGGCTTTTGCATGTGGAGAACGCGCAGAAGCAGCGGCAGTGGGCTGGGGGGCTTCTCCTGGATTCCGAACTAAACCAACCCCGTTGCAAAAGCATCGAACCCAACGACCCACCATCCCTCTCCCTTAGATCAGTCAGTAGTAGCCTTGCTGCAGTCCCTTACGGCAGTAGTTTCCCCTTGCTGTTCTAAATAGTACCAACATTCGAATCGTGTTGCTGTCAAGCTGGATCCCGATTGAACGGCCGAGCTGCCGGGAGGGGGCGGTCGAGGCCCGGCTGGCTCCTTCGGGTTTTAGGGTCTCGTAGTCTCCGACAGAATAGGCAGCAGGCTGAGAGTTACATGACCAAACTGTTGCAAGCCCTAGACCCGACAGCCCTAAACTGTAAGTTGTCTGCACCCTAAATTAGGCCCTAAACCCTGAACATGACCCTACAGCCTACAGCCCTAAACGTTCGGTTTCTGGTACTTTAGGGAGCCGTTTCGGCCAGCTCCAGGCTTAGGGGTTGTTAAGTTGTAAGTCCTGAACACGAAGACCAAGGGTTCCTATTCCCGGGCCCTTGGAGAGAGAGCTTTTACCATTCTGTTTTTCTATGGCATATACTGTATTGAACTCTACTGGAATGACGCATTGCACCAAGCTGTCATTTTTGCCAATGCGGCACCTAAAGAATGTGCCGCGCGCATGTTGTCTCCTTTGGAGACGTGATTAAGAGAATTGTCTAGACCCCCCTGATCAAGAAACCCCTCCTAAAGGGTCCCATTTTACTTTTCATGTTTGTGAAGGACAAGGGCTACATGAATCAGGAGGCTACCGTAAACCTAAGCACCATGAAAGGACAGGGCTGCTAGAGAGGGCTTTCGCCTCAATCTTCTGCAGCACCGTCCGTACAAAACTGAAGTAGGTAAAGCGCAGTACCTAAAGCCACACGAAGCCGAATTTTGGATCCTAAGCCCAAGTCCAAACTCTCTTTGAAACCCTGCGCTCTTTAAAACCCTACGGGAATTACAGGCAAGATGGTGCTCAGAGCTGGGAGTCTCTGGATGGATCGTCGTAGGAGCCCGACTCTGCCAGAGCTGGGCGCAGGTAAAAAAGCGTTGGGCTTTCGCCTCCTTCCTGGAAGGCCATCTCGCCCTCCTCAGGGCACCAAATAGGGGGGCTTTGGTCTGCCTGGCTACTGCGCAGCCCTCCTACAGAACAGGATCCGCAACTACCGGCCCCAAAAGACCAACACTGACACACTCTCCTCGGTGACGCTGGCCACCTTACACCTGGGACATCCCAGAGCAGCAGATGCTGAAGCAAAGATGCAAAGTCAAAAAACCGACCGAAGCTGAGAAATCCTCAGAACCTTTGCAAAACCCTAAGTCCTCAACAGGCTTTGGGAATCAAAGCTTCAACCAACAGGACTGTGCAGGCATGTGCAGGCATGAGCGAGCTTCAAGCGAAGCTGAAATCAAGTTAGGGGCCAATATACTAGCACATCAGAACCGACTTGAGTGCGGAGGACTAAGGGCCGTGCCCGTACCAGCCACAGTCCGTCTCGGCTGGATCTGCAGATGCGGCGATGGCAACTCTGTCGCCGAAGTAGACGCAGGTGCCGTCCTTGCTGAGTCCAGCCGGTGCCCGCAGGAAGAACCGTGGTTGGAACGAGACATCTGATCCACGGTTGAATTGCATGAAATCACCGTCGTAGCCGACACTGCAGCCACTCGCGCCGCAAAATGGCGACAACACGTCATTGAATCTGCAAAGCATGCCTCGGCTGGGTTTCTCTCACAAGTGAGTCATCGCCAACCCGAGCCTGAACCCTGACCATGGCGTGTTGGCATGTCGGACAGTTGGACCAAGAAGCGGAGGTTGGACAACCGTGAACAGTGTGTTCCACTTCAGCTGAGGGGCGTCTTCCACCTCCTGGCCGTCTTGTCAGTGCTTGCCCCGGCATCACGCAGCGGCAGCTGTCTTTCTGGGCATATGGTGCGGGAATGGGCTGTTCGCTTCCACACAACCGGAGCGCCTACGCCAAAGAACGAAGGAAAGCGATTCTGGGCCTCTGGGTCTCCTCTTGAGAGAGACTCCAACATCCCTCTCTTTTACGGAAGGCTGCTTGACGTCTCGAAAACCCCCCCAAAGGAGCGATTTTATGAGCCCAGCGTCTCGGACTTGGGTGGTGTAGTCAAAGACCACGCGCCCCGTCTGCGAGGCGATGCCTCCGGCGGCCCAGCAGAACCTGGGAAAGCCCTAAAACATATGAACCCTAGAATATACCGTCAATACCCGATGCTAAGGGTTCAGGCTTGGGGGTTAGGGTTTCAGGTTCAGGGTGGAGTCACGGTTTGAGGGTCTGCGGAACAGTTCTCCGAGGCACAACAACTGTCATCCTGTGCATATTGCTTTAGATCGTGTGCAGCATCCTATCCCCAAAATTATAAGTCCGGCTCCCATGTCACCAGTTCATCCAACCGGATCCGAGTGGCGCACCGCAGGCTGCTTCAGTGGGAAACTTGGCTACAAACAGAACCTCGGCTGAGCAGCGGCTTTCCAAAAAGAAGCTCGACGCTGCGAGGAGAAAAGACGCAGAGACAAGATGATAAGACCAAACTCTAAACCGAAGCATTCGATGCGAGAGGCCGTGTCCGGGCTTTCCGGCACTTCCCCAAGCCGACAGGAGCTCCCCTGAGGCTTTGCACAGTAGATCCTTTTGTCCCCGCCCGTGTTGCTGCGGGGGTTCTTGGCGCCTTCCAGGCCCACGCAGCGGCAGCTGTCGGATTTCAGCTTCAAGGTGTAGTCGAAGGCTACACCACCCGCTGTGAAGCAGGCCCCCGCGCAGTCTTTCTCGTTGTTCAACTCGCGGAGGAACAGGTAAGGGCCATAAGGCTGCGTCTGCCCTGCAGAGCAGGCACGTGGGATGTCTTCCTGCGCCTGCGCAGTCTGCTCGACGAGATTCGTCGTTGCAGCCGTGTTCTCGCTCTCGATCTGCAGTAGCGACACTCTCTGAGCTTCGGGGAAGGAACAGTACTGCCTGGTCGGATGCCCCACGACCGGAGCCTGATTCTTGTGATAAAAGCATCGGCAAGAGCTTTCACTCTCCTCTGAATCGACCTGGAAGGCCACGAGGCTTGGGTCAGACGCTGCAGCATAGCAAGCTCCAGCACAAAGCTTCTCGTCAGTCCAGCTCGTTTCGAAGAGAAGATCTTCCGCGAGCACATTTGGAGCCTCTCCAGCTCCGCAGCTTGCAGAAGGTGCGGGCTTAGCGCAGTAGCGTCGCTTCTTGCCATTGCCCGGATCGTCCGATGGGCTCTGCGCGCCCGCGGTGCCCACGCAGCGACAGCTGTCGCGGGTGTTTGCGAAGGCGATGTCAAAAGCCACACCCCCGCTCGCAAAGCAGGCTGCAGCACATGACATCTCAGCTGCGTCGGTCCTTCCCATCTTCCTCCTGAGTCAACTGAGCATTTTTGGGTCTGATATGTACGGAACACCGATACTGACAAGTAGCTTTCTGAGCTGAGACTCTGGAAGAGGAAAGGGCCCCCAGCCTGCAGCTGGCCGTCAGCACACACGCGTGGAACGTCATACTCCTCGCTTTCCAGGACTCTGACGCAGACGTAGCCTCGCTGCGCCGCTGCGCTTTGCATTGGCTTTCTGTTGGGCAGGGGGTCTCAGGGGAAGGCTAACTTGCAGGCTTCTGTGCTGACTGCAATTTTTCAAGGGTCCTGCTCTGCGGCAAGTCATTCGCGGTCTTTGCTTTGTGGCAGGTTAGTAGTGGAGAACTTCATTTTGAAGGGCCTGTCGTCAACTTCGTGCACAATGCTGATCTTGACTGTTGACACACGCAGAAAATCCAAGCTAAGGCCACGCATGTTCCTTCCTAGACGGTTTCCGAGGAGAATGCATATGAACTACTGCCTGCCTCGGACGAACTGATGTGATGATGGGGCGAGACGTGCTGGTCATTTTCATGTTGGATCTTTGCGTGAAAGCGATCACGGCATTATGCTTTATTGGGTATATGAGTCGGCGCTACTCCTGAACCTCTACAGTATCCTGAATCATGTGAGCTTGCCCAAAACCCGGATCTTCAACCGGCCGCAAACATTGCAACCTGGGCCTTCGTTCCTGTCTCCCTCCTTCTATCCTCTAGTACTCCTGCTTTTCTTCACCACCGGCCCACCTTCACACTCCTTAATAATCCATAGAAATGCTACCGACGAACATGTCCTTTTGTTCGCATCTCTGTCTGTTGACTGTGATGTGTATGTACCCGGACCTTTGTTCATGGTCGACAGGGTTCTGTTTTTGAGTGGGGTCTGTTGTTTTTTGTTTTTCGTATTGTTGTAGCTGTTCTGGTTCTTCATATTGTCCCTGTAACCACTACTATTCTTCTTACTAGTTTCCGTCCCAAGTAAGCCCAGTCGCCAACGCTGCTCGTCTGGCCAACGAAAGACACGTTGCTGTCGAGGTAAGGGTTGAACTCTAGGAACCCATCATCTCCATAGCAACCTCAGGGGTTCCTCAACATGACTACAGCACAAGCTACCTCAAAACCCTACCCTGATCAATAAAGCCCCTATAGTATATAGAACCCATCTATGAATCCTCGAAGGAGTTCTCTTCGAGTCGGGGACCCACTCCGGCATTCCCTTCCTGCCCGGCCCGACCTGCTGGGAGGGTCGGGTCCGACGCAGGCTCGCTCTCGCATCGTGGAGTGTTGGCCTCCTCGAAAGGCTGCAAGAGCTCACATGGACACGTGGGGCTTTGGGGTTTCCGGTTTAGGGATGTCTCAGGCTCAAGGGTCCCTCCCTGATTGCATGCTTGCTCTGCTCCTTGCCCCTGCACCTTAGGCCCAAGGCGTTGGCAGCCCTGGCGCACTGCTCCGCATCCTGCACGATGCTCCACCCCTGTTCCTCGCGTTTGACGTGCGCAGTAGAATAAGTCTTGCAACTGTGAATGCCCACGTTTGGAAAAGCTGACTGCGGAGAAGTTGCCACGCATGAAGATCCATTGGCAAATTGCTTGAAAGTCTCTCTTGCGGTCCGGTAGCACACCTGTCACCACGTCCGGAGATGAGACGGAGATGGATATTCTTAACAACAACTTTCAACTACCTTGTGGAGGCAGACAGACGGACAAACAAAGAGCCAGACAGCTTGCCAGCCCCAGCCGCCAGCCAGAGCCAGAGCAGCCAGGCAGCCAGCCAGGCAGGCGGGCAGACAGACACACGCACACACAGATACACACAGTCGCACATGCACATGCATATTTCCATGTATGTGCTATACATATGTAGATGTATGTGTATCAGGTATGTATATACACAGTGTCTCATAATGTCTCATATTTGCACGTACGAAAAACGAAATTGCAGAGCTTGTCAAGCGACGCAGTGCAGCAGAAGGCTTCATGCACATGCAGACATCATCAACTTGCAACATCATTCTTGAATGAACACATCCATAAGCAGCCAGTAAATACATATACACATCCGCCCCCACACACACACACAAACACACACGGACTCCCGGATTTCTGCATGAGGCTCTCGCAGCCATAAGTGATGAAATTTTTGTTGGTGCCGACTGATAAAAAGATTGAAGATGTCGTGATCACTAGTGGTATTGTCACTGCCCTGACTTTGAGTAGCTGAGCCATGGCCATTCTTGTCATCATCCTCGCTCTGATTGCAGACCCCTGACTTTGCGGCACCTGGCTGAAGCCGTCCCCAGCAGGAGCGCCGGTTGTCCGGAAGTTCCATTGCAGGCCATCTGGCAGCGGGGGAGGGTCTCCGAGTCTCCGGCTTAGGGTTTCAGGGATGCGGGATCAAGCCTGCGGCCATGTCTAGACTACTCTTGGGTCAGAGGGGTGGCCTTCCTGGTTGCCGATGCAACCCACGGGATTGATGCCACCGCCATCGATTGCCTGGCAATCGTTTCTGCACGGCCAGCCTGAGAATGGGAAACACATCACTGGGCTCACAACTTAAAGCAATTCGGGCATCTAAAAGGTTCCCAGCAAAGCAGCTCACGAATCGCGCTGCTCTTGCGCATTGCGTCGCAGTTGACACCTGGGAAGGGGCAGTCGGGGACCTTTGGGAGCCTCGCTCCTCGCTCTGCCTCTGCTGTGCTCTGCTGTGTGTTTCTGTTTCTTTTCCAAGCAGAGAGATTCCGGTGGTGTACGGAAAGACCCTCCCAGACTCTAACTCTCTCAGTTCCTCTCCTCTTCGATGCAAAACTCTTCCCTTACCTTTGGTTAGTAGGGAATGGAAGGAATGGTAGTAATAGTAGTTATAATTGCACCCCATTCCTCCATTCCCTACTAACCGAAGGTAAGTTCCTAAGCAGCGAGAAAGACGGTCTGCCCGAGCGGCGGAACTCCATCCAAAGCTTTCGCATCGACCGGAGTCGAAGACCTGGAAGATCCTTGGCTGAAGCCCTGGCAAAAGGTAGCGCTGTGAGGATATCTGGGGGTTTCCGAGAACAGGTGACCCTAGTTGTTTGGACCTAAATAGTAACATCCTTACTAGTAACTGTAGACACCAGAAGGCCCAAAAGCTCTAATGAAGCACTAAACTCACTAAACAATGATTAACGTCCGACGGGCCAAGTGTCTCTTGTGCCCGGGTGCAGTAACGGCGGCCGAAGGTTCCAGCGTCCACCAGCGCCTCTCCTGGACGGCCGAGTGGAAGCGAAGAGGATTCCAGGATGAACTGAAAGCTCAGGGCCTACGCTTTTTTGTTTAGAGGTGTCTATAAATGCTTCAGGTTTCTTCTTCGCCTTTGTGGTTCAGGGTACGTAGTAAGTAGGGTCATTCCCAAGGTCACAAGCTAATCATAGAGCTATCTGCCATCTGTAAGCTCAAGCAATGTGCCCCACTTCTGAGCTTGGGGTTCCGCTTCCACCTCGTGTGGGGGACGCGAGAACCATCCAGGCCCCGCTGTTCTCGTGCGCTGCTTCGAAAAGAAGATGTTGTCTCCAACCATGCAATGCAAGCACGACCGGAGTGCTAGAAACGTGATGTCATGTCACGTTACAAAACAACGTGCCCTGAGAGTCCAATACCCGTCAATTAAGGAATTCAACCTAATTTCACATAATGCAAAATGCCATTCTATACGATACTGTACTATACCTTACTGTACTTTGCTATATCATTGCACTACTGTACTATGCTATATCATTACACTATACTATTCTGGACTCTACTGTACTATACTGGAATAGACCATGCTAGCTTCAACAATGTTTTCATCGAATGTTGACCGCTTGTATTGCGTTTTTGTCGATTCTATTAAAAGCCATTCCGCTCTGTTCGATTCATTATGATATGGTTTTTTGTTTCTACATTACACTTTCTGGTATCATACTACAGTCTGATATACCAGAATATCTTGTATTGCATACATGACCTTGTATCAAATTATGACGTACATTTTCCGTTACTTCATGTTTTAGCACTATATTACATTACATTACGTTATATTATAATAACAGCAACATAGTTTACTTTCTCATTCTTAGCTGTGTATGATGCTTGACAGTTATCAATAAACTTTGAGGCAAAACTCATAGTAAATGTTACATCCCTAAAATGTAAGTGTTATACTGCTACTAAAGTTACTCGCTACTGTTATTGTGATTGTTGCTATTTTTACTAGCTATCTGAGTGTTGCTGTTAATACCATTTTTGTGTTTGTGTGTTCGATTATGCTGAAGCTTCTTGATATGATGCTGTGTCACGTAGTATATCGTAATACTTCGTAATATACTCTGTTTCACCATGTTGTTTTGTTCTATACCATGTTCAGGAAACTTCGCTTTATGCAAGCAACAATTCACTACCAACATAAGCTAGGCGGGATACCAATAGTTCAACCATAAGGCGGAGGCACGTCACTGACCTTTAGGGATGTGTCGCCTTGTCAACTGCTTCAATTCCAGGGGTTTTCTAAGTGGAACGTCGAGGTCTTCGAAAGAAGATAACACAAGTTCTGCGGCTTAGAGCTGCTATACATCTTGAGTCTTTCGTATGTCGTCGAAATTGTACAGTGCGACATAGCTGAGCGGTAGGAGGCCCGGCTTTGCGCCATGGACTCCTTTGCCCACGCAGCGGCAACTGTCTTTTCTCGGCGTCAACGTGAAGTCGAAGGCATACCCACCGGCACCGAAGCCTTTGTCAAAAGGTCGATGTCTAAGACTTGATAAAGCTTTCAAGACGAGGATCACGCAAACAGACTCACTGTGGAGATCCGACGTGCGGTTGCTGCCTAGCTGCTCTAGCTATCTTAATGTTGCAGTTCTACCACCATGACCTGAGCAGATGCTTGTCGTTTTCTAAACATAGCCCGAGACACAAGCGCCGGCACATGCGGCCTGGGTAAGGTAGCTCCTCTCAAAGATGTAGGGCGCCTCCTCCATGGCTGCTGCTTAAGCCCGAGGAGTTGCGACAGATTCTGTTTGTGGGGTTTCAGGGTTTCGGGGTGATCAGAAAGCCCTTCGGCTCAGCTTCGAAGACTAGGTCTCAAGAAAGGAAGGCATCGGACCAATGACTTCTCGAAACCTCTTTTAGGATCTTTCTTCCTTTTATTTGGCAGATTGGAATATCATGCTTCAGAAAAACATCAGTGTGTCAAAACAGACGGACCCTAGTACAACTAACATCAATGTAGGACACAATGAGAAGACGCTGGCATGCGCGAGCTTTACTGTTGCCTTTCGCAAAGTCTATCTCAGATGCAGCCGAGCTTCAGCTTGCCCAGCGATGCCTCAGATGCATTGTTCAAACTGCTTCCGGCTGACTTCACAACGGTTTGAAATGCTGTTTCTTTCCGTTAGCAGCACTTCAGTTCGGAACCCAACGCCCCGCATAGCTGAGAACTCCCTAAATGTTAGAGGGATGTTTGATATGTTTAAAGATCTTTTGCTGTTGCTCAGGGCTCTCCGGGCAAACCGTGAAGAGAAAAGCTGCCAGCCAGCACAAGCGAGACACACTCGACGGATTGGGCAGGTCGAGTGCAGAAGCTTGATGTCCTTAACTTGTCGCAACGGAGGATCGCAACTAGTTGCGCAGACTTCCGCTTGCCGCGATAGCTTGGACGAAAGTCTAGCAGTCTCGACCGCGTCAAGCATCTAGAGAAGCCAGCAGCATAACATGCATAATATGTTCCTGCTTAATCCCCAGACCTGCACCAATCAACGGGAATGCCGCAAAACTGGACACATCATACACAAAAGAACTTGTAGGTCAGACAGATTTCGACATGTATCGCCGGCAGCTTTATGCGTCACAATCGACGAAGCGAGCGGTCGTAGTCGTGGTCCATACATGTTTGATATGAATATGAACACAGCCAAGTCCACCTAAACCCTAAAACCCTAAACCCCTAAACCCGAAGCCCCATCCTCCGAGCGTCGCAGAGTCCTGAGGCAGCTCGGCCTCGCGGGAGCAGCGGCAGACGCCCTCGGCGCTGAAGTCCAGGGCTAGGCCCCGGAGGCTTCCTTTTTGGGACAGGGTTTAGGGTTTTGGGTCGGGTCGGGGTGGTCAGGGCGGTGGAGGGTCGTCGAAGGAACAATAAGAAGTAGTAGTAAGAAGTGGTAGTAGTAGTAGTGATAGTAGTAGTAGTAGTAGTAGTAGTAGTAGTAGTAGTAGTAGTAGTAGTAGTAGTAGTAGTAAGGGTAGTAAGGGTAGTAAGGGTAGTAAGGGTAGTAGTGGCAGTGGTAGTAATAATTATTGGCCAGTGTATTCTTATTATTAGTAGTGGCAGCAGTAGCTGTAGCAGTAGCAGTAGCCTCCTACTTAAAGGATCCTTGGAATAGTCGTAGCAATTGCTATTTATACTACTGCTACGACGACGACGGGGAGTGGAGGAGTGGAAAAGGCTCGGTTTCTGGCTGAGAGTTAGGGGGATGCTGATACTTGTTGTAAAGATGTCCAGGTGTTGCTTCGCGAGTTCGACTGAAGCTGAAATGAGCTTTCAGGATCCTCGCAGAAGGGTTGTCATGGGAAAGCGGAAATTTCATTTGTCTCTCGCATCCTACAGTCTAAGCACACCTTCCCAGCTGTCTAAACCAGCCCGGCCACCGAAGCAAGCCGTTGCGCAGAGAGCCCGGCGCTGCGCGAAAGTCAGGCTCTCATCCTCTGTTTGATCCACTTTCTTCCCCCCTAACAATGAGCGAGTCTCCAAGCCAGACCTAATCATGGGGTTTTGTTGGGGCCAATCAGCCAACTGCAAACTTCGGCATCGAGGACGTCAGGTTCGGGGCTCGAGTTTCGGGGACTGGCATCCTTCATGTTCTCGTTGGAAAAGACCTCGCAATTCTCCGACTCCTTTGCTGCGCTTGCCGCTTGTCCCCACACTGATGAAACGAAGCTGAAGCGTTGTTGCACTACAAGAAAAGGCGGGAAAAGGCTGGAAGGGTGTTCAAGAGATCCAGGGTTCCACGCAGTGCGAGAGCGACCCCGGAACGCAGCCCTCACTCGAGGCTTCACTCCAGGATAGCACGACTTCATCGCCGTACTTTACGCACTCACCGGGCTTCACCTGGGAGTTTCCGAACATAGGGTTACCTTATTTTGGGGTCTTGATAGTAAGGATCCTACTATTTAGGGGGTCCTCTATATATTCGGAAACTCCCACCTGCTCCGTGCCGTAGACATAGAAGGCATCCGGCTCGTCTCCACCCTCTGCAAACTTCATTCTTCCGTGCTCCAGCGTGTCAACATAGCCAACCGCGCAGCCGTACTGCCCGCAGGTGGAATCGAAGATGTCCGGATTCAAAGAGAGCACAACACGGTCGCCGTAGTTGATGAACCTCGGGAAAGTGCGGCACTCATTGTGTCAAAGATCTTCATCAGGAGCCTTTGTAAAAGCTGTGAATACTCTGGTATTCCCAACAAGACTTGCGGCTCATATTGAAAAGACAGGCCACAAGTACGAACGGCAGAAGGCCGGATGTTTCAATTTCACAACTCGCACACCAGCAAGCAGCACAACACGTTCAGATAGAACTACGAGGCCCTCGCTCCGGTACATCACCAGCACACTTGATTCAATCAAGAAGAAGGCAACGCTCCATCAATGTCATCGCAACGCACCTCAACAACCTTTGATGAACTCAACTTCCCATTTCCTGTGATCCGATCGGATCAAGGCACCCGCAGAAGTCGGTCTGCACAGTAAAGTCCGGCTGGTAGACCAATGTCTCGTAGGACTCCGGTGCCAGGACCTGAGAGTTTAACAGAAAAACGTGGCCCTCACTTCCTGGCATGACGTTTCAAAGTGCTCTGCAACTAGAAACTGAAGAACTTCTGCCGTAATCCGGAGACTGGCCTCCGAAAAAACGCACTGGCCTGACTGATCCCGAGACATTCGACTCGACTGGAACTTAGGAGGACTGTAGATTGCAGACATGCCAGGGGTCCCTAGGAAATAGTCGTACAAGTACGACGTATTCAAGCCTTTCTGTGATTTCAACCACGTTCCAAGGACCCGATGATGGAAGTCTGTCTCTCGTGCGCCCTCAACCGCCGACCAGCAGAAACCGAAACTCCAAATCCTAAGGTCCACAAATTGCATCGTAAGGACCCTGGCACTTACCCCAAACCGGCAACCTCAAGGCACCTTGGACTGGTCTTTCTCGAAGGAGGCCACGCTGTAGGAAGGGCTCGGGTCTGAGGACTGGCCCTCAGCCGAGCAGGAGATCCTGAGCGCAGCAGGCAAGGCTTTCTCTTGTGCTTTGGTGCTTTCTGCTTTCCTGAGCCAGTTGTTGTTGTTGTTGTTGTTGTTGTTGTTGTTATGGTCAGACTGTGGGCAGCAGGAATCCGGCCTCTCCGCGGACGTGGCCGTATGAAAAGAACTTGACGCTACAGCCGGAGAGCCCGTGCCAATGGAAGTTAGCTTGTCTCGGTTCACTTAACATAGGAACCCCACGGCGTTGCGACGACCCAGACATGTCAAAGGATCCGCTGTTTGCAGGCATCCGTAGTTCCTTTAGCGCTTTGCGCCACCTGAACTGCAGAGAGATTTGGGGGGATTCTTCCGCGGGCGCAGGACAAAAAACTACTAAGTCCAGAGGGCCCACAAAGGACGTTTTAACCCGAAGCCTCCCAGCATTGCTGTTGCGTGAGGAAGCGGATGGACGGCGACTCCCAGTCGAAGTTGAGGTCCGGAATGAGCCTGGGCTCTCGTCGTCCATGTCCGGAGTACTGAACTACTACGACAACTACGACCGGGACTGGATCATGACGACGCCAAGAACAGCCGCAGCATCAGCAGCAGCGCCACTGCCAATGCCAACAGCAGCACCAACACCACCAACAACAACCACCACCACCAACAACAACAACAACAACAACAACAGCGACGACGACAACAACAACATCAACAACAACGACGAAAACAACAACATCAACCCCAATCTCAACATCAACCTCAACATCAACCACAACCACAACAACCACGAACACGACCACGACCACGACCACGACCGCCACCGCCACCGCCCCGCCACCGCCACCGCCACCGTGACCGCCACGACCGCTGCCACTGCAACTGCTACTACCACTACCACTACCTCTACCACTACGATGACGACTACCACTACCACTACCACGACCACGACCATTACCACTACCACTACCACTACCACTACGACTACGACTACGACTACGACTACGACTACTACTACTACTACTACTGCTACTGCTACTGCTACTGCTACTGCTACTGCTCCTGCTCCTGCTCCTGCTCCTGCTCCTGCTCCTGCTCCTGCTCCTGCTCCTGCTGCTGCTGCTGCTGCTGCTACTGCTACTGCTACTACTACAACCACTATCACTACCACTACCACGACGACTAATACTGCTACCGCTGCTACTACTACTACTACTACTACTACTACTACTACCACTACTGCTCCTACTGCAGGTAGACTTCTAGATGAGTGATGTGTGGGGTTCGGCAAGCCCCAGTGTGCATTGCTCCTGAGCGCTTAGGTCGAGGGCACTGAAACCTCTCAACCTCTGCTTCGGACGAGTAGCGCGTCCCAGGCATCTACGGCCACCTGGCATCCAGAACAGACAGACGCCCGTTCATTGTGTAAGGCAAAATGGATAGCACGCCCAAGAAAGACCTTTGGCTCATATCGAAATCCACTCAGTTCGTCGAGTGTTTGCTGGTTGCCTCAGCACGGTCTAGAACCGCCTGGTTCTATTTCCCCGATAAACCTGAACTGCTACATCTCTCAAACGAACCCTTCAAAGAAACGATCCCTTGCAGAAACCATAAAGGGACCCGCCCCTACAGGACCTTTATTCGCACCAATCTACAACCACATCCTTCATCAGCCTTCAAATTTTCTCTTTCCCCGTCGCTCGTCGCCTCAGTGGCTTCGTCGATGACCGACTGAACTCTGTCAGCAGCAAGGGAACCTGGCATGCTTGGGATATCTTTTTGAGCTTCATTGGGCTTTATGGTTGTGTGCGGGCTTTGTACGCTTTGTTAAAGAATCTGATAGTGGGTTGAAACTATAACATATCATGACACACTCTTTACCATAACCTACCATAACCTACACTGCTGTCAATGCGAGTACTTGGAGGTTCATGGGTAGTTATCTGTAGGGTTATAAGTCCCCTAATATGGCTTGTAAGTATAGTCACCCTGCTTATAACTACCCATGAACCTCCAAGTAGTTTTCCAAAATTCGCCACGGCCCCGGCCGGGCGGTCGGAGTTTTTCACAAAAACTCGCTGTTTCCACACCTCTGATTCTCTCCTCTCCCCAGTGAACCAACCTGTCTGAGCCGCGCCCACGCATACCCCATACATGCATATAAACATATAGTCAATATGTGGACTCATATCTATATATACATACATATATATATATATATATATGTATAAACCCACCCCCCCTCCCCTTTCTTGATGGTTTCTTTCGAGCTCTCTGCTGTCCACGGTTGCATTGCACCTGCTCATATTGGAACCGAGCCGAAGCGGGTGCCGCGAAGCGCTTAAGAATAGGGTCCTGTTGGGGTCCTGTTTACGAGGATGCCGTATTATTTTGGGGACCCAAGAACCTCCAGACAGACTATATATCGCAAACTATACTATACCCTAATGTGGAGTGCAGCATTACCCTAAAACTACCTCATAGTACCCTTATATCACAGTACCCCTATATTGTAGTAACCTTGTACCCTTACATTCCAGTATCCTTGTATTATAATGCCCTCATACTATCGTAGCCTTACGTATTATAGTAACCTTATACTACCCTCACATGATAGTAACCCAAAACCCACAACCTTGATGGAGAAAAGGTGAGGGGCTGAAGCACGAAAGGCCGGATGTGAGAAGTCGGCTGGCGGCCGCCGCCACGGCTCCTTTGATGGTTTTGCTAAGCTTAGGTCTGTTTCTCTTCTTCTGTGGTGGAGGGTCTTGATTTTGTTTTGCTGGGCTTCTTCAAGGGTTTTCAAGGGTTGAAGGCTTTCTTAGGCTTGAGCGGGCTTTGGGTCCAAAGGGTGTAAGGGTTCGAGGCCTTCGGGCCTAAAGGCTTGAGGATGCAAGGGTTTAGGGTCCAAGGGTTTGCGGCTGAAGGCTGGAAGCTTTAGGGCGTAAAGGTTTCGATTTTTGGGTGAAGAGCAGAAGCTTTGAGGGCTTCAGGAGACGGAGGATCATACGTACAAGAGGAAGGGAGATTGTGCTGTACAGATCTCCCGAAAGGGAAGAGATGATTTCATCAGGCTTAGGCTGTCCGTTAATAAGACCGCTTATTAAGCTAATGTGAGCTCTCAAGAAGACACCAAGTAACGGATGGCTTCTTCGATGGCATCCTGTAGGAATTGCGTGTCCAGAGAGACCGCGATCTGGTCCGGAATGCCCAATGCGGACAGGTCGGCAGTTGCGAGGAGGTTGAGACCCACTGCGACGCAGGCATCCACCTGAAGGCTTGCCAGCTAACCGAAACGAGCTTCAAGTCGTCTTCAAGGAAAGGCAAAACACGAAGTACCCTAAGGTGAGGCCAAGCGGCATCGTTAGCACTGCGACTGTGGTTTGTCTTCGTGACCAGGGAGACCCCAGACTCCAGGCTGCCCCCACTTTGGATCAGACTGCCCGAGGCCGTCTGCGTGCTGTAGGTAATCGTTCCTTGAAGAGCAAAAAACCCTCGGGCTGTGGGGGGCCTTTCTACGGAGCATGTTTGGCATTCGGGTGCTTCTGTTTTAAAGGCTCACTCACCTCTCTTCTTGCTCTTCTTTGGGTTCAAAGGCCGAAGGCCGAGACTCCCGCGGCGCGGATCTCGAGGCTCACGCGGGGGTTGATGGTCACCGGCACACCGGGGATCAACCAAATCACCACCTACGAAAGCACACGAGCGGCAACATACTAAGATTATGCACGGGACTATCTGCTACATTCTCTTGCATTTCTTTCATACTATTGTAGAAATACTGTTGGGCGTCCTCTTGCTTTGTGTGGATAACTCAGGGCTCTTGAAGCAGGTTTCTGAATCTGCGAGGGCTGTTCGAGAACTGTGTCCTAAACACATTGCACCGCAATGCCAAAGGCGGCAGTCTCACAAAAAACACGTGAAAGCCCTAAGAGCCCCCACTAAACGCAGTGGCTATGAGGGCAGCGTCAGTTCTTTGGCACGCAGTACTCGCAAGATCCGGTGGCCAATGTGCATTGGTGAGCAGCCAATCAAGAAGGTGCAGCGGCACTTTCGCACAACTTGTTACCACATGAATGGCGGTTCACAATGCCAGTGATTACAGTGGCAGCACCCAGCGGGGTATCTACTGTCTTGTCACCTTCTTGCAAAAATAAGGCCTACATTGCAAGAGAGCCCACTTCTCTGCATGAACTTATGCATTGCTTTGGGAGTTTCAGTGCCCCCCCGCCTCGGGACCCAGTCCGAAGCGGACAACCGCATCTGCAGACACGGCGACGTCAACGCCCGCCTTCTTGATTGAGGGCGGGCTGGTTTTGTGCCGGGTAGGTGTGGCATGCCGTGTTAGAACGATCGCAGGATCGGAGAAGGTGGGATCAAAACGCAAATCATACACAGCGGAAGCCAAGAAGCGGGAACCCTCGATCTGACTCCGCTTTCTCCTACACGGAAGGTCGGCGGTCAGTGCCGAAGATGTGCAGGGCCTTGCGGCTGAAATCCGCACCCCTCGCTGAGCCGGTCACCTGCGAAGGGGCAGCAGTCAGGTTGTGGGCTTTTGGAGATTAGAAGCACTGGGATTCGGATATGTTGGGCTCGCTTCGAAATTGTGTATCACCGCACCGAACTGTCGGGCCGTAGCAACCGTGAAGAATGAATTGATCTCGTCACTCAGGCCTTGCATCCTCACAAGTTCTGAACTCCACCGTAGCTTTTTGTCAGGATTCTGTTTACGACATGCTCAACGGCCTTGTGCGTGTGGATCTTTGTGGAAGTTGCGGCAGCTTGCCCGACGTTGGGCAGATTGCGGGGACTTGATGGGCGGCACCGTGTCTACAGCAGAAGCAGTGGAAGCCAGCACTCTGCAGCTATATGAGAATGCAAGCTGCTGAGCTCCGTAAACAACACAGCCCCTTTTGCAAGGTCGACCGACAGGCAGGCCGGAGACCGGAACTCACGCCAAAGCAGGACAGTTTAAGCAAGGGGTTGGGTTATGACATGGAACAAATGTGCAGTCCTTTACGGGAATACCAGTAACAAATTGACCCCGACTTGATGAAGTTTACTCGAAGCTGCTTCTGGATCAGAACTGTCCCTGAAATCCCCAATCTATCCTTCTCTATGTCAGTGCTTTGATACACCGAGGCCTAACGAGACAAAACGAGGGTCTGCAGGGCTTACATGAAGGGCTGGTGCAGCAACCCCTTCCGAAGGTGCCAACCTATGTACGTGGCGTTGGGGCAATTGCAGTTGCAATTTCAATCTTTGGCTTGCTCTGAAAAAGCACGACAGCCTTCCCGGAGACCGGGTCAACCGCGAAGCTGGCACCGCTCTTTAAAGTTGCCTGGCAACTTGGTCTTTCTCGCGCGGATTTAGGGCTTCTAAGTGCTTCTGGGCTACAAAATTTCTTTCCTGGCTTTGGATCTTTGCAAGTGGCGTCTTAGAGGTCAGTTGCGAAGATGGTCGGTACAATGTCCGCAGAGACTGCGCGTGCATGGCATGCGTGCAGACACTACAAGGTCCCTCCGCTTGTATTCACTCCGTGACGGGAGCATTGTAGTAGCTCAGACAGATGCCGAGCCCCTTTGTGCAGAATTCGGTTCACATCGTACTAAAGTTGTGCTGTTAGAATGGAAGCAGGTTCGCTTCAGAAGCTTGATGCCTGCGTGGATCGTTCCAAGGGCCGTTTCGTCTGGCGCTGGTGAATATTGACTGTTGCTGTCTCTCCAAGTACATGGGATCGATGCACAAAGATAGCCCGGTACCAGAAGCTTACTGCGGAGTTCAGGGTTCCTGACTTAGCTGTTGAAGCCCGCCAGGAGTGCAAACGCATAATAACGATTCTGTGGTGGACCTGTTGTTCCTGCGAAGCGACGCTGCAACACGATCTGGTTACAAAATCAACAGCGACGAGAATCCTGCACGTTTGCCCGAGACCACTTGTGTTCTGCCTGCTGTACACAAGCATGCAATGCATCACTTCTGATGTAAGAATGAGGCGCAAGACGAGCAAGAATATGCGCATTTTTGCCAAAGCAGGCTGTGATTTTGATACACTTTGATACCACGGGTGTTCATGGGTTGTGGGGGGGCTATTTCGGGCTCTCCGCTGTCGGCCTCCAGCTTGGTGGCGACGGCCCCCGTGAGGGAACCGAAGGCATCGGCCTCCGCAACGCCCTGGACCATCACCTGCAGTCTGCAGCTGCAGCTTGAGCTGGTTCAAAGATTACCGGAGTTTTCTGAAGATTCGGTTTTCCTCCGGCCGCCATACATGTTGTGCCTCTCAGGCCCTCGAGGTCGTAGTGCAGTGTTGGGTGTTGTTGGGTGAAGGATTCGGCAAGATAGGGAGGGGTGCCATGGCTCCGAGAATCGTTGGGCGGGGGGAGGGGGAGGTTATGCCAAGAACACAGCTCTGAGATCGGGAATGTGCCCGCAACAAAATATCCCACCTGTATGATAAGACCCGCACATCACTGAACTCCCAAAGGCGTTTTAACAAGCCTGGTCGAATTCAAAGCAAAGGCACTATGAGGCAGCCGTAGGTTCCACAGACCTCGGCTTGCTGAGCTTTGCCAACTGGGCCACCCAAGCAGAGCCTTCTGCAAATTGCTGGGGTGCCTGGGCACTCCCTGATGATGACGAGTTCCACATGGCAAGGTCCCATCTGAGTTCAAGAGCCAAGAGACAGTCTTCACGTAGGGCTTTTTGGGGAAGCGCCGTGCGGCCGTGAAGGAGCAAGCACCCTGGCCTCGGCAAGCGTCTTTTGAGGTTTCAAGCCCCCTCTGTGCAGAGACAAAGCGGAAGATAATGAGCAGCATGCCATGGGTTGTCCTGCCCAAAGCAAGGGCCCACGATTGAGCCAAGGTGCCTTCGAGCAATGCCTCCAGCACCAGGCCCGTTTCCCTTAGCACCGGGGCATGGTGGGATCTGCAACTGCTGGCGATTGCGGGAATGTTGCTTGACAGAACGCTACAACTTGACACTATCTGTGTCAAGTAGCCCGATTCCGGGAAAGCTATGCAGGTGTTTCAAGGGTCCTGCGCCAAACGCAAACAGACAGCTCAAACTGCGAAAATGCAGAGTCAAGCTTCACTGTCACATCCACCGTGGTCTCTCCCGACAACAGGTCCACATTGCCTGGTCACACGAGCATATCTTTTCCAAATCCTCGCATCGACATAGCAAATCTATCGTACTCAGATTACCATTTCGGCGCACTCAAAGCTTCGTCACCTCGAATCATCACACCGGCCAGCTAGAGAGTTTCGGGGTATGGCCTTTGGCACTCGTTGTTACTCAAATCGCCTCGCTTCAACCTACAATTCCCCTTGAAGCAGCCCGAAGCAAGGAGCCTTCGACGATGATGCTTTGTATGCCGATCTCTCCGTTCAGGGCGAGACCGGTTTGACCCTCGCACTTGTCCTCGTATTCGGTTGTGCCGCCAGAGCTGGAGGAAGTCCTGTTTGTTCTGGGGCGAAGATTCCCTGAGCTCCAGAGCAGTCGCTAGGACATGCTCACAATGCATTCGTGTGTCCTTGCTGGTTCCATCAAGGTACAGAGGACCTTACCATGATGCCGACTACTTAAGCAAACAAGACCACCCCATCCCGGCCGCTTTCCTCCCATCTACATGCACACACAAAACATGCATGTACGTATGCATATATGCATAGAAAGAAATGTCTCCCCGACCCAAGTATGGTGCAAACGCTGCATATAGATGAACCTACACACACACACACATATATATATATATATATATACATATATATATATATACACACACATACATACTTACATACATACATGCATACACACCTACATACATACACGTACACATATACATTAAGGATGCGTGGATGGGCAGATGGATGGGGGGATGGATGTGCATGCCGCGCAAGCAGAAACCCCCGACCTGCAAGCAACCTTTGACTGCACCCGTCCTGGCGCTTCTTGATGAAGTTCCGCCAGAATTACGTGACACCTCCTCCGCAGGGCCCAAGCAATGGCCGAGGCCCTGGAGCTCGGCTTGACAATCGAAGAGAGAGCCTTTACAACCAGACAAGGCTTTGGGAATCGCTCGCTGAGTAGTCCAAAGGTAAACAGCCCTTCGAGGCGTTGTTATATGCACATCTTCGGGAATGCTGAGACATTGCCGACTATTCAGCCCAATGCCGCATACTTCTGTGACCCAGGCATGAGGGAGCTCTCTTGAAGTCTTGTCCTGACTCCGGAGCGACCCGGATGGTGTTGACGCATCGATGAAGCCATTCCGGCCCCTTACAGTTCAATTCAATCTGACCACACAAGCACAAGGATCGCGATGATCGGGTCTGGACGGTCTTGTTGCCCATGCTTGTCTTTGTGTGGTGATCCCGTGTTTGGGGCTTAATCGGCGCGAGACGGAGCATTCGGAAAGCCTTCAACTGCCTCGTAAACCACACACGCAACCGCATGGCATCGGAGTTATGTTGCAAGGCACCTTTATCATCAACACGGGGTTTGGGGTGTGCCATTGTCATAGTCCAGCTATACTCTTCCAGCTGCTTGCCACAAGAGAACCTAGAAAACACTAAGCCCAAGACCCAGAATAGATACACTGCTGTTAAGCACTGCTTGGGTCTATACCGTGATAACAATGAACCATGGTCGTTAAGGATGAGCCTTAGAAGGAACGGGCTATGCTCATCTGCCGTGTGCTTTTCCGTGGCCAAAGCTCGCAACTCCTCTTCGACGACGGTGAGTTGAGTTGGTCTCCTGGCCTTCGGCAGTTGCTTTTGCATTCTGAGAAGGGCAGGAATGAGCGTTTCTATGAAGCCTCCGACCCCAGGAACCCAGCCCTACCTGCATAATCTAGTTGCAGACTTCAGGTTTCGTCCTCCATCAGCGTGTATGGGGCTCTGCAGACTCCCTTGAAAAAAACTCTCGGAGACGGCTTCTCTGGGCCCTTTCAAACCCCTGAAATTCGAAGAATGAGAAGTCAGCTTCCAGTTTTGGCGGGACCCGCTCCTGGGATCTGGACCTTGCCGCCGCTGGCCCGCGAGGAGGGCTCGAAGCTCGCCGAGGCCGAGGCTTCCCAGCCGAAGTTGGCCGTCAGGAGGTCCCCTCCCAGGGGGCTCGCTTTTACGGCCCATCATAGCATCATAGCCCAGTAGAACCCAAGATTTAGATAACTGGTGCCGGTTTGAAGAGTTCCAGGGCTTCATGGGCGTTTTGCGGGCGCCTGTGAAGGTTTGGGTGGTTGGGGCAGAACGGGACCCGCTCCTGTCACCAGAATGGATGCTTGCATCTCGGCGGGTACTGCTCTTTTTCGCGTGCTCTTGTTCAAGTCAGGACCACAGGAAGGAAACCCTGTTTTGGTAACTTAAGATCGAACATCCTGGTAAAGCCATGGCAGAAGCTTCAAAATGAAATCTTTGGAACACTCCCACCTTTCACCACGCAGACAACCTTGGAAGCACAGAGCCAATCATGGCGGATGAGTTCTGGGAGGTGCTGGTTGGTCCTAAGGCACTTCGGGTGAGGTGACAGCCATGACTCCATGACGCAACGCCCTAAACAAGTCATCCCCACTCCACTTTCAGATTCGAATCCTCCACCAAGCCCCAAACTGCGACAGAAGTTTAAGCCACTATCGGGCTTCATCAACATCGAGGCCTCATTTCGCCCTACAAGAGTCCTGACGTGTCGGGGTGAGTAGCAGTTACCAGTGCAAGGCGGACACACTCCATGGGCCTGGCCACGATGCCATAGGCGTTCCTCTACTCTGCAGGAAGTGCTCTTGTAACACCGCAAAAATGATAGACACCGCAGGTCGAAACTTTCATCCTTCTATAGGCCACAAATGCAAAACGGGCCCTGCTCTCGGCCACCGGACCCTCAGGTTGCTCCCGGACACGCTGATGTCGCTCCTTTGCTCACTTTGCGGTCATAGGCTTTCGGCTTTGTGGCCTGGTGGTCTGAAGCTTGGATCTCAGGGCTTCGATTTCATGCAAGGATTCGGGCATCAGGCTCTTCTGAGCTGTGGGCTTCGAATGTACAGCGCATGTGATGTGTGGACAGAGCAACCACCACACAAGCCGCCAGCCCACATGAAAGAGATCTCAAAAATCACCAAGTCTCTTGGGGGTGCTGTCGCAGTCGCAGTTGTCGGACAGGAGGAGTCTGCATGTGAGATCAAAAACCTGGGGAAATTCAACGATCTGGGTTTTGATCCGCGGCTGACAAGGAAAGCCCCTAAGGAATATTCCTTGAAATATACCGAGGGCTTTGCAACACGGGACCCTGAGGAAAGGCCTATAGTTTCGCTGGCCTTTATCTGTTCCACTCCATGGTTCAAGCTCCCGCTGACCAGAAGCGGCCTAGTGCTCCCAGTGAGACCTAGCTGTGAAAACAACCTCCACCTCCCAGCGACACCAGCATCGCATGATTTCTGGTCGCAGAACATCGCACACCCCATGTCAAATCACAGTTGCAACATCGGCGCAAACAGTGCTTCTAGTCTAGAGATGAATGATTCTCACCCGAACCAAGTCCTTACCGGCAAAACGACCCTGCCACAAGCCAAGCAACTTGCTCCCTGAAACCCACCAGGCCCGAAATCCGAAGCCCATGGAGCCCCGAGGCAGCAAAAACACAAAGCCGCGCCTGCTCGAGACAGGCCAAGAAGTCCGCAATCCTGGGAGAAATGGCCAGCTGGGCTTTCCGAAAAGGGTTCTTAGGGTTTCTGAAAGGGTTCTGGAGTTATGAACGTGTTCGGTTCAGTTTGACTGCATGTGTGTTTGTTTGGGCGAGGGAATATTGGGAGGGTTCGGACTTCCAAGTGATGCTGTGCCCGGGCCAGCAAAACGGCGTCAGCATGCTCTTATGTTCCTTCGCTTCTTGCTCTGCGAGTCGTACCACCAGGCATCGGCCGAACTTGAACCCTTAAAGCTGTATCGGAATGCTTTTGCACGCTGTTGTTCCGGGTGGCTGGCTTCTGGCGTGCCTGCCTGAAACCTTCCTTGTAACTCCAAACCCAAGAAGCCCAAAGCAACCCTCCACCCAAAGCCCGAAAGCCCAAAGTAGCCTGAGCACATCTTAGAATCTTAACACCCCAAGAGCTGTTGAATGTTAGCGAACTAGTCGAGGCTGAGGCTGACTTGCTGCCGAGGTTCTGGGCCCAGGCATCCTCCAAATAACCAAGGGCCATCACCCCCCAGGCCTCTGACAAAGGCTTTACAGGGCTTTCTTCAAAAGGGCCTCAGGGATTTACCCTGTGATGATGTCATGCGATGCTGTGCTCGTCTTGTGTGGCGCTGTGATTTGGAGTGAAAGATGCCACTTTTGAGTGGTTCTCGCAAAGGTGTGGTTGCTCCATCATCCAGCAACCCTACAGCAGTAGTGCTCATTGTTCTCACCCTGACTCAAGCAAGGTTGTCGGTCCCACAGCAGTGGTTCGCTTGAAAACGCTAACACGTCTGGAAGGCGTGCAAGAAGTGGCTTCTTGATGTCGAGACCTGGTCCCGAACACCTGAGTCAAATCTACCTCCTCGAAAGTCGAACACCCTCAGGAAGCAAGCCGTCCATGTTAGAGAATCCTCTTTGCGCCTCAGCCAAATCACCTAGCCTGTCCACGGCGTTCACGATGGTCCGGGTCACCTCGGAGAGTCATAAGAAAAGGTCCTTAACCCTTAACCCTTGGCAACATGTGTTACATTGCAAACCCTAAGCCTTCAGGGGCTAAAGTCACAGAGCCAAAAAAAATGACCGGAGGAGTCGGGGGGCGGGTGGGGCCTGCGGTGGTCATTCAGCTTTTCTCTTTTCACCATGTCTCTGCCCCTTTGGGAGGTGGAGGCGGGTCCCTTTTTTTCGGGACCCTTGACAAAGCCCTGCTGTAAGGCACCCCTTAAAGAAGGAGTAGCTAATGACTCAGAAAGCATCGATTGATTGTCTAAGGCGATCTACTGTGCCGAAAGTATAAATACTCATGAAGTGTTGGGCGCTCAGGGTAAAGCAGGATTCTTCCTGCCAACGCAGGATGCTTCGCTTCCGCTCCCTTTGCTTTCGTCCCTGAACCCCCGAAAACCCTTCAACCTGAAAACACCTCAAACAAATAAAATGCAAGGCCACCCAGACAAGCGCTTAAACGCCGAACTTCCGGCAGGCCCTTTCAGGAAGCTGCCACTGCCCACCTCGTTGGCCAGCTTGGAGCCCTGGCGAACGCCATCCTTCGCAAACAGGAGGAATTCTAGAATCGAGTTGCGGAGTTGGGGCAGCTCTTGAGTTTGGAGTTCTTTGGGCTGTTGGGTTTGGTTTTTTGGAATGCAGGAGGATGTTACCCCGGCGTCCCGGGCAGCATCGGCCACAACGTCTACCGCACCCTCCGCCGCTTCTACCACGGTGTCGACCACGGTGTCCACCAACTCCGGCAATGTCACCTCACTGCCAATCCGGTTCTGGGTAGGCTTCGGGTAAAGCCATGAAGTTTCAGCAAGGCCACTCCCACATCGTTGACCGCGTCCTCCATCGCATCAGGCAGATCCTCCGTCACCACGTCGATGCCCTCCTGGACCGCTTCTTCCGTGGCGTCTTGAATGTCTTCGGCCTTGGGGTGCCGGAGACGGCCCAATTTTTAGGGCTTGGGGCCATGCGCCCCTAAACCCTCAACACCCAACCTGTAAGACCTCAAAGCCGTACAGTACGTCCTGATCCCAAGAGAACTGCAGCTATCAGAGCAAAATGCCTTCGCACGACCGATTACAAGACCACCCCATGCTCGCCTGGAGGGGTTAACAGGGAGTTTCGAAAAGAAAGGATACCGATGCGAAGCCTGAAAAATGGGATCCTTGGTCGAAAGACCTCTAAGTAAGGCATGCCTGGTGTTCAGAACACGCTCTTTCTTACCCTACGAAACCCCAGGCCTGGATAGTCACCATTTTAAATACCCTGCAGAGTAAACCGCATATTAAACCCTAAACCCTAAAAAACTACGTACCCATTTACCCTAGGCTCTCTTTCTCCCTTTATTCCGTTGCTGCAGAGAGTTTGGTGGTTCGTTAGGGTTCTTTAGGGCTCAGGGCTTAGAGGGGGCTTGATCCTCAAGGTTTCAGGGGTACTGGAGGGTCTGCTGTAGGAGTGTAGGTCTGGCCACGGGCTCCCCATGGCTTGGCGGATGTAAGGAACTATTCTCTCTCCAGGGTGCAGGGTGCAGGGCAGTGTGAAAGAAGCAGCGGTAGCAAGCAGCAGAAGTCAATGCCGTCGCTTAGGGCTTATACGGATACCCCTTAAGCACACCCAGTCCAACTAGATGACAACCGCATCCACGCGAAGCGGCAGCTTCTTCAACACGGTCGGCAGATTCCTTCGGAAGCACGGGGGACAGGTGTTAATAAGCAGGCTGACAAGTACCAGCCCTGAGAAAGGTGTGAATGGTGGGAACATGGATCAGAACGTTCCATGAGGTTCAATAACCGAAGACGAACTAGAGAACTGAAGGAAGCGTCCACCCTCAACCGCATACTCAACCGCATAGCTTTAATCAAGGCAACTTGCTACACACCTTCTGCAAACAAATCAAGCCATAGCACTACAAGCAAACCCTCTCTTCCAGTCTCACAGCACTTCATGCAGTGTAGGGCCTGAAAGCCCGAAACCCCCTTAGGTAAGCAATACGACCTAAGTCATCTTCCGGATTATTGAGGGGCGCCCGGCTCTCTGGGTAACCATCTCGCTTGTTGGCGATATCAAGGTCTATAGACCCTGCAACATTGACTCTGCACCATGCACACCCAGCTGTTGTGTGCGTAGAATCCTCATGCCCAACCAGGCCCTTCATCCCACAAAAGCTGAGGCGGATGGTCCTGGACCGCTTTCCTTAGCTGTCTGAGATATCAGGTTTTAAGCGGGCGGCAAGTCTAGACTTGCCCGTTCGTTAGGTGTGGTATAAGCCCAAAGGAATGCAACAATTACAAACTCGATTGTCGAGATTCTCGACGGCCGGGAGGCCTCTTCGACGACGGCGGCCCCATCCTTTTGCTTGCGGTGATCGTAACAACCGGCGCTACTACCTCCACTTCCTCTTCTTGCCACAACTCGTAATGATCAAAGGCGAACTCGTGTGTTTGAATCAGTTGCTGCCAGCACGACATGCATTCCCAATCCGACGCCCAGGACTAGGACTGCTGTGACGACGATGCCGATCGGCAGGACCAGAGGTTTCCGGACGCATGTCTACTCCCTTCCTCTTTGGTATTTAGCGGCTCCTACTTCCTCCCTCTGAAACCCTCCTTACAGAAAAATGGTCGTTTCCGGAGGGACCCCAATCTGAATCCCTGAATCAAGGTACCCTGACCATGAAGATCCCTGTGATGTGAGCTGCCACATTGTCTAGTCTCCTCGTCGTCTGCGCCCCCCAAGGCCACGCCGGCGGCGGTGACCACGCTTCCCGACCGTGGTCCCCAAACTGATCTGTGCCTCTGGGGGGTATCTGAAATAAGGCTTCAGTTTCACAGTATCGCTAGCAGGGCCAAGCGGAAGGACTATGTGACTCTAATCGCACAACAATAGGCTGAGCTATGGGGCAAAAGTGCTGGGGCGCAGCGCATGATGTTAGGTCTTGGGCACTGGCATTTTGTAGTGTGTGGCTTGCAGACTGGAGCTGTGTCAGGAGAGCTTGGTAAGTTGCTACAGTCACACCAGCATCCATGCATGACATGCAAGTGTATGACATGCTATCGCCAACGCAGCAGATCGGAGCCGGGGACGTTCCGGGAATGTATGTGCGCATGCCTACTGCCTATCTCTTGAGTTGGGGATTCTCCCCCTGCCTGGGCCCGCTCCAGGGACTGAAAACGGTAGCGACGCTGCACGGTGTCGAGCTCGGCCATCGACACGCAGCTCTTCCCTCCAGCAGGAAGCATGGCTGTCAGAGTTTAAGCCATTCAGGTTCGTGTTTTGGCGCTTCATGTTTACTACTAACTTCAGGAGCAGAGTTCCCGTGTAGGTTCTGCGGACCAGGCACCACACAAATCTCGAGATGCCCAGGAAAGGCAGGTCGCTTGTCTGGTCTCTCGTAGACGTTCTGGAAACCCGAGCTACCGACGACCAAAGCATGGATGCTCCCCCAGACTGCCGCATTCGGCTTGTAGGCCGAGCTACTTTACAGTAAGGGCAACTACCTAAGCAGCTGTTGGCAACAGCTTCTCCATCAAGTTGCCACGATGCTGGTTGGTCTATCAAACTTCTCTACACAGATGGAGGTGCAGCCTTCTTATCTGCAAGTCTATGCTATAGTGCTATATGGATTGCATACTGGCCAACTCGGGGCATTTCAATAATAAGCCACCTGCTTCTCTGACCACATAAAACCTGTGAAGACACCCCCGCCAAGCTCCAGGAAAGTTCGACACCCTTCAAGGAATCCTGGTAGTAAGGCGCGGTCTTCCTTTTTGGACCTGGAAGCCCAAAAGCCCCAACACCCTAAGCCCTCAAGCCTACAACCCTAAATCATAACCAGCATAAACCTCAAACCCCAAACTCTAAGAGCCCTTTGGCACTCGCCCCAACCCTGAACCCAAAGGCCCCCCATAGCTCCCCCGACAGAACTTAAGCTAGAAGCCTCGGCTTTCAATTCAGGGCCCTGAAAGGAAGTACAAGTACTAATAATATTGCTAATTATACGACGACTAGCAAGAACAAGCACAATCCAGCAATAAGAACAACAGTAGTAATAAAAAGTATTACGAATAGAAAATATTGAAAGGCCAAGGGCCTCGACAGTCCGACCAGTGTCCGGGCGACTCCCCGAGTTGCGCCAAACTGGGCTCGGACTCGGCCAAGGAGACTTCAGTCGTCGGAACCTTGGTGGCTGCGGCTTTAGAGGGTTTTTTTTTTTGAACGCCTTTTTCCTTTCGCCCGTCTGGTTGATTTAGAGGGGTTTGGGGTTTAGGGTTTGGGGTTTAGGGTTTATGGAACCTTGGGCTGTGGTGGTGCGAAGGACTTCTGGGCTCACGGAGGTAGGGCGGTGAGGGGTTATAGAAGAGAATCCCAGCCAAATCCTTTGCTTGCCGAGGAGCAGACATGTAGATTCGGCTCCTCCCAACTGCCCTGCTGTCCACCAAGCTGCCGCAGTGGAAGATAAAGCCACAAGTCATGTCATCCCGATCGGCGCATCGATTCGCCTGCCCGCTGAAGTCCTGACGAATTCATGCTGACGATTTTCGGGCTGCTTCAGCTGCGAGAGAACGACCAGGCGCATGCTGGTTGACTCAGTTGACGGTCGCCAAGCTTGCAGGAAGAACCCTTCTAAGCACGAGCAGAGCACCCTTACGAAAAAGATTCTTGAGAGCACCCGCAAAACCCCGTACCGGAGAAGAAACACCTACACTTCTCCGCGCCCCTGGCGGGCCCGGCGCCCACCGCGCCTCGGGCCTCCGGCATGTCGCCCGTGCCGTCCACGGTCCCAAAGCCGGCTCCCCAAGCGCCGTCGTCAGCGGAGAAATCGGAGCCCGAGCCCGAAAAGTTGAAGCCGAAGCGCCCAAGTCCTCTCCGCCCCGCGGCGCTTTTGCTTGGGGTTCACTCGCTCTTAGACGCGGCCCCTTGCCGTTTCTCTTTGCGGGTGTCGGGCCGCATGGGTGTAGGAATGGAGGGGGGGGGGGCGAGGTAACGGGGTCTTCTTTTGGTTTTTTCTTGAAGACGTGGGCACAACACGACTGGAACCCGTACTGTTGATGTTGACACCTTCCCACAAAATTCATGGGCACTGCAGGAGCCGCGGGAGCCGAAGAGCCGAAGAAACCCCCACACCTGGAGCTCTGGGTGGGGTCCTGCGTTGCTGGAGAACCACCAGACACCCGTTTTCGTCGATCGTCTGTTGGGGCACGGAGGATCGAGAGTCCACCTCAAGGTCTCAAGAAGCGAAAGGATCCTTTCACTGCAGCCTCTCTTGCTACGCTCCCCCGGCTTACTCTCTCTCTGTCTCTCGCTCTCTTTTTTCGCGAAACCCAAGGCTTCACGGACTCTCCCACGCGGGACGCAGTAGTCAGGCGCTCCTCGGTGGGAAATCATGAGAGGGTCAGCTGTGTGCCGGTGTCGGGCTGTTTTGAGTTCCAGGGACGACAGGAGCGGAAACAACAATGGCAAGAGTAATTGACACGCCAAGCCTATGTAGTAGCGACTCAGCCCAGAGCTCACGGATGCGGAAGGGACGAGAGTTTTCGGCCTACTGCAATGCTCATCTCTAGGGATGTTGAAAGGACTCAAAGGACGAGCTTCAGAGTAGGTGGGAAGAAGTCATACCTTAACTATTTGCGCTTCCCTCACCTTCATCCTAACTTGCAAGCCCAACCAAACGCGAAGCCCAGGCTCTTGCAACGTCTTCCGTCGTGTGAACTTCCATTTTAGGGTGACGGCAGGCTCTGGGTCATCGCCGACGAAGAGCTCTTGCACCCAGACCCTGTGCCGAACGTCCTGCCACAGAGTGGGGTGCATCCGTGATCTCGGCCCGGAACTCGGAGCACCCTAAACCCTCAAGATCCCTATATCCTGAACCGCAAACTTTTGAGCACCTCAGCACCAACCCCAGCCGGTGCTCTGCCG
The DNA here is from genome assembly GCA_905221615.1 of Symbiodinium sp. CCMP2592. NCBI lineage: Eukaryota > Dinophyceae > Suessiales > Symbiodiniaceae > Symbiodinium > Symbiodinium sp. CCMP2592. The sequence continues at coordinate 151,817 of CAJNDT010003979.1, read as the reverse complement.
GCGTCCTTCAAGCCCAGGTTGATGCCGGCTTCTGAACTCTTCGAAAAGAGCGAGGCATCCTGGCCATCGAATACTTGCCAGGATTTGGGAGGGAAGGCTCATGCATGATGTATAGGGGTAGACCTCTGTGTATATGTATACATATATATATATAGAGTAAGAGTATACATTTATGCATACACACGCGCAGATTAACCTACACATAAAAGATCCACCTACCTACCCAACTAGCATTCTTCCTCATTCATAAACACAAGCAGAAGTAAATGGATGCATGAACTGATGCATGTAGGCATGCGTGCATGCAGATTTCTCGTTCTGGGACTATGCAGATCTTTCCGGAGATCCAGCCCCCTCCCCAGCCAAGCTGGGTTGGTTCTTGGCGCTTATACGGCTCTTTGAGCTTTTCAGGGTTTGGGGAGCTAGAAGTCCAGCGCGTTAAGCCGTAATATTGAAGCCAAACATTTTCCGCTGCTATATCTATATCTATATCTATATCTATATCTATATCTATATCTATATCTATATCTATATCTATATCTATATCTATATCTATATCTATATCTATATATATATATATATATATTTATTTAGATATAGATATACACATACGCAAGACATATCAGGGAAAAATAGGAAGAGCACTCATGAGTATTTGGAACTATGATCCCCTCTTCTAACTCCGATTTAGCTACACGGCGTGAGGAAGCCATCTGGATTGAACAGGGGCCTTTACATAACGGCTTTATTGGGCTTCATAAGGCTGTGTATATATATATATACATACACATGAGTGTATGTATATATATATATATATATGCTCGCCCCCCCCAAGATCTACGTCTGCAGGTTTCGGAGTCTGGATTTCCTGATTTCCGGCTTTCTGCAGTACGCAGGTTTCCAGATTCCAGATTTGCATGCACTATGTTTCCAGAGATTCCAGATTCCAGATTTCCAGATTTGCTCACCTTAAGGTTTCCAAATTTCCAGAAATCTGGAATCTGGAAACCCTAAGGTTTCCAGAAATCTGGAAATCTGGAATCTTAGAGCCTGTAAATCCGGAAATCTGGAATCTGGAATCTTAGAGCCTGTAAATCCGGAAATCTGGAATCTGGAATCTTAGAGCCTGTAAATCCGGAAATCTGGAATCTGGAATCTTAGAGCCTGCAAATCTGGAAATCTGGAAACTTATCCTGCACATCTGGAATCTGGAAACTCTAGGACGTGTAGAAACATGAGCATCAGCCGTGGCCTCATGAACATCAGTCGGCTTCGGGGCTGGTCCTAAAACATGGTCAAAAAGAAATGAATTTGCTTAATGTACCACTCAACAACGAGGTCATGGGGTAGCGGCTCCAATTATTGTACTGCCATGCAGCACCGCTGATGCTCATGATGCGCGTTCCGCCCCCAAACCTGCTGATGCTGGTCCTAAAACCAAAACCGCCTGGTCCGTCTCGTTCTCCCACAGCCGAAATCTTGAGCCAGTGAGTGTTTATGAGAGGGTCTAGTGAAGAGGGACATGCGATATGTGATGGGTGCGCAGCTGTGCACAATCAAGTGTGACTCCAAGCCTATTGAAATTTTGCCGCACACGAAGCCATGGAAATCCACCCGGACGAGGTGCGGTTCAACCGCACAAAACATGTAATGCTCAAAAAAATCAACTTTTCCAACCCTTGAAACACACGAAACACTGCTATGCTCAAAAAATTCCAAACTTTTAAGGAATCTGCCCCCGGCCTGGCCATAGATGCCAGCATTTTAGAATTTTGGATTTTTTTGAGCAGTACAGTGTTTCGTGAGTTTCAGGGTTAGCATCACAGTGTTTTCTGATGTCCAGGACAGGATATATTGCATCACAAGATAATTGCGTGCTTTCAACCGTTGTCAAGGACTGGAAGTAATGATTTATGTGTCTTCTGGAACAACAACGGTTTTCATTACTCTTGTTTGGTAGGTATGAAAAAGGCCTAGTCGTTGCATAGTTTATTTCATGTATGTTTTCGGAGGTTAGTAGATCTATGGCACCAACAGCACTGGCTCCAGTACCTGAGCTTTCTCGAAACTGGTTTTGGCCATTCTTCGGCAAGCTGCACCGCCTACAGATCCATCACTGTAGCAGCGCAAGCCTATCTAGAACTTAATTCGTTTCATGTTGAAGACTGTGGAAAACTGTTTGCATCTTGCTATCATCAGAAACAGTGGAGACTTCCTATTCGGTTTCCTGTGGAACATCCTCATACCTATCAAGCAAGAGACATGAAGATTCCTGCTAACCCAGAAGAGAGTTCTACGATGTCACCTGTAGTTTTTGAAGACTGAAAAGAGCTCCTTTTCATGTTGTGATACGAACTATGACAGCGTTTAAACCACAGTCACAGATAGAAGGACCGGTATCGCTTTGTCAGGCTGTGAGGGAGGTGTAGAAACCGATACAAGTCTTACGCCTCTTGCCCGTTTAATAAAAGATACCAGTAAGCAAGCTTCTCTTTGTTTCCTGATCACATCTGGGGAGCGTCGCTTGAAGATTGAAGAGAGCTACTTTTTTCCGCTACGTTCTATGACAGCAATTAGAGCAACAGCCATGGACATAGCGATCGGCATCTTCTCCGGGGTATAGGACAGCATCGTTAATAAGAGTTAACCGAATGAAAACTCATGGCCCAAATGAATACCCTCAACAATAGACAGCGATTGCTGTGCACATGGCTGCCTTTAATATCGACTCACAACATAAAGAGGAGTTTTCTTCCATGAAGTGCCATTTTACTTTGTTTTATAAGATTAAGGAGCCCCTGCCTTGTGATTGATACGTATCAATGCAGCCAGTCGTAATTAGTCCTGCTTCATGTTTGGAAGGTTGCAAGAGCTCGCTTACTTCTTGCTGCAGACGAGCCTTCTTGTGCGCCCGCATATGCACATGAACTTTCCAACTCCAGGGGAGCTTTCCCATTTTTTATGAGGCAAAGAACAATTATTGGAGTATTGCTTCAAAAATAAATGCGCCCGTATATTCAACTTCCTCCATGTATAACGGACAGGACGAGCAGCGGGAAAGAGATGGCCCACGCACACAGACGTCTTCGTAAGAGAGACAATAGTATTTTTATTATTAGAGGAATGTCGTTAAATAACACACCATCAAACGCAAAAAACACGAGGTTTTTTAGTACTACCTGAACAAAAATAGCACGCCCTCCACAGCATTTCAGCTTCTCCAACATATAAACTACCATAAACCTGCTGCCGAGATTCGGCGCCAGACTTTTACACATATCAAACCCGCGACTTGTAGCAGCACTGTTTGCATGCACATGGAATAAAGCACGATTGTATCGGAATTTACGGTGTTTTCGGCATATATGAGTAGTCGACCAATGTAGAGAAGCAACCTGTGGAATTGTGGAAGAGGCGCACGTAGATCTTGGGGGGGGGGGGGGGGGACCATATATATATATATATATATATATGGGTTTGGGGTTCAGGATGTAAGGCCTCTCGGGTCAACAAGAAGACTTGAGACCGGGCTTGTAAGGAATGTGCAGATTCCATTTGCACAGGCTAGACGAATACGGCAAGGCTAAACATTGATTATACATTAATACGGTAAAAGCAATCAAGCAAGAGCGAAGCAGCAGATCCTGTCGGCAGCAGAAGCAGATCAGGTCAGCTTGTCGGCCTCGTTATACATCCACCCTTTTAGTAAATCAGTTTGGCGACGCGCCCCCCCCCCCCAAACGATATCCAAAGAAACAACGCCCTGCAAACACAAACGACATCCCAAACCCCCACCATACATATATGTGCACATATATGAACCCTCCACCCCAAAAACATTAAACCACTGAAAAGGTGAACCCTGAACCCTGAAGCCCGAAACCCAAACCTTATTTGCTAGATCCGAAAACCGAAGCCACAAATTCAAAGAGGTTGCCTGGGAGTATGGGAGGCTCTCGGCACAGTGAGTCGCATTGGTCTGCAAGAACAGGAGGAGCTGCTCGCCTTGCATTGCTTCTAATTTAGGCCCCCTTTTGAAAGGGCTCTATAAGAGCGACTAAAAGGGCTCTAGAACATGTTGGATTCATGACTGAAAAAGGGTGGTAGGGGTATTATGTAAGTACGTGGGAACTATCAGGAGATAGCATCGAGAAGTCTGGCGACCAGGGTTTGGCGAGGCATTTATACTAAATTGAAAGGTTTTGTGGGTATGATATAGGGTAGGGGTATAGGACCTACGAGGGAGCAGACTCCTGCGGATGCTTCAGACCTGTATATTGTACATGAGAACCCAAACACTCCAATACTCCTTAAGATCTGAGATCCAAGTTCCCCGAATTCTCACACTTGACGCCTTTCGCTGGGGACTTGTTCGACTATCAACTTAAAGAGAATGAGCCGACACAGCACCCCATAGAACCTCGATCTACCCTGCTTCCAACAAATTCTGTGGCGAAGAACAACCACAGTAAGGAAGAACCCTAAATAAAGCGAAGAGGGAACCTGAGAGGGATGCTATGAAGAGCCCGGTCTCTGCCGTCTCCAGAAAACACCGATTGCTTGCTGCGCACCTGCAAACTGCGCATCTTCAAGGCTTCCAGAAGGTTTGGGGCTTCAGGGAACTTGGGCTTTCGGGGCTGGGGCTCTATAGGGCTCTGGGAACGGCCATCAGGTAGGGTCAATTGAACCTTTCGCTGCACTGCTTTGGGAAGCCAATTCCGAATGCCCCTGATTCCAAGAGCTCGGAGGAGCCCCGCATTTGGGCTCTAGGCCGGCACCTGCAACAGAGGAGCGGCGTCTTCGTGGCAGCTGCGGTTTTGTGGCACCGAAGCAAAGACCAAGGGAAGCCAGGCCAAAGCCAGGCCCCAGGAGGGCAAATACATGGCCTGCTGGGCTCCCCGATCAAAACAAAACGATCTGTTCGGTTTGAAAAGCGGCTTCAAAAGCCTTGAGCCATATGCCACAGCGAGACATCTTTGTGTCAAATTGACGGAGCTGGAAGCGTCTGGGCGGCACGCGCGACCAGCACAATATGAACTTCTGTCACCCAGCAAATTGAGCACCTCACGCCCATTCTAATCTCTGAGCTTTCAAGTTTCCCTTCGGTGAACCGGGCTTCAGCAGGTGCTCAGCCTGCACGTCACAAATCCTTTGTCAAGGTCGACTCGACGAGTTACTAGTTTGCACTTATCCACGATAGGAACGAACACATCAACAGCACTAGTAGCAATAGTAAGCACAGGATAGTAGATGTAAGAGTGCTCGCTCGAAAACTGCCAAGAACAGAACTCGTAGCGTTCGCGGACTCACGCTAAGAACCAGGGCTAAGAATCCCGAAATCCCCGCAGAGGCTTCGCCTTCCAGGTCCAGGCTCCTTAGAGGAAGACGGGTAATGTAGGGGCCCTAATAATCAGAATAGGGTTTTGGGGCCCGTTTTACTATACGTATAAAAAGGAACTCCCCAAAATAGTATAGGAATTTATTTCGGCCCCTATAGTAGCTGCAGTGCGGGACTTCTCCCGACTCTGAGAGGCTATTAGCCAAAGACTCCAGGGACAATCTTGTGCTTTGAGAAGCAACAGCAGTTCAATGATGCCTTCTGCGAGAGCTTCTCATGACTTGTGGAAGGCTTCGGAGAGCGTGTTCGGGGGGCCTGAGGTTCTGTAGAAGGATCCAGCTCGTCTCTCTTTTCTAGGCCTAGCAGGCCTAGCGAAGGCGCCTCTTCTCTTAAGAGGGGTTTGCTCCCCCTATGCCACACCCTGCATCGGGCTCTCGCCGAACCCAGCGTGTCAGCTGCGCCGCCGACATGCAGCGAGTCATCTGCGGCAGACATGATCTGATACCAATCTGCGACCGATCCGCTCATGACATGCTGTAGATGGTCAAGACCGATACTACCGTGCTCAGTGGCGGTGTTTCCAACAACTGAAGCAAAGGCAAAGGCTTTCGAACCAGTCGCACGGAACATGCACGGCATCTCTCCGAAGTCACGTTCTCCCATTCCCTGTTTCCAGCTCCAGGGTCCTGGCTGATCGCCTTTTTCCAGCTGCGAGATCTTCGTGTCCCGAGCAGTGTCGGAGTCCCTGGGCCCGAGCCGAGAGGAAAACGGTGGTCCTGATCTGAAATGATTTTTATCGGTTTGGAGTTTCGGGGTGGTCTAGTTTGGGGAGTTTTGGCCTTGAAGGGTTTCAGTTAATCACTGACCTTCCATGTCCAGAACCGCGTCGCGTCGGCTTTGGCCACAGCGTTGAAACAAGCACAGCTTTACCAAAGAGTTCTCTCTTTGTTGAAGCTGCGGAAACCTATGGGAACGAGACCTAGCCAGCCACACGAAGGGGCCTGGTCTCATGGAAGAGGCTTCTTCTCCTAAACTAAAGATGCCCGAGTCAATCTTCCCTTGTTCCCATGACTCAGAGATCGAGTGCAATGGATACTCCTTAGATCCTAGCAGGACATGGTTTTCAGGTGTAGGGCTTAATCACAGGGAAATGGGCTTCCTGGAATAAATCCTTGCGAAACCTTTTCCGTGGCACCGGGTCGGCGCCGAAACAAAAACTTCCTGCGGCCAATGGTCGGCTCGTCGGCTCCGACCCAGCCAGCTCTGGCCGCAGAAAAACGCGATCTGGGTTATGACTTTTGTAAACCAAATTCTTGGGCTTCGGATTTAACTTAGGACTTCATTGGGCCCGGTCACGTGGCTTGAGAGCCCATGTTTACAACCTTTCTGTGAAGGCATGCGTCGTCTCATTTCATCGCGGCTTCGGGAGTTAAGTTGTATTCAGTTAGCACGGTTGGACTTAGTAAGGGTCCAAGCTTGAGCTTCGCTCCTTACGAAACACAGTTATGACATTTAAAAGCTGCTCATAATCTTACACACTAAGTCACCGATTCTTTTTATGTGTAGTTTGTCTAGTTTAGGATTTAGGGGTTCAGCGTCAGCAGGAGCCAGAGGTTCTCGTCCAGCCCTTGGGGCAACAACGCCAGGGCACGGAGAAAGACCTCGGGTCGGCTGCACCATCCGGAACATCTGCGTGAATGTATTTTGCAGAACAAACACTACATGTAGCAAGATTCTATGTCCGGCTTACGAGCATGCGGCCACACGCCGCCCCTGAGTCGCTTTTTGCACGGTTACGGATCGTCTTACATATACATGCCAACATAACAGGCGTGACCACAGCCGCGCACCGTGAGGAAGACCACCGCTGGGAAGCTCAGCATCAAGAGACCACGTAGCTCCAAGCTGATGACTCTCCTGGCAAACTGCAACCTACGCGTAGCTAGCGGCCTTGAGGTCGAAATCTGTGCCAATGTGTTTCAATTTGCCTCATGGTGAGTGTCTGTAGATGCGAAACTACTCGGACGTGATCATTCCATCGGATTTGCTTTGAAGCCCTGCAGCTGTCGTTCCACCGGACACATGTCTGGCTCCTTTCGTACAGAGACAGCACCAGCGTCACCATAGCGCCTGAGCTGATTTGGTCAGTTGCTTGGGATCTGCATCCAAGCCCATGCAATTTGGTTCAGCTCAGCAGTCTAGGCATCGCCCTGTCCCTTTCCTTCGCTCGCTGTTCTGCCAAAGAGCAAGCCCATGCGACTGCAAAGTTGCCGGAAAAGAAGAACCTTAGCATGCCAGCATCTCAGCATCAAAATGGTTCTCTCCAATGCAAGACTCGAACTGGCAGACACGCCAAAAACCCCACACACCCTCAACCGGACCGGATGTTCGCGGATCCTTCGCTGTCTGGGCTTCCCGCTCCGGCCAAGCATCAAATCGATTGCAGAGCTCCTCCCACCACGCCTGATGCAGGCCCTGTTGTGAAGATGATTACTCTATGCTTTTCCTTCGCATCATCAGCATGACCGTCTAAACAACTACTGTTGGCAGTACTCACACTGCCTATAATTACTCCAATTGCAATGACTGTCTGTCGCTGGTGGCAATATCACCATCATTGCTGCTAGCTGCTTGTCATTACGAATGCTGTGAGAATGACGAGCATGGTGATGTTTTTGCCACCTGTGACCGTGAATGTGTCCGGGTACCAACTGCGACACGCACCTGGCTGCCGGCCAGAAGATGCAAAGTCACCTTACACTGCAAGCATCAGATCTGGAACCAGCGCATGCAAGAAGAAAAGCTCAGAACAGCTTGCAGCTTGACAAGAGGCAGGAAGATTGAAGATGCCAGGAACCAGAAAAGCATCCACTCGGTGCATGTGGCCACTTTGCACCCAGCAATTCAGGATGAAGGCCTGCCAAAGCGTTGATGAACCAGAGATTTCAGACGTCATGCGAACTACGTGCTCGCTTCTTGTCCCCACCTGATGGGCCACGAGCAGCAGCGTGAGCCCTCCGACAAGGGGGTCCGCGATCGCCAGCTCCGGCCACACGGCCCTCGCCGTCTGATACGCCAGCACCTCAGGGCAGAAGGAACCCCTCTGAGACGACTCCTCGACTCTCCGGCTTCGGGCAGCCGAGCGGAGCAGCCGAGCGCGCGGCCAGGTAGAAGGCGGCGGCGTTCCTGAGACTGCTGAAGCTCCCCGAAAAAGCTGCACAAATTGCATGTGTGCGTGCGAGAATTTCTCAAAAACTCTGGGAAAGCTCTTCGTGCAAGGACGAGGGTCAAGAAGCCGCCGGTCTTCACGTCGCCTCTGCTCCCGAAGCCCAAAATCTTCAGCACATCGCTGCGCCTCAAGCGGACAGACATCATACCTTTTAAGGCAATTTTTGGCTTCGTCGTGGGGCTTTGGGGTCTAAGGCTTCATGGGTGTGTGGTTTGGGGATCTCTTTGGCTTTGGGAAATTGCACCGCGCTGAGGCCCGGGCGATCCGAGAAGGCTTGGCTGGAGACCGCTGAGGGCGTTCAGGACACCAGCAAAGAGGGCCAACAACTTGACCTACAAACATACATGCTTTTAGGGCTTTAGGGGCAAAGCCTCATGCGATGCCGTCCCGCATCGCCAGACAGGAAACCTCTGCATAATTAGTTGATCCGCCCGAAACAGGAGAAAACCAGTAGTGTGACGACTGTCTCGGAACCTATCTGGTGGAGTATCAGATTTTCGGCAGTGATAAAGGCTTCAGCAGCGTATTCCGGAACCGGACAGACAGATGCAAGTCTTTAAGAGCGACGGTGCGCGCGGAGGCCTCCATGGGAAGCGTGGGCGCCTGGGTCACGACGTCCGCCGACATGCTCAAGACAAGAATAACTAAGCGACCTCTAGTGAATTTCTCTCTGTTGGCAGCAGCAACCGAGGAAGACATCAGCCCGCGCTGCAAACTCCAGCACAACTCGGAGAAGCTCTGACAGCCGCTCATCCATGTGACATCTAACTCCGAGGTCAATGCCCAGCTGTTCCCATTGATTGTCATGATATCGGTCGCGCAGGTGTAGAGCAACACTCCCGCGCCTGTGCAAGGCGGAATAAGGGCATGAGACTTGGGCCATCTGTCACAGGCCTGGCTAGCTTTGGTCGAGGCTTGCTTGCGCTGGCACGGCCAGCGCCCAAATTTCATTCATCGCATAGATCGGCTGCAGTGACACATTCACGCGAGCTATTGGATTCATCAGCAAGGGGTCCAGCTGATCGAGGATCTGTGCTTTTCTGGCGAGCCTACTAGGCCAGCACTGTCCTCGACTAAATGCAAGCTGGCGCAGCCAAAAGCGGCGGCCTAAGGCAAAATAGATGGCGCCGCTGATGGCATGCACCTCAGCATGCCACAGTCATGGCCGTCAGTCAGAGGCATATTTGTGTGATCTTCTGGCGCTAGGCTCTGGCAAAGAGGAAGGAGGTTGTGCATCCCGCACAAGAAAGTGTCACTCCAAGTCAGGCACAGCCAGACACAGCTGAGATCCGGGCGTGTGCCACATCTGCAGATGTCCACATGCGATTGATGGATTGGATCTTCCACATCTGCTGCCAGGCCTCCACCTCACTCAACAAAGGGAACGTCGGGTGACATGCGGCATCCGAAGGACCACTGCCTTCTTCCCAAAGTATTGCTAGAAAGATGCATGATCAAACGGCCCAGAAGATCGAAACTCCAGCACCCCCCAGCCTGAATCGGAAAGGAGCATCAGGAATAAGGAAAATGAAGAACCCCCCCTTTTGACCGTCCCGTGTCCGTGTGCCCTGCCTGCGGCTCAGATGCCACAGGGACCTCCGGCCCACCAATTGCAGCGCCTTCCTGCGGCACAGCGGCACAGCGTGACGCGTGCAGTCCCAGTTTTGAGGGCTTGGGGTATGGGCTCCTGACAGGACTTGACACTGCGAAGTGCGATTTCACAGTCGAGTCGCGCAGCGGATGGCAGCTGACAGCCGATAGTCAGCAACCGAGTGGGGTGAATTGCAAAGCCATCGGTCGGCAGAACAGTGCTGCAAAGAGGACACGATCCAAAAGCGCATACGACAAACATCTGCCGATGCCCTGGATACTGATCGCTACAATGCAGACTTGGACATCGTGATACTGAGACGTCGCAAGGATCAACCAACGTCTCGCAGTCCTTCTGCGCAATGGGCCGGCATCGATGGGCCCAATGCTCCTCTTTCGGAAGATGCTAGCAGCAACATGCATCCTGCATCCCATTTGGAAAAGTTTTACATCCTCAGAAACAGGTGGTGGACTCAAAAGACTGACAGAGCCAACAACAACAGGAACGACCCGATCCAGAAGCGCATTATCGCAACAGCCTCCGTTTTTGCAAAGCTGAGTCAGAACCTTCAGCATAAAGCAAACGCGCATGTCGCTATCACCGTCCAACTCGGGCCCCCTCCGCCGCATCCATTCTCATGACAACAACCTACGTTACATACGACATTTTGCTGTGCTGTCTGTTGCTCTGAGACATGCCATCCTGGGTTCTGCTTTAGCTGTGGTCTCATGGCTTACTGGCTTGCGTCGTGTGCTCTGCTATGAAACGAGGTTCCAAAACCATACGTGGATCCCAGAACAGCAAGATCCTCACAATAAGGACCTCTGAATAACACACCCCTAGTTTGGGTATTGCGGTCATACAGTAACAATCTATGATGGGGTTACGATTAAGGGCCGTACATAGGCATATCATGGAATACTCAATGGTTACTGAGTGGGGGCAGTGTCCAACTCCTAAACTTTTGCCCTAAACCCTGGACCCCTGACCCAACCCCTAAAGCCTATTTTTTTGACGAATCGGCGACTCGCGGCCTGCCTGGATCTCTGCCAAGGTCAAGTCTGCTCTCTCCAGGCACTTCTCCAGCTCCTCTCTTAGCGCGCTGAGAGAAGACTCGGTGTGTGTGTGTGTGTGTATAAACGAATCAATACATGAAATTACTTTCTTATACATATATGTGCATATATATATATAACGATGCACACAAAGGTATATTCCTTGTCCATATTATATATATATATATATATATACATCCGTACATACATAAACACCTGTATACAAACATACTTATCTATCTAGTCATCTGTTTATGCACTTCCGTCTTGACTCATTGTTTCACTCATCCAATTACCTGTTTGTTCTTGTGTTTTGTGATTGAGTGTAACTATACATGTCTATATATACATATAATTCATGTGTGTGCGCATGTGCATAGATATATAGACAGTTTTCCAACAAAACAAAAACACAAGGTATCAGGATGGTCAAGAGCAGAGAGTGGCGCCAGCATGTGTTGGTATACACACATTGGTTAGCGATGTGGATGAAAACACTGCAGTGTCGGCACGACCCACACTGATCCTAATTTTGATTCCTAATTCCCCTTTTTTGCGTCACATTCTCTAGGGATTGCAATCATTTGCCCTAAGATAAAGGACGAGAGAACAAGAACAACTGATGGTCATAAGAGACACTTATCAAACCACCTATGTACGTCGCACAAAGAGAAACAACGAAGGGAATGGGGGAATCTTGCTCATGTGCATCATATATATATATATATATATATATATGCTACCCCCCCCCCCCAGGACCTACCTCGAACCCTCTTCTTGTACTGTCTAGACAACGTTACGAATCCACTCCGAACTAAACTGCCATTTACTGCGTAGTCTTCGCTGTCTACGACGAACCACACCGTTCGAGCCAAAACAATACCATGAAGTATTGTCTACTGTCCTCTGTATGCTACGCTGTTGAACGGCGCGCTCCTCCTGATGTTCCTTTTTTTGAACCGTGATCTATAGGGTCTGTTGGAAGCTTTTGTAAAGGGTATCTTAAATGGCATTCTGGAGGATATTCTATGAGGTATATTTGGGGTATACAAAAGATATATTTCATAGGCGGTCTTCTGTAAGGATGGTATTCTATAAGGCATTCTATAAGGTATTGTAGAGGGTACCCCATAAGGTATTGTACAAAAGGCATTCTGCGGCTTATATGTAGGAAAGTATTCTATAGTGTATGTTTTATGAAATTTATTAAGGTGCATAGAGAGTGTATTTTATAAGGTAGTTGTAAGGATAGTTTTCCTGGTTCCTGATTTCTTCAAAAGAACCCTTTACCCAAAAGCTGCAATTCAACTAGAAATTATCAGATCTTGGGCTCCGGCTGGCTTTCCATATTTAAAGCCCGTATCTATAAGGTACTGTTAGGATTTTCTATAATGGATTTCAAAAAGTAATCTAAACGGTACTGTACAAGTGTTCTATATGGCATACATAAGCTACACAGGATGTATCAAATAGAGGCGCTCTGCTTCAAAGTATTCAACGGTGTATTACAAATGGTATTATATAAGATGTATGTAGGGTAAATCGGTGGAAAAGGAAGTTTAAAAGGCATTCTATAGGTTATGTGTAGCATGTGTTTCAGAATAGCTCTGTTCTCTGTATGTATCCTTTGCTAGACCAGCATCGATTTTCAAGGATTTTCTAAGTCTTATATTCCGCAATTCCTTGATATGAACCCATTGCTAAATAAACCACATTCAACTGGGGAACTCTCAGATCTTGGGTGTACAAGGTGTATAGGGAATATAGGAACATTATATATGGTATTACCGTATTCTACATGAATTTCTTTACGGTTTGTAAAAAGGGTATTCTGTATGGTACTTTACAAGCATAAATGTCCGTTGCCCACTAAGCTGCAAGAAGCTTGGGCTCCTTCTGATTTACTTTACGTAAATCCTGGTCTATACGGCTTTTGCCGGGTATCCCAAAGGGGGTTCTCAAGGGCATGTATAAGGTATAAAGGGAGTATCATCCATAGGGCGTTTACAATACATTCTGTAAAGTATTCCAGATGGTATTCTAAAAGGCTCATATAGGGTATATAGGAGACAAACAAAGTATTCTATGTGGCAGTCTATACGGTATTTATACGGTATCCCAAACTGTAACGTAAAAAAAATCTAGAGTATACGATATAGGACAGATTTCTATAAGGTGTTTCATGAGATACAGGGTATTCCATAAGGTATATTATACAAAGTATATACTTTATAAACTCTATACGGTACGACCTGAGCATTTTCTATGAAATCCTGGAGGGGATAAGGGGGGATTCTATAGTGGACTTTGAAGGATATTTGTTTACAAGTAGGTTCCTGATGTCCACCATGGGAACCCGTTACTCAAGAAGCTATAACTCAGCTGGACATTCGCAAATCTTCGGCTCCGACTGATGTTCCATTTTTAAACCTGTCTGTACAGTATTTATTGTATTTATGTTCACAAGGACAGGACTGAATCTGGAAGTACAAGATCACATGATTTTGATTAGATGCAGCTTGGGTCATCACACATTTCTTGTCATGGGATCAAACTGTCAAGCACAGCAATCCATTCACTAATCTTCACTGCAGGAGTGGCCATGTGGCACATAAAATGGCAAACCGATATGTTTCACAAATATTTACATGGTTTCCAGCGGCCTGGCTGCATTAAGACCCGCATAAAAAATTTAAAATTCAATGCAGCCCGGCCCGTGGAACCAAGAACCAAGAACCAAGATGCCCAGGAGTCTTGAACCTTGGATCTTGGTTCCACGGGCACCGGCCGGGTTGCATTAAAATCTGCATTAAATTTTAATGCAGCCGGGCACCTTGGTTCTTGGTTCCACGGGCCGGGCTGCATTAAAGTGTAATTTTTTAATGCAGATTTTAATGCAGCCCGGCCAGGGCCCGCGGAACCAAAATCCAAGGTTCAAGACTCCTGGGCATCTTGGTTCTTGGTTCCACGGGCCGGGCTGCATTAAAATTTAAATTCTTTAACGCAGATTTTTAATGGAGCCAGGCCGGTGCCCGCGGAACCAAGATCCAAGGTTCAAGACTTGGGCATCTTGGTTCTTGGTTCTTGGTTCCACGGGCCGGGCTGCATTAAAATTTAAATTTTTAATGTAGATTTTAATGCAGCCTGGCCGGTGCCCATGGAACCAAGATCCAAGATTCAAGACTCCTGGGCATCTTGGTTCTTGGTTCCACGGGCCGGGCTGCATTAAAATTTAATTTGTTAATGCAGATTTTAATGCAGCCTGGCCGGCGCCCATGGAACCAAGATCCAAGATTCAAGACTCCTGGGCATCTTGGTTCTTGGTTCCACGGGCCGGGCTGCATTAAAATTTAATTTGTTAATGCAGATTTTAATGCAGCCTGGCCGGCGCCCATGGAACCAAGATCCAAGATTCAAGACTCCTGGGCATCTTGGTTCTTGGTTCCACGGGCCGGGCTGCATTAAAATTTAATTTGTTAATGCAGATTTTAATGCAGCCTGGCCGGCGCCCATGGAACCAAGATCCAAGATTCAAGACTCCTGGGCATCTTGGTTCTTGGTTCCACGGGCCGGGCTGCATTAAAATTTAATTTGTTAATGCAGATTTTAATGCAGCCTGGCCGGCGCCCATGGAACCAAGATCCAAGATTCAAGACTCCTGGGCATCTTGGTTCTTGGTTCCACGGGCCGGGCTGCATTAAAATTTAATTTGTTAATGCAGATTTTAATGCAGCCTGGCCGGCGCCCATGGAACCAAGATCCAAGATTCAAGACTCCTGGGCATCTTGGTTCTTGGTTCCATGGGCCGGGCTGCATTAAAATCTATTTTTTTAATGCGGGTTTTAATGCAACCGGGTCTCTGGTATAGTCATGTTTGTATACATTAATCTTCGTATACCCTAAGGTCCATGTTGCATGTGTGTGTGTGTGTGTGTGTGTGCGTGTGTGCGCATGTGTGTGCATGTGTGTGCATGGGTAATGAAGTGTGGTATCATATATGTAGACAGACAGGTTTGGAGGTAGGTCCTGGTGGGGGTACCATATATATATATATATATGCGTATGTACATACACATACATACATACATACATACATACATGCATACATGCATACATGCATGCATACATACATAGATATACACACATATATGCAGTGTTCATGTGTATCTGTATGTGTACATAGATTTATTTACATACATAATGGAACATATGCACATGCGAAAAAGCTGTGCAGACGAGAGTGACAGTACAGACAAGAGCGAACATGCATATATACATCTGTGCAACCATGTAAACAAGTACATGATTTACAGCAAAAGAAACTGATGTACACCTATATATATATACACACACATACGGAAAGCATCGCAGGACAAGGACTGCTCCTTGAAGGTGTATACCTTTCCATCCCAGGGGTTGAAACGGCGCCTCGAGAAAAAAAAGATTCTCAGATAGCTTTGAGGAACACTCTCAAACAGAATGTAGAGTTATGATTCATGAAATCCTTCCCCGGAGGCATCCAAAATTTTTCGAGGCTTCGGGATTCAGGTGTCTGCAGTGTTCATGTTCCATGTACGGTTTGCACGTTACCGGCCGTCAACTGGTCGTTGTGAACACCGGTAACTCTATGTCTATATCATAAAGAAATCGAATTCTCGCGAGAAGTCACAAGCAGTTGACCGCCGAAACATGACTACGCGGCACCTCCCGGTGCATCCTCGGTCAGATAGAAACTTTGCTCACTCAGGCTCTCACGACTCCCTTCAAGCGCCTGCATCACCCAGGAATTGGGGGGGCATCGTATTTCTGTCAGAATAACAATAAGAAACGTGGGAATTACTAATGGAGGCCCCGATAGGGTCATGACCCACTAAATTTTTGAAGCGCTAAGCCTCAAACCCTAAAGGCCCTAAACCCTAACATGCTAGCATTAAGCCCTACCCCAAAAGCCCCGTCACTCCGAGGGCCCGAGCTCATTGGGATTCTCAGCTGTGCTTTGGACCTCGAAATCACACATCGCATGAGATGTGGGCTGCGGTTTGTGGGCTTTCGGATGCAGGGCTTGGCTTAGAAAAGCTCAGCCGCTTAGCTTAGGAGGAGTTCAGAATGGTCAAGTGACTTCGAGGATAAGCAATGGGAGTGTGCTGGGAATCCCACAGTGGCACGACGCCGTTGCTCTCTCTGCAAACCGTCAACGGCACGCTGCGCAAGCCTTGCGATGAGCGACGTAGTTGTTGTTTTTGGGCCTTTCGGGTTTCAGGGCTCAGGGCTTAACGTTCGGGCTTCACTCTGCATGGCCATCCAGTCCACTGTCCAGGCTTGTACAGCTCTGCTTTCCGGTTTGAGGCTCTGGCTCGAAAGGAGTGCCTTCTGGCAGCACCAGCCAATCACCTTCCTCCATCCAACCTGGAAGCACTGGCAATAGACGTGTGAAGCAATTATCTGTGGAGCTGGGGAATTCGTGGTCACATCAGCCGGCATCTTTCCCAGACGAGGCATGCATAGCAACCGCACAGAACGGAGGGGCGGGAGCAGCGAGCAAAAAGGTCCTGATCGACTGGATTCCATCAGCCGAGGGCCAGGAGGACAAGCTGAGATTGATTGGCGTTGTCTTGCCACGCACTTCGAAGCTCCTCTGAGCGACCACTGCAATCTGAAAGCCCAAAGCTTGAAGTTGGAAGTCGCGCACCTGCACCGTGGAAGATTTCGAGGATGCCTGGGGTCGCCAGAATGCCGGCCACCTTGGAACAAAGGTGGCAAAGTGGCTTGAAAGTGGCACAAACATGCCTTCCTTCCAAAACGCAAAACCTACGACCTGCTTGTACCAGAAGCTCACCTGACTTTCAATAATCCAGAGTGCGGTTGTGTGCTTCCGTTGATGAAAGCCACCTTTCCCGAAGACCAAAGAAGAGCTGGGCGGGGGGGCCTTGGGCTTCTCCATGTCCAGTTGACGATACTTCCAGTCGGCACTCTCCATGACCTTGCCGAGCACGCGCTCGGAGATCCTGCAAATAAACTCTGGCAAATCGTGGTCTGCCCCTCACACTTTGCACCTCCTGCTAACTGGAAAGAAATGTCCCCCTGAAGTGTCAAATCTCACGCGAAACATACAGGACTTCGAGCTGTTCATGCGCAGGGATGTTCCAAAAGCTTGCGTCTTATTTGTCGGCAGCGCTTAATCACGTCCTGGAGAATCATCTGCACTTTTTGAAAGCTTCCCAGATGGTGGCGCTGGGGGGCTTTGGCCCTGTAGGGCTTCCGTGCTCAGACCGGGTCCTGATGCACTGATCCAACAAACCGCTCGCTTGCACCTCGGAGAGCCTGACCACGGTTCACCGGGAGCGCATGGTTTCGGGTGCCAAGCCGCTTCGCTCCAGCTCAGCTAATCGTAAACAGTGCTCGGAATTTAAGAGTTTTCGGCTTTGCCGGCGTGTAGGGATCCAGTGTTGAGGCCTGGCAAAGCCTTTGTCCATCAGCTCTTCGTGCATCTGCCACTTCTCGCCCAAGGATGCAGTGACCTTCGCCTGCAAAGAGAGCAGGTTTAGGGATTTTTCGGCTGACTCCGTTGAGCGCTGTAGCAATAAAGAAGCAAAGCCCCCCGGATGTTCACGATGGGTCCCTTCTAAACCCAAAACGCAGGTGGCTGTCGGCCTCGCCATCTTCCTCTGCTCGATGCGGTCCCTGCAAGACGGTGGGAACATCGATTCTCAGATACAGTTGAATCTAGAAAAAGGCGGGACATGCTAAGCAGGAAGGCTTAGGTATCTGGATCACCGCCGGCCGAACATACTTTCAGTGGCTTTGGAGTTCTGCAGGGTACAGACGCACCAGTTCGTGTGGGCAAATCGTGAATGAAGTGGGCGACATTGCAGTGCCTGTCGAAATAGACGCTTATACAAGCTCGACACATGAAGCAACCAGGCGACACATTTAGCAACCTATTGGAATTGAGGTGCAGGGCCCTCTCTGTGCCTGCAAGGCCGTAGGTGCCGACACGGTGCCCGGTGTGGCGGCTGCTGCGACAAAGTGGCGCCCGGACTTGGCTCCGTGCGCCCGCCGGCGCACTTTAGAGCGAATGGCCTCGAGACGCGCGTTCGGCTCCCGGAGACTTCGGCCCCTACTCGGCTTCCGGGTTTACTGGCTTAGAGACCTTTGGGCTAGGGCCGGTCACCGGTTAAGGCTTCAGATTCAGGGCACATTAGACATCCAAGTTGCTTCAAGCGAGGAATGAATTTCTTGAGCCCCGGTCTGGCTCAGGGTGCTGTTGCGGGAATCATGCTTATTCATCGCCTGCATTCCTTGCCTCGTCGCGGAACCGTAAAAGATTCCCGTTTGCCCAAAATCCTTGCAAGGCCCAGAAGGGGAACGCTGGGGTCCAAACCAAGGCTGCCGCCACCGTCGTTGCCCCAGCCGCGAGACCCTGGAAAGAGAGCGAGTCTGAAATGCCATAGTTGCTGCTCTGCCGACTGGGAAGCCAGGCAGCGTATCTGCATCTACATCTATGTATATCAACATCTATCTATATATTATATACATACATACATATATATATATATACATATTATATCGATCTCTACCTCTACCTCTTCCTTCGCCTCTACCTCTGTCTTTGTGTGTATATATATGTATACATTCTATTTGTATTTTTGGGAACAACAGCTCTTGTTCCTAGCTTCGGTCCTCGGGAGCAGCTAGAGGAACGGCAGAGCCATCCTCGGCAGGAGGCTTCGACAGATGCATGGAAAGCACTCTTTTGGACCATGTGGTTCCGACAGTAGCCCTAAAATATCTTGAACCGGAAAAGAGCTGGAGCCACTGCCTGTAGTTGATGACTATAACCATTGCAGATGTCATCGTTGCTCTGTGTCGCAGCGAATTGCTGCCTTGCGCTACTGATACTTGGTCAGTGCCGAAAGCAAGAGCCCAAAATCCAAAGTATCGAAACGTGCCGAAGCGGAAATCCAGATTTTAGTCAGTCCCATGTTGAGACCCTCTGGGTTTGCCTGCCTGACCCCTGGCGGCGACCGGCGGCGTCGTCTTCCTTGGTCCTGTAGACATGCAGGGTCCGAGTTAGGTTGGTAGGTCAACAGGTTACCCAGCGGGCTTTCCGAACCGAACTCGTAAATACGGCCTACCTCAAGATAGGCAGCTAGATTCTGGCTATCTGCTTTGTTGCACCTTGCCCAACAGTAAACGAGCAGTGGCTGGAGAGCACCTGAGTACCCTGACTCCCCACCCCTGCGGCTTCCTCTTCCCAGGGGACGGCTGAGACGCGCTTCGACGCTCTGGGTGCTTGGTAGCCTCGGGATCCAGGAAAAGCTTCCGAGGCATCAAAGCGACTGGAGCCCAGTCATGTAAACGGGCTTCTAAACCCCTCCTTTGCCCGGAGAGATCAGGGGGCCACCTGGCACGTGGCATGCCCTCTGCCGAGTTTCCGGCTGGACCTCCATGGCAACTGCAGTGCGGATACAAAGCTGCCACGCCACAAGAGCTCGAAGCCAAAAGCTTAGAAGTATGGCAAAGGGTTAAAGGGTTTGCTGGGCAAAGCGGGTGTCACGGACATGCTACGTCTTGAGCTACTGGATCTCCGGACTTTGATGCATGGCTGCTTTGTGCCGCTTTGTCGGCTTTTCAGCACGCCAGTCTGTGCTGCATGCGAACTGAATCCATACCATAAGCAAGGGTGGCACGACAGTAGCTGCAGATGATCACAACAACGACTCTCGGTTGGTAGGGGACCTGTCGATGAGAAGACGCCTGGCGGTCTTCAACTCTATAATTGTGCAATTTAGGTCTGCGTTTGACAGCTTTTCTTCAGCAAAGAGTGCACGAAGCTCGGCCGCGCTCGTGGCGAGCAGCACGGGTATGGAGAAACTCCCCCATCCTATCCTGAGGTCCATCAACTTCGGGCACCTGCCACCCCCCGCTCTTCATCTTTACATCCAAACCCACACGCTCTGAAAGCGCGCCCAAGGTCAAGCGGGAATCCTGGCCGAAATCCAGGAGGGCGCGAGTGAAGCGCCCGTGCACGCTTCCATTTCCACCATCTGACCCGCGTCCTTTTCCTTGTGCTTTGCCTTCGTCGAAAGCTCGCTTGCCACGAGCACAGGCCTTGAAGTAGACCACGCCCGGAGCTTTGCTGGGACGAAGCAGGGATTGCTCAGGTTCCATGCTGCCGCCGTCCAGCTGGACATCCGTGCGACAGATGTCAAGGAAGAAGAAGAACAGCACTGACTTTGTTGGCTCTGCGCTGTGCTGCTGTGCCACCCTGGGCAAGTGCGAGAGCTGTAGGCTGTTGAGCAGAAGGTGGGACGACAGCCTCGCCTTCTCGGCATCGACGGGCGCAAAGTACAACAGGCCGTGGTGCTCAATCCCATGACCGGACAGGTAGATGGGAACCAAGGCATGTTCTTTCTCCGACAGATGCTGTAACAGTTGCTTTACAAGAGAGTTCATGTCGTCCAGGGTTGCATTTCTCATATGAATTACGTCGTACCCAGCATCTGCAAAAAGGGCTCGCACCGCTTCACCATCGTTGCATGCAGCTGGTAACTGATGATAGCCGACATAGTGCGAGTTTGCAACGACCAGAGCCGGTGGCTTCGCACTCGGTCGCTTGAAGCGGAAAGCTGCAGTTGGCAGGCATGCTGCACAAGCGAGTGCCGAAGTGACAGTGCTGACGATGCCCAAGATGGACCGTAAAATTGTGCTGGGACGAAGTGCATCAGCTCTCTGCCAGTACTGCTCGGCCTTCGCCGTAGCCTGGTTGGCTCTATTCCTCCAGATGTCGGCATGCAAAACGAGCAGCTGTCTTTGGAAGAATCGTGGCAACGTTTCGTTCCGATTTTCCAATCTTTCGAAGTCTTTCTGCACGAGCTGCTCCACCTGTCTAGTTTGGTCAAATCGGTCCAACATACACCTTGCATGCTCGATACGGCACTGCACCGTGTCGAGGTGCTCTGCTCCGTTTATTTGCTCAAAAAGCTTTTGTGCCATAGCTAGATCTCTGCAGGGATCCGCTTCGGGCCGGGAGAACTTTCCCCTGCACAAGAGGGCTTTCGCTGTAGCGGTTGTGTCATCCGCTTGATCCTGCAGAATTTTCAATGCTCGCTGGCAGTGTGGTAAGCCCTTGTCCGGGCCATGTACTTCCGCGGCCGCAAGCCCCAAACTGACAAGCGAGCGTGCTCTTCGGCGGTGGTTTGGGCCAAACACAAGCTCGAATAGGAGCGAGGCCTCGCGCGCACGGCGAATTGCCTTACGGAACTGGCCAAATGCCAAAAAAAGTGCGGCCAGCCTCTCTGATGTGTAGGCGATGCTCAGCTCCATGGAGCTTTCTGCCACCTTCGCCAGAGGATGTGCACGAAGGATCCTGCGACATGCACGCGTATGGCGCAGCGCCAAATCCAGCTCTTCTCGGTACTGATACCATCTGCCCAAGGAGCAGTGCACATGTGCTCGTGGTTCAGGCTCTAGCTGCGTGATGTGGTCTTTCAGTTCGTCCACTCGTCGCTGCTGTCGCGAAGCATCCACACGGTCTCCAGCAGCCAGTCTCAAGCTGTTCGCTAAAACATACACGTAAACAGCCAAGGTCTCATCATGCTCCGAATCATCTCTGATGCGTGTTACGGTATCGACTGCAAACTCATCAAACCTTCGACTGGCTTTCCTGTCAGAGTCAGATGTCACCAAAGCTAACAAAGCGGAACAAACCCCGTGCTGCAAGCTATCGCTTGGCCATCGCGCAATCTCCTTCTGCATCCACTGCCGTCCCAACCTTGCATCAGCCAGATTGTAATAAGCATATCCACCAACTGCTACCCTTGCTTGGCAGGTTAGGTTGGCCAGCTTGTCCGAATGCCGTGCTTTCGCACTCAACAACTTCAAGTGCCAGTTGTTCAGCAGGAATTTGCCATGCTCGAACACCACCTTCGAAACTCGATAAAATGATGCCGGGTACCACCATTGCTTTCCAACTGGCTGCATGAGCCCCTCTAAAACTGTTTGCAGCATGCTGGCGTTCCCGTTTTGCACCAACTCTGCCAGAATGCCATGCTGAGATAGCCAGTGAAGGCGGCAGGAAGATCCACTTGAGTCCATGCGCACTATGGAGAGTGAGTTCAGTGGAGATACTGCTTCCTGATACTTGCCGTCATCAAATCCTGTTAGGCGCGCAAGGAGCCGCTTGGACACCCCTTTCGGGCTAAGTGTCGACATGAACTGCACTAAGCAAATCGAGGCAGCAAGACCTTCATTCTCGAGAAATTCTCTCTGCTTCTGCCAAAGCACCCTCCCAATGATTCGATACCTGCGCTCCATCACCAATGGAACTCTTGCCACGGGACTGATCTGGAGTCTGGGAAACTGTTGCGCGAAAGGCTCGAAACCCAGGTTGCTTGCAGATACGAGACTGGCTGCCTGCACCAGGGCCACCGGAAATCCAGCCAAAACTGAGGCCAGCTTACGAGCTCCAGAGTCGTCTTTCCGGTGGGCGTGCTTCTGTAGCAGTTCTGAAGCTTCTCGCTTCCCCAACGGCCTTAGAGAAATGCTGTTGACCTCGGAAGGGCAAACGAATCGGTGGGCGGCCGTGGCAACGATGGTCCCCCGATGACGGGCAGGCAAGAGGTCGGTCAAGTCATCGAAGGACTGGACATTGTCCAAAACAAGAATCCAGCCCTCTGCGTTCGCCAGCCAATCCAAAGCTAGCTTGTCTCCGTCATGTATCAAGGGATCTGACAGCTCCATTTCCACGGCGAGGTTCATTAGGCCTTGCTTCACTGCCACGCGCGAGTCGGCGGTAATGAGCCACTTCACATCAGCTTTGGCGTCCTGCACGGCTTCGATTGCAAATCGGGTCTTGCCAATGCCAGGCTTCCCCAGAATGCACACTGCAGAAACTTGCGTGTCACTGATATCCTTCAATAACCGTCTTTTCTCTCTAGTGCGACCAATGAAGGCTTTATGGAATGCCACTGTGAACCTTATGTTGTTGACGACTTTTGGCCGCGGATGCCGTCGAAATCCGAAATGATGATGCTGCAAATCAACAAACTCGCAGGGCCACCTGAGGTACAGCGGATCTGGCACCAGCTGGAAGATCAAAAGCAGGATCACCGTACGGCCTTTCGCGCGACTCCTGTGCATCGCTGCAGGTCATCTGGCGGGTAAAGCTCCACAGGCGGCGGCCCAAGTGTTTGGGCCAGCATCTACGGCGTGACTGGCAGTCAGGGTGAGAAGGTCTGTCAGGGTGTGCTCGTATGTGTGCATGCAACCCTGTGAACGCATGCGAAGCGCCGTCGTGACAACCTGCAGCCTCATCACACCCTTCAACACCAAACCTTCAAAGACCACGAATCCGAAGCAAACTCTTCCAGCTTGAACGCCGTAGCCCGATCTGCACCTGAAGCATACTTCGAGGCTCACTAGAAGTTTGCTTGATGTGTCGCAACACTGCGTTCCTTCGACCACCAAGCCGGCATCCGGCAACTGCTTACCTTCAGTTCTCGAAATGAAGCGCAATTCTTAAAATGTGCTGTGCTTCTGAATCACCTCATCCGTAGTCGTTTCGGCAAAAACCGATACGATTGAATGGCAAAGAAGGATGCTGCCACAGTTGCCACGAGTGGCGACTACGAGAAACCTGAACCCCGCCCGGCGCCCTTCCCTTTTTTCTGCCGGCAACTCCCAGTCACCCCGAGGGTGCGAAGAGCCTCGCAGCGACGTTTGGAGCAGTTTGGGGTTTCGGCCTTAGACACAGAAAAAATTCTTTCAAACTGCAGCCCGAGCTCAGGGCTTGGGAAATACAGCTTGGGCTAGACGGTTTCTGGGCATGGAGGTGTGCTGTCACAGAATCCGCATGTGGTGCTTGACCACCGCAGCAGAAAACTCTTTTCCTTCAGCACCAAAGAACCCCAAGCTCGACACGTTGCCTGGCCCTACTGAGTTCGTAAACACACCTCAAGCAAGTTCCAAGACTTGTTAGCCCTTCAACGATGGGCACCGGCTACACCGACTGCCATCACAGCTGGATGAAGCCAACGCCCTGTACAGACTAGGCCTGCCAGGGCCCCTGGCCCCTCCAGCTTCAGAAAGCGCCAACCTTGATACGACAAGCATAGTGGTAACAATTATGATGATAGTGAATAGCAGCATGCAGCAATCATGCAAAAACCGTGTATGAACATCTGGTGATCAATGAAACATACAATTCTTGTAACAATAACCCGGTTTTCTCGCAACTGCCAGTGGTTCTCAGGGGGGGCTTCGGGAGGATGACGGGAGAGCTGCGCTGCTCTTGAAGATGTTCATGAAACTTTCGGAAGACTTTTCGGTTTCGTGTAATCTCAGGTTTATGCAGTTTTCTGCCAGGGCGGGTCTTGTGGGACTCTACAAAGAACATGCCCGCTGATTAGTGCTTCTGTTCCCCTGGCCACCCTGGCCACACTCTCTCCATAGACCATAAGAAGAACGATCCCACTTGTAATTAACGCGAGTCATCGTCGCAAGAGCAAGTCGTAGTGATAGCAGCTGTGATTGTAAAGCCGACCGAATCTCATGAGTCTGGTTGGGGGAGGGGAGCAGCTCATTTCGCGCGCAAGGAGCTTTGGCTCTCAGCGAGGTCAGGTTTTCTCACGTATGGTTCGAAAGCCAAGTGGCTTAAAGTGCTGTCTCGCAAGGCCCATGCTCATTTGTATTGTTCGCCGCGGCCGTATCGTGAGGGCCGAGTCAGGCGCACGGGGTTCAGGGTCTAGGCCGCCACAAGATGCTGTAAAAACATCTGCAAACCCTCCTAAACTCTCCCCGCACATGGGCTAGACTCGATGCTGCCAAACATTCCAGACCCCCAATGCCCCGAGAACTCATTACTCACTACGACAGAAGCCAAATACTGTTCGGAGTGCCTTGCTGAGAAAATCCCTGGGGAAGGCTCGCACTGGCTCCACATTTCTCCATCAGAGGATGAGCTGAAACAAGTCTGGCGACCGGCGACCGAGCTCCCTGGCACCCCCTGCAGCGATGTGTGCACTGTGGAAGTACCAAGGAACCCGTGCCTGCTCAGCGCTGCCTCTGATTAAACAGAGGCCTCTGCCACTTGCGTGGCACTTCAGAGCCGGGGCTTCAGGGTCTGAGGAGTCTAGAGGTTTGTGCTTGGGTCTTCTTTCGTGTCGGGAACGGCGGAACTGCAGAGCGTTGAGGGCTGTTGCGGTGAAAACTTCAGGTGAGCTGTCAACACAGACTTGAGGAAAGTGGGAACTCCGACTTGCGCTGTGAAGTGTAGGCGAACCCATCTCGTCAGTGTGCCATGCAGCGGCCAATGCCCAACATCTGAATTATGCTCCCTGCACTTTTTATGCACAGGAAGCTGCACGAAGAAGCCGAAGCAATACAAGCTCAAGACGCCCCTAGTGTTTTCGGACAGAAGCTTTTACGCTCAAACCTTCTGCTCCCGAATACACATATCTCCGTGGCCGCTTCGTGCCTGTTGCTTGTTGGGATGAGCAAGCAAAGTTCTCCTTCAAACTGGGAAATCATTCGGTGACCTTCCACACGTGCACCTTGCGGCCGCCAACGCAAACATCCTTTTCCTGGGCGATGCCGGGGCTGAAAGGGTTTAGGGCCTAGGGGAACTTGGCTTTTGAAGACTACCACTGCCAGTCATCAAGACCCGAAACCGAAATCCCGCTTCCTGGAGGGCTTCTGGCTTCGCAGAGACATCAACATTGAATGGACTGCTATCTTTGAAAGACAAGACCCCCATAGAGCTCGATACAACTCGAAATCCCCTGACTGAGACTCGCACAAAACCTTTGAACTCCCGCTAAACACCCTAAGCCTATGCAACCTTTACATGACCCGCACACAGCTCGAGAACACCGATACCTCCCCTGAGCTCCTAAACCCTAAAGCCCTGGAACCCAAAGACCCTTTAAGACCCCAAACCCTGACACCCGGCGAAAAAAGGACCCCAACACTCTAAACTTTGAGACCCTCAGACCGTCCCTGAGAGCTTTCTTGATCGCCGACCAGAGGCCTTGTCGTCGCTGAGCATCGAAGCCCAGGCACTCTTTGCTGTTGCGCCCAGGTCCATGTCGGGCTTGTCCTCCTGTGGGTTCAGGTGTTTAAATTCCGGCTCAGGGTTTAGGGTTTTGGGTTTAAGATTTAGGGCCGTTTCTTCTTGGGGTGCTCCTGCAACCTTTTAGGCTGGAGTATTAAGGGGCCTTCATGATCAGACTGAGGCTTCGGGGTCCGGTCTCCAAAGCTTGCCCTCGTTTCCTTAGGTTCCTTCCAAGGGATTGGGCTAAATGGATCTGCCTTTCCAGAGGTTTCAGGGTCTGGGTTTAGTATGGTGCACATTGCCCGGCCGGAGTTGTTGCGGGTTTGGTGCCGAGGCTCTCGATCTGGGTTTGGTTTTCATAGAAACGTGGGGCTTGCACTTTCTTCAAAGGGGACAAGGAGGGACCCTTAATGGGGACCCCTACCCTATAATGGGCTATATAATGGGTATATAATAGCCAAATTAAGGGTGTATACCTGGGGGTCCTTATTAAGACCCGCGAAGAAAACCGCCCTAAGCCCTTGGAAATGCCTGTGGGTCCAACAGTGCTGACGGCTCGGGCAATTTTAATCCGATCTGGAAAAATCTACACTACAGGGCGAACTCTGAAAAACGCGTCAAGGTTTCAGGTTCAGAGGAGATCTACTTTTTGTGATTTCTTGGAGCTCCAGGTTTGGGGTTGTGATGTTCTCACGTTTACGGTTTCGGGTCACGCATCCTCCTCAACATCTTCAGCCACGCTCGCAAGCCCGTCAACAACATGCCCACATTGACCCTTATAGTGACCCAACAATACAACAACCCTATCATGTCCCGTGTGCCACTGTTGGTCCCGAGCATTGGGGAGAACCGTGGTTGTAGCTTTTGGGGATGTCTGTGGTTGGGGCGTCGGGGGAAGGTCATGCTCGTCTTCTACAGCCCTGTCGGAGCTGCCTCCTTGAACATCTTCTTCTCCTTCTGGTCGTCGCCCGTCAAAGCGCCAGAGAGGGCACCCATGAGGTTGCCCGCATGGTGGGAGAGTCCATCCATCACATGCTGGCCCATTTCCTTCGCAGACTTCTTCTCGCACTTCACCTGTCTTGCAAGCATTCATCATCGCGTGCCCATGATGTCAAACAACGACTCCTCTGTCTCTTTTAAATCGAGCTGTCTCCAAGTGTCTTCAAAACGTGTGTGTATATGTGTAGCTACATAACTTGTCCAACGAATAAACAACTAAACGTGAAAGTATATAGATATACACACATACCTACATGTATGCAAACCGCAGGCCAACATTCACTCTGTCGGCGAATCAGAACCAAAGCCCATAGGGCCAAGAAAGAGGCGGAAGCGTTCCGCCGGCGAGTCGCTTCGTAGCACTTGTTGAAGATGCCGACCGTGGAGACCGGGCAGGTGTAGCCCCAGCCATGCTTCAAGATGTTGAGAGACTCACCCTCCATCTTGGCCTTTTTGAAGCGGTTTAGGTCAAGCTTCCGTGACAGACATGATTTGGAGTGCCTGGGGCAGTGGAAGGGTTTAGACTTCAGCTGCTCCCCTGAAGCGAGAGGTTCACCAGCTTCGAGACACCTACTCAAGTCATCCCTGACCTCAAGTAGTAACGTTGACAAGGATCGTGCAAAGCAGGTCACAAAAAGCAGGCTACCAGCCATGACTGCTGTCATGATCAGCACCAGGTGCCGGCGCCACAGGTGGCCTCACCCCTGCATCAAGCCCTTGCACTATATCCTCAACTTCTCTGCTCCAAACCCTGACACCCCAAAGCCCTAGATCCGAAACCTGAAACCTGAAAGACTACACCTGACTGCACCTGAGCTTGAACTTCTCAGGATCCCAGGCACATCGTTCACGGAGACGCACAAGGGGAAGCCCTTCTCCTCAATCACGTCCTGCAGGCTCTAGGGCTCAGGGTCTGAGACTTGGGGAATTTGGGGGGTCTAGGGGTTTAAGAAAAAGTCAGGCTAGGGTACGTGATGGAGAAGGGCGACATAGTTTGATCCCATGGCGTGTCAGACGTGTCATGTGCGTGCAGATATGCCTGCTTGTTTGCCCACCTACTGTCCACTCGCTGCAGCCCTCAAAGCAACCGCATCCATGATCAAACAAAACACCACAATAGTCATAACTAAAAACAATAAACATCGTGCTATGTCGATTGCGTCACGGGTCCTGAAGCTTCACTTTGTCTGCGGAGCGTCCGCAACTTTCCTCAAGCTGGATCCTTGCAGCTTGCAGTGGCTCGACAGCTTTGAATTCAAGAATTCACCCGGAGGCTTACCAGTGTCTATAGCCCGATTGACGGCTGTAGGTCCCCTCCCCATGCCCCTGCCCCCCAGCTTTGCTTGCGTAAATAATCTAGCGAATCTAGCAGCCTTCACAATTTGAAAGATTTTCCAAGCACTCAGGGCTGCGTCATTCGGTGTGTACAAAGGGCAGGGATCAGTTCTATCACCCCGCCTCGGTGGCACCTGCTTTTCAGCAGCAGGTCCACCGCTCGCCAAAATCTATACAAATTTCTGGGATCACCCTCGTCCTAGGCAGGCTTGGCACGGGGAAAACCTCTGCACATTCGAAGAATTTCTGATGTTGCCGCACCCAGGACGATGGTACCTCTCTCCGCGAGACACCGCCACGCAAATCTCGGGCGGGTGTCGTTCCCTCGAGAGTGTTTCAACTCTCGCAAGCAAGTCCCTATTTTCCCTCCGCAAGTCACCGAGCGCCCTCTCCATTTCACGGATTTCACGGCACCTTTCGCTCAGTAACTGCTGGAGGTCTGTACACCGATTCACATACTCCTCAGCAAACTTCTCGTGTCGCCGAATCTCGTCGGCGTGCTTCTGGGCTCTATCCTTTTCAACCTTGAAAGGAACTGGTTTGGGAAGCGGTGGTGGGTCCGTCTGCACACAGGTGTTGGCCACCACCTTCTCTGGCACCTTGGTCTCGCGGAACGCCCTGCCAAAGCACCACTTAAGGAACTCCAGCACGGCAAAGGGTACACCCAGAAAAATCACCAAAGTCACCAGGCCAATCCCTGCTGCGGCCATCAAGTTGTACATCAGGTCGCTGTCCCAAAACAGCGCCAAAGGCGCAGCCAAGCTCAAGCCCTGACTCCCTTGGATCTGGGCCATCAACAGCAGGATCGGCATGAGGCTCCCAATCCTTGCCACTGAGTCGACATTGGCACTGCTTTTGCACTCCTTGAGCATCTTTGCCACGGCCCTGCGCTCAACTGCTCGCTGCTTGTCTTCTTTCCCGTAGGGCTCACCATCGGGGAGCACAGCGCCCATAGAGAACAACAGTTCCCTCACCCTCGGTCCACCGAGGGGCTTCGTTCCCAGGTCACTGGGGTTCTCCGTGCCGGGGATGCTGGAAACGGCCAGAACGCCTTCC
Organism: Symbiodinium sp. CCMP2592; assembly: GCA_905221615.1. Classification (NCBI taxonomy): domain Eukaryota; class Dinophyceae; order Suessiales; family Symbiodiniaceae; genus Symbiodinium; species Symbiodinium sp. CCMP2592. Next base: position 122,162 of record CAJNDT010003979.1, on the reverse strand, counting down.
TTCACCGCCTGCTGCACCCAGAGCAACCCACACTGGAGATGCCGGATGCGTCCGCATCCCAGCCGCTGGCTTATGCCTTTGCAGGCCGCGCTGTCTGTTCTTGCCCGGGTCTCAACGGTCACCTCGTTGCCAACAAGGAAGCGGATGCAGTCAGCGAGGTAGATCGCCTCCGCCGACCCGCCCACCAATGCAACGAACTCGCTCTCCCCCGAGCTTAAGGCTATGCTGCGCTGGGTCCTGACAAAGCTAGCCACCAAGCTGCCCCCGACGTAAAGCTGGGCGGCTGTCCTGCTCTTTCTCGTTCTCCGGCAGCCTGCCCAGTCGGCGTCCGTGATCGACTCCACCACGATGGTGGAACCCTCTGCCTCAAGAGGGCCATGGCCTTCAAAGTCGAAGGTCCTCCCATTGGCCACCGCCTTGATCACAAAGCCGATCTCCGGGGTTTGGGCCAAGTAGCCCACAACTCTCTTCAACCACTTTTGTCCGGCCTTGCTAGGGGACGACATCTTGGAGCTAAGGATGCACACCGGGAATTGGATGTCAGGCCTGGTGTGGGAGAGGTAGAGAAGACGTCCCACTGCCTCCCGGTACTCCCTGGCTTCCTTTGGGCCCAAATCTCCGCTGTTGTCAACATCTAGGAAGGAAGCGTCGGAGGGAGCATCGCGACCTTTGAGCTCCTTGCCCAGGCTCTTAAGCAAAGCTTCCAGATAGCGGCCGTTGGAGTAGACCGCAATGCCAGCTTCCATCATGATGTACTTCCTCTTGAGGAAGCTCAACTCGTCCCCCACTGCCACCATTGGCTCTGAGAACTCCACTTGCACCTTCTCGGTCAGGATCTTCTTGAGTTCTTCGCGCTCCTCCCGAGTTGAAGCCATCAGCCCATCGTCGGCGTGGAGAATGAGCCCCGCCTTGGTGCTGGGACCCTCCTTCTTGAAGAGGGTGGGCTCTTTGGGAAAGTTTGTGTAACTTCCCTTGTGCAAAAGATTCTTCGCGAAATTGTACCACGCGCTGGCTCCGATCCTTTGGCCAGGCAACAACTTCTCCAGGACCAGCGTCACCATGCCCACTGCGCCGTTGCCGAACATGGCGGCGTTCACCTCAATCGTCATTGGCACCGGCTGGTCCACCTGGAGGTACGCATCTTTAAAGTCAAAGGTGCAGAGCTCTTGGTCACGGCTAAGGGCCACCGCCATGAAGCCGTGGATCGCCGACAAAGTGCTGGCTGGGGCGAAGAGCTCCTGGGAGTATGGGGAAAGGGTCTTGAACTCCCTTCCCACCAAGCGGCTGCGCCGCTTCCACGTAGGCCGCCGGCGCCAATCGCGAACGACCTTGGTTGTCAGGCTTTGGTACTCCTCGACTCGCTCGCCCTCCTTGGGCCATCTCATGACCCCCATGTCCATCAGCCGCTTGATCTCTATGGCGTCCGCTTCGGCATCGACCTTTGCCAGGTCGACCTCGTTGAGCTCTGGTGGGTGGTCGCCATCTTCGGTCCAGACGCTCTCAAAGTACTCACCTGCAAGCTCGCTTTCCTCCTCCATGGTCTCCAGCACATCCGGGGACCAGTTGTCGAAGTCGGCTAGCTCCTCATTGGAGATGTCCCCCGTAACTGCACGTATCCCAGCAAACCCTGGGGGGTAAAGGCCACTCTGCGGAGAGCTAGCTGCGGGGCTGGAGCCAGGTTCACCAGGTCGCGGTCGATCAAGTAGAAGACGCGGCCTCTTGGGGTTCACTTCTCCCTCCGGCTCTGGCCTCGAACCTTGGTGCCCATCCGACCTGCTGGTAGTGTCCATTGCCACTGGCACCTGTGGACCTGAGCGGCTGAAGCTAGAAACATCATTGCCAGACGGTTGTGGTAGATCACGTCGCTCTTGCTGTGGCTGCTGGCTGCCACTTCTAACTTCAACACCGGCTGGCTCTGTGCCGCCTTCTGGTGGGCCTGACGGTTGTGGTAGATCACGTTGCTCTTGCTGCCGTTGGCTGCTGGATGCTGCCCTTGGGGACCCCGAAGAGGAAGAGGTAGAGGTAGAACTCGGGTCGGAGGCTGCCTCATCGAGGTTGGGCTTTGGAGTTCCTGCCGCGATTGACTCAGCAGCCGCTCGGCCGGCCGCCTTGGCCAGCTCTTGCAAAGAAGCGTTGTCAGCCAAGAGTGGAACACTAGCTCTTGCACCAGTGTAAAGGGGTCTTCTCCTCCGAGTCTTTCCCATATAGCTCCACGGGAAACCTTGCACTCCAAGGACGGCGCTGAGACTCCACTTCTGGTCCTCCGGCAGGCGGCGAATGCTCCTGCTTTCGTAGGTCCCGTCAGCTGTGCCCAGGATGTGGGCGTTGTTCCTTTCGTTAACTCCAAGCCAAACTCCCCTGCACCATTGTAGGTCACCCTTGTGGCGCGAGGGTTTGTGGAAGATCACCTGCTCACAGAAGGGAACCAAAGCACCTCGATACTTCCGCCCGTGCAGGATTTCATACGGCGTGGAGCCGCGGGACCCAACAGCAAAGCGGTTGTGAAGGAAGGCCGCGTGACGCAGGAACCATGAGTACACGTGGCAATGTCCTTCGATGCGTCCCTGCACCCGGTCCTCAACAAAGGCCTTCAGAGTCAGAGCATTGCGCCTGATAGTGTCCAGGCCCTTCTCAACCTGCCCGTTCGACCCATGGCTTGCCTTCACGATCCATCTTGTGTCCGTCTTCAACCCAAGCTTTGCACGGCAGGCGCACACCGCGTTCACCACTTGCTTGGCTGAGGGCTCCGTGTCGCTCTGAAAGACCACGGTGCCACCGGGGGAGACCTGCATGCTGAGTCTCACGAGGTGCTCGGTGACGCGCTTCAAGGAGTTCGCCCCCTTCTCGAGCACCGGAACGGCTGTCACCCAGCCTGTGGTAGACTCGGCTCCCATAAGGCACAGCCCATACTGGTCACGAACATCAACAGCTCCTTCCCCTTGGCCCTCGCCTTGCTCTCCCTCTTGTACTTGCTGGCTGTCTGGCTGACCTTAGTCATCACCTGGTCGGTTCTCATCATCAGCCAGCTCTCCCCTCAGCTTGGTGAAGGTGTAGCCATAGTCGATCTGGATCACAGGGTCGCTCTGCTTGTTGTCGGGCAGCTCGTCGCCTTTGGGCTCCTCGTCCTGGCTTCGGTGGGGGTTCTGCCGACTCCTTCCAAGCAGGCACGCCTCACACCAAGGCTGGAAAGGGTGGTGCGTGACGTTGTGTAACTCCTGCTGTCGGCTTGAAGGTAGGACGGGAGTCTTGAGAAGTCCCGGCTCCCGTTCTTGCTCGGCGAACATCTTTCTTGCCACCTCCGATGCCATTTGCTTCTCCAGCGTCTCATAGTGAAGCCGAAGTCGCCGAAGTACTTTGTGTTTTCCCCCGCTGACTGAGAGGCCCAACTTCCGGCACAGTTCTTTCAGGTCCTTAAGGGGAGTTGCCACCGAGAGTGCCACACCTTCAAGTTCCTCCTCCTTGCCGTCTTCACCCTCGGGCTCCTTGGGTCTTTCTTCCGCCGCTATCTCTTCAGCCATGTCCCCGATTCCGCCGGGTCCGTCCACCATGGGCACAGGGGGGCTTGCCTCGTCATTCTCAGGCTCGGCGAAGATGTCCCGCGGGTTGGACAGCAAGTCCTTGGGAAGCTCCTCCACGTGCAGCACCATAGCTATATCTCGCCGGCCCTCAAGGTCAGGATCAAGTTCCCGAAGCAGCTTGGGCGTGTTCTCGAAGTCCTCAACCTTGGCCGTCACCACCTGCATCCAAACGTCGCCTGCTGCAGGGGGCTTCTTGGCCGGCTCGACTCGCACAAAGAGGGCCACCCAAGACCAGTCACCTTCGCTCCAAAGGCTCTGCTCCACATTGACCTCCTCCACATTGTGAGCCACGAAGAAAGGCAAGCCGCTGGGGAGGATACTCCAGCCCGGCCTGCCTGCCAAGGCCTCCGCTTCAGGAGGCAGTCGCCCTAGGTCATCGAAGGTCATCATGTTCACCTGCTGGGGCCTTGGCACAGGGGCAGCATCGGTGCAGCCAGCCGCGGCAATAGAAGCCACCGTGGCCAGCACCGTCAGAGTATTTCTGCGCAAGCGTATTGGGACTTTGTGGCCGCCCCTTTCGATCACAGGCTTTCCTCCACTGGTTCCAAGAGCCCAGCCCCAACGCAACAAGCGGCCCATAGACACAATGATGGAGGAGACCGGGGCAATGCAGAACTTCTCCTTCAGCAAAATCGGGGTGCCCTCGGTGGTCTCGACCTCAATGTCGAGGATCCGGCTCTCCTTCTCGGGGATCCTTTTCCCCTGGGCGTCTTGCATAAGGATCCCAGACCGCTTTGCCGGCTTGCCCAGGTTTGCCATCCTGAGCGGTGCCACCGATATGTCGGCGCCGCTGTCTATCACGACCTCGGTCCGGGCCTGCAACGCCAGCACTCCAGCAACCTGAGCATCCTCCAGCCCAGGCTCCAGAGTCCACTCCCCATCGCCGTCCGTCACATCCATGGGGAAGGCCGTGATGCCCTCGAACTCGGCAAGCGGCTCGGCCTCCGGTTGCAAGTCCCCGAAGAAACCCGCAACAGCCTGGGGGCACTCAATCACCATCACCTCGGCACCGGCCAGCCCGAAGTCCCAAGCGCCCTCGTCATCGTCGAGCTCCGTCATGTCGAAGACCTCCGTGCACCTGCAGCTCCTCGGGGTTTCGCAGCTGAAGGTCTCGACGCGGTACACTCCGTGCCCCGCCTGGGCCTTTAGGGCTGACGCCGAGGAAGGGACAGAGGAAGCAGCCGTAGACGCGCTGGAAGACAAAGTCGCAGAGGTCCCCTGCTGTGGCTGCTCCACCTGATTCACCTTCCCCTTCCCTTTCTGCGGGCACTCGTTCTTCCAATGCCCCCTTTTCCAGCAAAGGGCACAGACCGCTGGATCCAGGCCCTTCTTGCTCTTCCCCTTTCCTCCGCCTGGCTGCCAGCTTTGGCTGTTCCAGGTCTGGTTGTTCCATCCTCCGCTGCTATCCTGGCCGGGCTGCCAGCTGTTCCATTGCTTGCCGCCTTGCTGCCAGCCCTTTCCGTCACCAGGCTTGCCTTTCTTGCCCTTTCCATCCTTGCCCTTGCTTTCTTTGCCCTTTCCATTCTTGCCCTTGCCGTCCTTGCCCTTGTTGCCGTACTTGCCGCCCTTGCCCTTGATCACGTCGATCTCCATTGGCTGAGGCCCTCCTTGCTGGTTGCTTTCGTAGCCCTTTCCAGCCAAGGAGGTGGACCAAGGGGCATTGAGGCTCTCGTACCTCAGGATCCACTCCCGCACGTCGCTGTACTTCGTGGTGGTCTGCATCTGGAGCTGCACCTGGCTCCTCAAGGGCTCACGGAGCCCCGTCACCACGGTCGCCAGCACCAACTCCTCCGGGAAGGCCTTGCCGCTGCTGCTCTCATAGGTGCGCAGCGCCTCCTCGTACCGAATCAGCTGGGAGTGGATGTCTTGGCGATCGTCAAACCGCCATGCGGCAAGCTGCCGCACCAGTGCCAGGGACCTGGCTTTCTCTTTCGGCTCCATCTCCTTTTTAAGAAGCCGCCAGGCTTCCAGCCCATTTTTGTTCTTTGCCATCTGCCGCACCAGCAAAAGGGGCCGCCCTTTTAGCACACTGCAAAGGACTCCGAACAAGCGCTGCGACCTGGCTTCTTGGGCATCCGGAATAATAGCGTGGTCGACCTCCTTGTCGTCTTGCAGCCCATCCAGGTCCGCCTCGTACTCCGGGTCGTTGGCAACAAGCCAGTTCGTGAACTGGAAGGACCACTCCTTCCAGCTCTTCAGCTCCTCTTCCCGGCCGGCTGGTTTCCACTGCTCCACCTTCAGGCTTTTCGTAAGCCCATCCATCTTGCTGCTCGAGGCGCTCGCCTCAGCAGCCTGGGCCGCGCGCTCGGAAGTGTCAATTAGCTTCCGAAAGACTCCATGGAACGCCTGCTCCAGGCGCTGCTTGACCAGACGGTCCACATCGTCCGGCCCCATCTGCATAACTGCTTGCGGCTGCGGCTGCTGAGGTTGGGCTTGTGGGGCAGAAGGCCCCGGGCCATTGCCTTGTCCATCCATTGCGCCTCTCCGACCGGCTGCCAGTTGAAACTTGCTTCCGGCCTCGCTCCCTGCTGATGCCCGGGGCACCTTGCAGCCTTTCCTCCCGGCTGCTCCAAAGGCAAACTCGTTCCAGCCAAGGGCACAACCACGCCCTTTTCGCACGCACTGATTTGTAAAACCGCTGCTCCAACCAAGCCCTCCAAAGGGCAATTCCGGTGCCGCCCCTCGCTGGGGACTTACGCAAAGAAGACTCTGCAGGCAGAGCAAACTGCAGCTGCAGGCCAGAAAAAGAAAAGCTATGGCGCGGGAGGCCCTAATCTTTACAAGGGCTCTGGGTCCCGGCCCTGGAGCTGACCCCTTATCCAGACACAAAGGAATGGAGTTTGGGTTCGCAGCTCCGCTACCATGAAAGATTTTCCAAGCACTCAGGGCTGCGTCATTCGGTGTGTACAAAGGGCAGGGATCAGTTCTATCACAATTCGAAGAGGGTATGGATGTGAAGGTGATATAATTTGACCAGAGTATAGCTTCATGGTACATCATCCGGTGCTGGTTCTTCATTTTTTCTTCCTGCCAGAAAGGGAAGCACACGCCCCGGTGGGCTCTGGTGAGAACAAGAACAGAGGCGAATTCTCCCAAAAGCACTTGGGCAAGGATCGGCTGTTGCGGCCACGCGTGCCAACATCTCGAACACACCCGAAGCACTGCCTGATTTACATCCCAACCCTAAAGCCCTGAAAGCGGCCCCCCAAAAAGAACCTAGCACACCAAGTTTTTGTTGACTCCGAGGCTCGGGGAATTCATCTTCGTCTCCGTGCCACGGAGGGCGCTGCCCAGCCCGCTGCCCAGCTGGAAGACCTTCCAAACCAACAAGGCCGAGAGAGAGAGCGGAGCCGCCAACACGCCGCCGCCCACAAGCGAGAGAGAGAGAGAGAGAGACGAAGAGCTCTTGGCCCCTCCTCTCCCCCCCTGGCAGGGAAGAAAGGAAGAGGGGATTTCGGGTTTTGGAGCTCGTCTCAAGAAACCCCTTTGACCCAAACCCTGTTTCACCTACTGCTTCGAATCTTTGGGGCCGCGGGCCGCTGCGACGGCGGCGACGGCAGCAAGGGCGGCGAGGGCGCGGTACACGACCTTCAAAAGGCCCGGGGCTTTTTGTGCAATGAAGGCTATTTGGTGTTTCTTGGGGGCTTGGGCGTGGAGGGCTTGTTCGGGCTTAGCAAGCAGAAGGGTCTGGGGTTTCAGGCTTTTAAATACGGGCTTGGAGGGTGTGGTTGGTTGGCGAACAAGCTGCTGTAGCAGCGCCTCTTCTTTTGCAACCTACCTCTCTCTCTCTCTCTCTCTCTCTCTCTCTCTCTCTCTCTCTTAAATTGAATACATGTACATACACAGAGACAAAAGCCGGAGGGAGAGGGAGAGAGGCAAAGAGAAGGAGAGCGAGTGAGAGGGATATGGACGACAAAGAAACAGTCAGGGAGAGAGAGAGAGAGAGAGAGAGCGAGAGACATGTCATATGCATGTCTCTCTGTGTACGTAGAGTGTGTCCATAGAGCTATACAACACCATGATCTCTCCTCGTTTTTTTCAGGGAACCCGAGAACCCTTCAGGCCAGAAGCCCCCACGAGCGCAAACTCTGCGCGTCGCTTTGCTAAACTGCCAAAGCTGTTCCTTAGCCACGCTCTGACTTACCTTTGGGTAGGTTTGGGAATGGAAGAATGGTAGCAATAGTAGTTATATAGTATAGTTATATGGTAGTAACATGATAGTAATATGATAGTAATATGATAGTAATATGATAGTAATATGGGAGAAGTATGGTAGCAATAGTAGTTGTAATCGTACCCCATTCCTCCATTCCCTACTAGCCAAAGGTAAGTTGAAGCCAGAAATGCCCTCAAACCCAACCTTGTTGCGGGAACCTTCCTCGCGGCGCTCCCTCAGGAGTTCCTCCTTCGTGGACTGCGGGTGTTCGTTTCGGGTTTGGGGGCCTAGGCGGGATGAAAACGACACTGGCTGTGGGCCTTTCCGTCTATAGTCAGCCTCTGAATGCTTACAAAGTCAGGAGAGACTGCAAAATGGCAAGGGCCCCATTGAAAGTGTACACACCCCGGGCCCCGGCCCCAAAGTGCTCCTGCTCCAGGCTTAGGCTGCGGGACTCCTCGTCCAGGACGGGATCGTAGGTCATGACGGCCTCGGCTTCCGCCGCAAACTGCAGGTCCAAAAAAAGAAGGCACATCTCATTAGCATTAGGAATAGAAGTGAGGGTTGTATGGCGGAGTCATCATAGTTTAGGGGTTAGGGGTCTTGGCTTCTGGGTGCTCTTTTGGGAGACAGTGGGGCTTGGTGCTTCATGGCTCGCTAGTTTCGTAGCTTTTCGGAAAGGTTTAGACATCATGCCATGTAGACTTCAAGTTCTCGGGGTCCCTCGGCCTGCTCGCCGTAAATTCAAACCCCTGATGACCTGAGGCCAGTTCAAACTCTTCTTCCCCCCCTGCCCTGAGCACTGAGAGCGCCGCCTGGGGCATGGCTGCTGAAGGGTGCGGGTGACGGACGTGCGGGGCACTGGATCCGAAAAGAGCGCTCCGAAGGCACACGATGGCACGATCTACCATATAAGGGTGTAGAGAAACAGAGGGACGGGGCTCGCCGGAAACAGAACGCACCACCACCACCAGAGTGGTGAGATGTTGATAAAACCGCTGCAGTCACACAACCCTTCACAACGCCACAACAACTAGCAATGCACGAGCTGGGTCCCAATCAGATGCTAAACCTCAAAGCACAAAAGCCCTCCAATGTCCCCCTGAGCTCTGAAACGGTGCTTCGCAGCAATTTCCTTTGTTCGACGGGTGAAAAACCCAAGAATACCTTTTGAAGGGATTCTCGGGTCAGATCGGGTGGCCCTCCCGAGGACTGCCCAGTCGGCTCACCGAAACACTGTGACCTCCGGGAACAGCGAAGGGAGGCTTTGCAAGCCCAAGTACAGTCGCCGTGCTCTCAGTAGACATTAGAGGATCGCACAGACCTGGACAGGTTTTGAAGCTTTTTCTCGGTCGAGGGTCTAAGATTTAGGGCTCAGGGTTTGAAGCCCGGAATCGGAATCGCGCATCCATCACTTCAATTCCGAAGCATGAAAGGTCAGTATGACGTCCAATAGACTTTCTTAAGGAATACCCTTTAAGCTATATCAGAAACTAACCGCTCCCGTAATCCCAGGCATTTGGGAGTGAGCGTTCTGGATTGGGCGCAAAGTGCTTGAAGTTTCGAGGGCTGTGCGACTCTGAAAGCGTATACATAGGGTTCTGAATCCAACTGGTATCTCTTTATAAGCCGATATATCGAGACCCTCACATATCCCAACCCCACATGAAAGGTAGAAGGGCCCTTCGGAAGCTTCTCTTCAAGGTCCTGCTCCGTTTGAGCCACGGCACAGATACTGAAAGTGGTGGCCATGCCCACTCTGCGGTGCAGCTCATACTGCAGCCAACGATGCGAATGCCTAGTAACCGAGACCCTAAACCCTTAAACTCTTATCCCCCTGCAGTCCCAAGGTATTCATACTACGTATCTCAAGGCGAGACTTCGAAGATCCATCCAGCCTCCCTCTGTCTCTCGGCCAGCGCTTCCGCAGAAGCCAAATCACTTTCAGAGAAAAAGTTTAGCACCATACAGATACAGAGAGCCCGACACTCCATCCAGAAACCTCTCGAATTTCAAGACAGTGGACTCTCCAGACGAGAACGCGAAAGGTCAAAAGTTCTGACAGGTGCCTTCCAGCGGCTTGCTTAACACGGGCATCGTGTGGTGGCTTCCTACTGGATCCTGAACCTTTGAAGAGCGCATTCACTTCGAACACATTCGGGAAAACGGTCGCGAAGACTCGGATTTAGCATGGAGCACAAAGCCGTGCAAAGACACATAAGTAACTGTATACAGCAAGCTTGTGGGTTGCCATGGCCTCTCATGGACAAAATTCCCAGAACCACTTCCACCCAAAAGCTTAGCTAGACTCTTGAAGCACAAAACAACCCGAAGCTGACATCCTTAACGCCTGAATTCCGACCGACCTGGCTGCTTGAGACGTCCGAGGTCTTCCTCAGCTTCACGTTCGTTCCCACATACAACCGGACCCAATGGCAAATGCTAGGCTTTCACGATTACGTCCTATGACTCGTAAGCCCCAGTTTCCGTGAAGCCCTTAACCAAAATCCCCGAAGCCTGAAGCTTGAGCCGACCATGAGAGGGGTCGAGTGGACATGTAGAAGCTAATGAACTTAATTAGGACTCTTTCCACAGTCTCGAGAGGAAAACACAGCGGTGGATTTTGAGATTCTGACTTTGTAGGATGTGGCGGAGGTAGCACTGCTAAACCATGCGTGGTACCATGAAGGCTGGTTGGATGCGACGACCACGACCACCAATACTAGGACGGCGCTACTGAATTACTGGTACTCGGACAGGCACTTGGAGCGTTTCACGCAGTCACGAAAAAATTCTGCCAGGGATCTTCTTCCCTTCGTCCCATCCGTCAAACTTCGTGGAGATAGGACCGAGCATGGCTTTGAGGAGCCAGTCGCCCCGAGTGAAGGCTTCTCGCCTCTTGGCCTTCACTAAGACCTCCTGCTTCTCACCTGGGCGTTTGCACGCGCATGCTGCTAAAGTGGGTTTTTTGCCCGTCCCTCCTGGACCCACAAAGGGCAAAATGCCAAGCCCGACTCGGCCAGGAGACTGTAGTAGTCGTCTGTGACGTCCACAGAGTCGAAGTCCTTGTCGATTCGGTTCAAGTAGCCCACTGCATCCTGGACAGGAGCCAGGGCATAGGGCCTTTTTGCTTGGGGCCGAAACCTGGTTTAGGTCTTCCTACAAGTCTCTTGGAAATTTCTTCGATCAAACCTCACCACTTCTGCCTATGCACAGAGATGAAGTTGATGAAGTTGATGAGGTTCTGCGAAGCTTTGAGATGGAACATCCTACAGCCCCTGAAAGGAAGCTGAAGCCTGATGCCAAAAATCCAAGCCCGTGATTTGCGCACCCCAAACACTCGGAACAGCGTCCTCGTCATCGGTGCAAGCCATGATCTGCACCTTGAAGGTGCCCTGTGTGCCTGCGCTTTTTCTGTTGGCCCGTCTCAACCCACTCCCGGAAGCCCGGAGCCCCCTTGCAACCCCTAAAACACACGCAGAAATCCACTGCCGGCAAGGCGCTCTTCTTGGTCACCAGCTTGGTCAACTCCGCCTCGAAGACCTTGGAGCCACCGTTGGGCTCCCCATCCGTGAAGATCATGAGCAAGACAGGCCGCTCTCCTGGCAGCGAGAGAGCACGGCTTCTGGCTTCAGTGTGTAAGACAGGGCTACTTCGAGATCATCAGTGCTACCGACTACCGACTTCTGCCCAAGTCTTGCGTGCCAGCTACTGCTGCGCGGGCTCCTCGGATCGGAATAATTATTGCGAAACCAGAAGCCCAAAATGGAAATTACTCGGCTACAAGACCGGTCACACCTGTCTCAAGCTCTAACTCCCGGGCCCCCTCCTGCAACCTCCCTGGCCACCAGGCTCAGCGTCTCCGTCAAGGGCGTGGTGCCTGCAGCCTTGGCTTCGAAGGACGACACCTGAGAGGGCTCGGGTTCGGGTTGGGGTTTGGGGCCGATGGTTTGTGTCTGAGGGTTTTGGGCTTGAGGGGGGGCCTTTGGATATATGGGGCTTTGGGTTTGATGGCACTTTGAACTCGTTCTGTTGTCGTCCGGTATTGCTTTTTGGTGTATTCGTCATATTCTTGTATGTGTCGCTGTTGCTGTTGCCATTTCTGTGCCACCATTGATCGTAGTGGCGTCATGGTCTGTTCCTCATTTTGCCAGGTCGTACAAGATGCTGCTTCATTTCCTGCTGCAAAAAGTTTGTCAGCTCGGAACAGGAGTCGGAGCCCTGGCGCCCTCAATCCTGGAGACCATCCCAACAAATTCTCGCGCGGCACTCGGAACATTTGAGCCCCACTGCCCGGCCCCTGTGCCACTAAGCCCTGCAAACTATCTACATCCATTGAAGTCCTCGTCGAGCCCTGCAAAGACTGTCTAAGAAAACAACGTTGAGGTATCTTGCATTGTACTCACGTAGCGCCATGCCACCAGGAACTAGGACCCACATATAGACCCTCAACCCGAAACTGTAACAAAGTCTGGCAGCAAGCCGTTGATCAGTCGAGCCGGTGACGCCCTGAAGCTTTCCGCGGTTCAAGAAGAAGATGTCCTTTCTGAAGGAGTTGTGGCATCATAAGTTTTGTTCTGCTTGTGGTTTGTGGGTTGGCCGCCCTGACACGGTTTCTGAGCATGCAAGATTGCGACTTCGAACTGGGGGCTGCCAACAAGTCGAGGTCCGTTTTACCCGACAACCCTAGGCCCTAGGACCCTAGAGGGAGCCGCTTTTGACGTGTCGAAGTTCAGGGCTCAAGGCGAGAACTGTGCATCAGGCGCTCCTCAAGCGTTAGGCTCGGGTTTGGCTCTCAGCACCTGCTACCTTTTAGGTTCTGATCCATGAAGTGCTTCCAAGCGTCCAAGCCCGACTTGTCAAAGCAGCAAGCCAGGTCCACCAGCAGCATCACGGTCTGCCGGAGCTCGTCCCATCCTAAGTTGGTCAGGCCACAAGCTCCGGACTCAGCGTTAGACTTGCGGCTTACGAACCCCTCGATTCCTTTCACGTAGGTTTCAATCACTAGAGCGCCTTGTGTTCGGCTGCGGTTTGGGCCGATATGATTGTTGCCTTTGCAAAGGGTTCCAGAGCTTTCCCTGAGCTCCCCGGCCTCAATCACTGAAGCCCTGGACCCATCAAGACGCTGCCCCAGAGCTTCAACCCCTTATCACTCCACGGCCCCAAAACAACATCCTAAAGCCCTAAAGCCTTCCAAGCCGTAAAGGATGCTCAATTACTCCGTGATGTAGGGCTTTCACCGAATACCCCCATAACAAAACCCAACATAGACGTGCCGCAATGTACAAAACCTGCTTCATGCGAGCTGCGTGAGATCTTGGCATCCAGCAGAGAGCGCTGGCCAGCCGGCAGAGCTGACATGTTCATGCCTAGGGTGCTGCAAGCTGGCAGGTTGGATGCTGCTCCACGAGTTAGCTAGGGAGCGTTTAAATGGATCTGCAAAGTCTTATAAGGAGGCACTTGTACTGAGGGTATTCTTAAAGGTGCTTGCATGTCTTGTTGGCAAATGAGGGGTCCCTTATCGAGGACCTTATGATATTGGGGCTGGACTATTCGGGCTTCTACATGATTAGGGGCGTGGTATTCTTGAACTCCTGCTTGGTGCACTGGTGCTGTAAGTTAGCCGCCCTCTTCACATGGAGCAACCGCAGAGCCAAGAGTCGAAGGTGTTTCTGGGTCCCTAGGTACTTCACTTCATCCTCGATCGGGGGGCCGAGTGTCCGAGCAGGGGTCTATGATTCTTCGCAGAAGGTTCGACTTCTTTCTCTGTCCACCCACCCCGCCCAGATCAGAAACCATACAGCTAGCCTCCAGGCTTGTGAGCGTCCGCTACTATCCTCCGCATGATGATTGTGAGGGCAAAACGACGACGTTCAATCCTGTTGAAGTTCAGTGTATGCTTCTTATCGGCTGATCCAATGTCTTCGGGTGACAGTCACAGCTGGCCACTTGCTGGTAATCGGAGTTTAAAGAGCATTGTGAAGCAACGAGCTTGGGTAAATGCTTCGCAGGCGCTGCCAGAATCGTCTAGAATGAGAACGATCTCATAGTCTTCCAAGACGACCAAGTCATTCCTCTGTTTGCGGCTTTGTGGTGCAGAAGCTTTCAAGCTTATCGCTTCGGGTTTAGGGCTTTGCCTTCGTGCATCAGGCATCCCTATATCGCAAGCATAGGTTGACCTTGAAGCACAAGAGGGGATGGGAGCCAATGATACCATGGCTATTGGATCTTCCGACACCAAAACATCCCCCACACCCCGCCCCCCGCAACACCCCCGCACCTCCCCCCCAAACAGAAAAGATGAAGCGTCGCTTCCGCGATCGTCACTTCGAAAGTGTCCAGAATACTCTGCAGCCGTGTCAGCCGATCCTGGAGGGCTAAAGTGCGATCTGCCCGAACGTTGGGGCCTTCGTATATGATCTTGAATAGAGTAGAGTAACTATTTGGGCGCCGGTAGAGGGGGGGGCGGGGGAGTGGAAAATTGCGGTATGTATGTATGTATGTATGTACGTATGTATGTGCGTATGTATGTATAAACATGGTTGGAGACCACAACGGGATGTTGCATTGGCTGGTAACTACATCCACAGTCAAGCCTAGACTAACAAAGAACCTGCGCCTGCAAAGTCAGGCGACGACACCTGAAAATCGTGGGAAATGAAGGAATCGAAGGCTCGAAGTCCCAAGCCGTAGATCTTTTGAAGCACTGAAGGCACTTGTCTCGAAAACGAGTTTCAAGGCATAAAGCCCCAATTTCGAGAAGCTATCCTAGACCTGAACCCATTTAACATTTGGCAGTTTCCGAAAATAGGGGAAACTAATAGAGCAATTTAAATAGATCCTTATTGTAACGGCCCCCAATGAGGTACTCCAGTTTTCGGAAACTCCCATCTGTGTTTAGGGCCTAAGGACTCAGTTTTGGAAACCCCCCATCCGATCCGCTCCTCTGCGGCCTCCTCCCCGCCGTTGCCCTCCTCCGGGTTGCCCATGGCGAGAGCGAGTCCAACCCCGCGGGTATGTATGCACCGATCTATCTATCTATGTGTATGTATATATATATATATATATGTGTATATATATATATGTGTATATATATATATATATATATCATTGTAAGTTGCTTGTTTGTTCATTCACTTATACTTGTATGTGCACTTGAACATGTTTGTGTATGCTTGTATCTATATACAGATGAAGAACAGCTGTATATACATAGCGAGAGGGAGATTCTGCATATATATATATATATATATATATATATATATATATACATATACAAAAATACACATATCCACACACGCGTTCTTTGAAACTTATCCTGTGACTGCGTGATGGGCCTGCGTCGCAGGAAGCTCCAAGGAGCAGGAGCAGGATATGTGACGAGAACCTCGAAACCTGTCTCATACCCTGGAGAGTGTGACTTTGTAGAAGAAGCCCTGAACTGCACACCAGCTTGACACAAACGTGTACGTACCTCTTGCTGCATCCTTCTGAAGCTCATAAGCATCCAACAGAGTCTCCCAGCAGAAGTTCGTGTCATTCGACCAGGCCATACTTCCTTCGCCTTGATTCCTGCACATTCTTGGCCCCAAATATGTCGCCTGAGCCCCGAGCGGCATCAAGCATGCGGCGAAGCTTCACCTGCTGCCGGGAGTTGCTTGGAGTCGCTGCTTCGACGAAGATTTTCGAAGGCAAGCGCTGCCCTTCTGGTGTTTGCGAAGCAAAAGTGGGGAGCTTTCTAGAGGATCCTGCAAGGTCAAAATTCCTGGGGTCTGATGCAGGGACCGTAAGGGAATGCTCTTGCCAACTATTCAAACTCCTACACTACTCGAGGCCGTTGCAAGATGTGTAAGCTGCTGGAAGCCGTAGCTTTGCTGTGCGGCCACATTGGAAAGGTGGGAGACCGGGCAGACTCTGAGTTGCAGCGGATGGAACTGCGTGAAGACACAACTGGGAGTTTCCGAAAATGGGGGACCCTAGCATAGTACCCTAAACAGCAGCAGGATCTTCTTATAAGGACCCAAAATGCATCCAAACCAAGGGACTCAAATCGAGACATCCAAACCGAGCATCCAATCAAGACATCCGAACGCTGCTCAGAGACGGAAGAAAAGGATAGGCTAACGAATAAGCCGGAGGTTGAGAGCGAGAGCTTGCGGGGTGACCCTAAGCCCAGAAGCCCTACAGCCCTAACATGCCTAAGCCACCCTAAGTGAGCGGTTTCATCCACAGGGGGCTTAACGATGAGGATAGGGTTCCATTTAGTTCCTGTCAGAGTTACTATAAGAATTAGTACAAGAATCGTAATGACCAGAATAGGCTTTAGGGGTTGCATAAAACACATGATTATAACAAGGAGCCATGGGGGGACAGTTGCAATTTCTCAAACCCCTGCATTAGAGGGATTTTTCATGCACATTCCATTCGCAGCCGCATGCAGCTGCAGCAGAGCAGCGTGCTCCGTTGAAGCGAGTGTTCCGCTCATGTGTTGTATTTCTTGCTTCCGAGCCACATACGGGTTGGGTGGTGCCAACCAAAACTGTTAGATGCCTACAAAACCCTTACAACCGTACATAGTAGACCAGCGACGCCGCGATCCCAACTTCTGAGTCTGACAAGCCAGAAACTCAATTTGAGCAGGTCTAGTGGTCTAGTGCTGGGAAGTTAGTACACCTGTCTTCTACGTTGTGCATGACACATCCCTCGAGAGTTCAGGTGCCCTGGAACCTGATATCACCGATGCCTGGGGCTTCCGTCTGACAACAGCTTGCTTCGTGCCTTTGTTGGGTTGAAGTATGTTTCTCGATGTCATGTGCACTGGCATCAGTCCAGATCTCTCAACCGATCCAGAGCCATTGTGTGCTTCATGATGCAATTAAGCACATGTAGTTTGCATGATGAACTGTGCTTTTGTTGATTCTATCTCCATCGTCGCACCCCCAAGATACATCGATCAAGATTTCTGCGGAGGCCTAAATGGCACCGCCAAACACAGTAACAACCCGACTTCACGTGCCATGCTTCCGAGGAAGCGTTCTTTATCGGAAGCTACTTCCCACCTCTGTTCACAAGTTGGAGTTCACCACGTGCATCCCAACCCCACTGAAAGAGAGCTGCGACTTGCGCAGTAATGAACAAGCAAAATTTAGTAGCTGCCTCTACACCATCAAGAGAAGTTACATAAAAAGGCACAGCGATGGAATGATTCAAGGCCTTCACGTCCGCGGACCGCGCGGAAGCACTGAGTATGGCCAAGGAGCCACAAGCTTTGCATAAGAGAAGCAGCTACTTTGCTCCTTCATGCTTTCCGAACGCAACTTCGGATGCTCTGGGCTCTGAGCTCTTGCGGACTGGCATCAAAGAGAAGCAAGGAAATGCCTCCTTGAGCCTGGAGTGTGCGAAGCGTCCCCAAACACACAAAGGGAAAACAGCCTCGCCGAGATCCCACAGAGCAACTTGCGATGTGCTCCCAACAGCCTTTCTATATGTATTTATGTATATATGTATATATGTATTTTTGTGTATATGTGTATATGTATATATGTATGTGTATATATATATATATATATATATACATATATGTATATGTATATATCGCTTTTCTCGCTTTTGGGGCACATGCTCCTGTTAGGATGCAGCCCATTGGCTTGCACTAATTAAGATGAAGTGAAACAAAGAAGACTGAAGAGATCGCTGCTGGTGGAGAGTATCTTGAGCCCTCCGTGGTAGTGCACCTGGATCCCCGGAAGCGCCGAGACGGTCTGGAGACAAAGATCAGCCGCCGGCGGCACAAGTAGGACAACTGGCACTCCAAGGAACAGGAGTCTCAAGAAGAGGCGAAGAAGGTCGGCACCAAGTGTGGCTCTGTCGAGCTCAACATGGCTTGCCGAAAGGCCAAAGTCCAGGCAGGGTGTATCCTGGAGGAGATGGATCCCCGTCAGGTCAATGACAAAGGCGACCTCGTCAAAGGGGCCCTCAAAGAAGGCGGGTTGAATCCCGTTGGCGAAGTCGGCCAAGCATTCATCGTGGGAATATTCAACGCAGCAGCAATCTCGCAAAGACAAGTGGGCACAAGTCAGTCCAGAGTGCACCCAGAACACAACATGAGCCGCCGTGAGCTGTGTCGGAGGTCCTGGCCGGACTGGAGAAGTGTCCAAAAGTCCAATGATTTGAACAGAATCCCGGTAGGTTCGAAACAACGACTGCCGGACAGCTGGGGTGGGCACTAGCCATTCGACTATGTCGGTATTGCAAATCCACTCAGCACAGTCAATCAGTCGGGGATGGCCACCCTCAGCATGCAAGAGCTCAATCCAAGACAGTGCTGTCATTCTCAGGCGGTCCGTCGGAGCACACACACATGAGAACGACAGACGTAGACGCTCCCACAATTCAACTTCTGACAGATCCTCGACGCTGGCGTCGAAGTCGATCAGCCGGAGACAGTCCCAGACTTCCGCTACTGGGCACATATCCTGATCGACGGGGGGGAGCTGAGGAAATTGACAAAGTGGACCGCTCCCCGGCAGCACAGGGCATAGTCCAGCGGCCCGGTCATCATCCTTGCGGTGTCCTACCCCTGGTTCAGCGGCGCAGGCGTGTCCCAGGGAGAGGAGTTTGGCACGGCAGAGATGGGAGTACCGAAGGTGCCTGCAAAGTCTGACATTGCTGGAGTAGGTGCGAAGGCACGCCTGACACTGCAGTCCAGGCAAGATGCCCCGCCCGGCCATTCGCCGGCCGTGGCACTTAAAGGCATGCACAGACCACTTTTGCCGGTTGGAAAAAGTGGTGCGACACAGCGCACAGCAATGGACCATGTCCTGGCGGTCGAGGGTGGAACCGAACAGGACGGCTCCTTGTCTTTGGAGCTGGTGAATGAGGAGAGCGCAGTGCCTATGATGAGCAGCTTGCCAGGCCTCAACATGGATGGCCTTAGCCTGAGCGCGTTTGAGTAAGCTCTTCCATTTACCCGGTGCGGTGTGGAGTTGATGAAGCCAGTCGGGCCAGATCGCTTCCCATGGTCTGGTCTCCGAGGAGTGGCGGACGGTCCGCCAGAGCCAATCTAAAGAAGAGCGGACAGATGCTAGCCAGTCGCCCTCCCAGTGGGCAAGAGCCCAAAGCTGGCCGAGCTTGAGACGGACGAACAGCAGCAAATGTATGAGGCGATGGATGTGCAGGAGGACTGTGATGGAAGGGAGGCCTAGGTAGGCGAGAACCTGATCCCGCCCTGCGTGAAGAGCCTGATCAAAGTCCCAGTGTGGTCTACACATGTGGCAAGCCATCCGCTCATACGCGGAGCCCAAGGAGGAGAGGGCTGTCTCGCTGAGGCTGGGCCATGTTCCCGCCCCATGAAGCAGAACTGAGAGGATGAGCGAGTTATAAAGAGTGGCTTTGGCCGATTTGGGAACAGCAGGCGATCCGAAGATCTGACGTTTCCTTTTCTGGAACGCGTCATGTGCAAGTGCAACCCGGGACCGAACCTCCCTGGCAAGGTCGCCAGTGAAGTGGATGGTTCCCCCCAAATGCCGGTAGGAAGTAACGACACGGACTCTGGCAGCAGTCCAAAGTCTCGAGGGGATCGCAATGGACGGTTCTTTGTCCCTGAAAAGTCTGGCGCGTACCCCTTTCGAACCAGCCCCAGAAGGGACTATGATGAGCTCGGTTTTCCCCCGAGCAAGGTTCGGTAGCAAGGCCCTGGACAGACATGCATCAATGAGTGCCCCTGTAACCTGCCCAGCTTTGGTAACAACCGACTCTGCTGAGTCAGACAACATCATTAATGCAAGGTCATCCATCCAAGTCGCATCGAAAATATCTATCGACTGGGAGGGACCGGCAGGAGTCTGGAAGATGGCATCACGCATGGAGTCCTGGTATGGCAGTTGGGTCGTGCATCCCATAGCTGCCATATCTTTGGACAATTCCTGGAGCACTCTGGAGAAGAGGAAGGAAAAGATGACGTCTGCACAGTTGTCGCCGGGGCGACTGCCGATACCGGTTTGGACGAGGGAGGGGCCCGCCTTGAATCGGAACCATGTGGCCTCCAAGACCTCACCCATTGCTTGGGAGAGCCATGGGCTTGCGCCACTCCCCTCAAACACAGAGCCTCCGGAGAGGTGCAGGTGAAGTTCGTGAAGAACTCCGTGCGGTAGCCGGATGGTTGTGGCTACATGTGCGATGGCCTCATCGCTCAGGCTTTCGCCTGTCAGCAATGGACGGCACACACGATAAAAGGCTTCCTGTAAATCCAGAAACAAGACTGCAAACGACCGTTTGCGAGCCCTCGCGGCCGCGACAAAGAGGCGGACTGAATGAGAGACAGCGGTCACAGGGCAGGAGGGCAGTCCCCCGAGTTGCAACGGGAAGAAGGCGATGAAAGGCTTTCCCTGTCACGGCTGATATGAGGATACCTCTGTGTGAGGTACAGACCGCTGGCGAACCTTTGCCTTTCCAGGCAGCCTCAAGGCTACCTCCTTTGAACTGCACCGGTTCAGCTAGTCGCAGGCTTGTCTTTAGCAGCAACGGATACAAGGCCTCAGACGCCGCCGCAACAGCAAAATGCAGGGCCTCACCTGGGATGCCATCCAAACCCGAAGCTCTGCCTGTCGAGGTTGCACGGAGTGCAGTTTCGAGCTCAATGCGGCTCGGCAGGTCCTCCTTGGTAATGGGGATCAGGTCGATCCCTCGGCTATTCTGGACAGCCATACAAGAAGCAGCAAGCTGGACTGGTTGGACTTTGCGGCGCCCGCAAAGTGCTGGACCCAGGTGTCTTCAACCTCCTCCGCGGTTGTGGCGGGGTTACCATCCCTCATGAGCACTAGGGGGAGGCCCTTGTGGGTCCTTGCCTTTCGCTTAGGAGGACCGAGGATGGGCTTAAGACGCCTAACAGCCTCAGCGGTGGCGCAGTGTTCAGCCTCCGCCGCAACAGTGGTGATGCGGTGCTGTACGTCATGGCGGACCGCCTGACGGAGTAGTTTGCGGGTTTGGCGCAACTCGGCCGCAAACCCCAAAAGCCGGCGGTGTCGGCCCGTGGCAAGGAGGATGTCGGAAAATTCGGCTGTGGAAAGTCGGCATCTGCGTCTCCATGCCACAAATGGTGCACGCACAGCTGGCGGAGCGAGACCCTCGCGGCAACGCAGGATCTGACGCCGCAGCCACACCCTCCTCTGACGTAGGTTCCAGGTGTGTTCACTGAAGTGGGAGGACCGGCATGGACCCCGCTTGTTGGGGAAGGCCGCAGCCAACTCCCCATTGAGGTAGTCCTCGAGGACGGCCCCATGTCGATGCACATTGGCTGTCCAGGAGTGGACATGGCTTCCCTGTCAATCCGGACTCTATGGGAGCGGCATGCTGAGGCTCTAACAAGAGCTGACACTTCGACCTGTGCCGCGTAATGGTCGGTATGTCCCTGTCCCCAGTCCAAGCCAGTCTGTACGCACGATGACTGCGGGCCTGCAATCCATGTACAGGGAATGCCAACGAAGTCGATTCTGGAACCCGATGTGCCCGAGGGGGCAACCCAGGTAAGAGAAGGCCCCTGGTGAATGTCTGGAAACGTGGCAGGCAGCCAAATGTCGTGTGACTGAAGGATCCGCTGGAGGCCGATAGGAACCGAACCTGACCCGGGGAGAACCAGTGCTCCGACACGTCCAGGGATGGAAGTGGAGAAGTGGGTATTGTAATCCCCAAGGAGGACAACCTCATGTGCCTCACTGAACCGATGTAGGCGTTCATGGAGCTGAGCCCACCATGAGTCGCGCTGTTGATCACAAGTGGTAGGCCCATGAACACAAACGAAGAGGACCTTCACCCCGCCCCGTGCAAAGCGCACAACCAGTGTTCGCGGGTCGGCGAAAACGACAATGAAGTCCCCCGGTTGGAAGTACATCCTAGAACCCTTATCGCCCAGGAAGGGGAGGACCCGACTAAACCAAAGCTCAACCCCCAAGCATCCATTCGGGGCTCTGCCCGAGCAGAAACGGATGTGAGACTGCGAGGTGATTGTGTCGTTGGCCAGCGCCCGCGTCTCTTGTAGAGCTGTCACGTGGATTTGTAGGGTATCGAGCTGTTCCCTCAGGAAGCCCGCCTTGCCCTTAAAGGATCGGCTGTCGTCTCCGGTAACAGTCGGATCATTGAGTGTCTGAACGTTGACAGTGAGGATCCTAAGTCGGAGCAGCCTAGCCTGGTCTTGCTTGTGTGCTTTTCCCGGAGCGTAGCCGAACCATGTTTGAGCCTCCCGATCAGACGGAGGTAAGGTATCGGAAAGGCGGCTGTGGTCTGAGAGGCATGGGCCACAGATCTGAGGCCATGCATGTGGTGCTGCCGTTCCAGTGCAGATCAACCACCACCATTGGGCTGAGCCGTCGCGGATGGCCTGAGCGAGTCCAGCCGCTTGGTCCGTTAGGGTGGCCTTGTGTGCTGTCCTGACCGCAAACTTGGCAACTGAGTCAGCAAGTTCGTTGCCTGGTTGGCCTTGATGGGAGTGGACATGTCCGATAGTACCCTTGAATGCAGGCTGAACGGCACAGAGTAGCTGAAGTAGAGCCCGAGCGGCTATCATGAGCGGATCTCCAGATTGGCTGCCCCAATTGCCATTGGCCTGCTGTAGAGCTGAGAGGCAGTCGGCATGATATGCCAGTGAGGGGAGGGTGCAGATCTGGGTCCCCCAGTGGCCCCAGTAAAGCGCCCAGATCAGCGCAGAATATTCCCCTGCAAGGGCATTGTGCTCGCTGGCTCCGATGGAATCTGGGGAGTGAGATGAGGTTTGGACAACTCCGGCTTGCCATCCTAGAAAGTAGCACACAGCCTCTGACCAACCAAAAGCGACGAAGGCCCAGGAGCTGCCAACCCCATCGAATGTCAACATGCCCGAGGTTGCTAGATACAGCAGGCCACGTCTCTCTGTCAACGAAAGAGCAGTGGCTGAGAAAGTCTCTGGCTGCGGGGTGGAGATCCCCGAGCTCTGGCAGGTGGTGGTGGAGCGGCCAGGAGTCACGTGTGACACATCGCATGACCTGATCAAGACTTGCACCTATGTCAACGGAAACTGTTGAGAGGTCAAACGTGGGACACTGCGGGAGGTGCTCTGCGAGATTAATCGGCCTGGGTGCACGGAGGTCCCTGCCTGCCGCCCCTCCCTGACTCTGAACCTGAATGAGGCTTCGGTCAACATCGTGGTGGCTGGGGGCATGTCGGCTGAACTCTGCCACCCCAGTGTCACCCGCACCAAGCGAGTCGCCCGCTGGCTGGTGCTCTAGCAGAGCTTCAAGCAATGTCCATGCAAGGAAGAGCGGACGATCTTCACTTTCAAGTCTGCTACACTCGAGCAGAGTGTGCCAGGTCGAATCCTTGTCAAGGGAAAGTTCCTGGATAAGGTTGTGGAAGTCATCGTCCTGGTGCAACGGAGGCCTTACTCAGTGGGGCTCTAGAGTGAAGTTTGCGGCAAGGCGTAGGCACCGGACGGGTTCCCGTACGCCCAGGGAGACGCTGTGGGTTGCGTGCACAGGAAACGACAGTGTTGTCTGTGCCACCAAGTTGAACAGCAGCGACCCCGTGTGAGCGGAGCAGAGCCTGAAGCAAGACGACTGAGCAGAGGAATGGCGCTCTGCGCAGAGCCCGAAGGCTAAAGGCCAAAAAGGCGCCAGTGAGGGCAAGCAAAGAGAAGATCAAGCAGAAAGGGTCTATCAGAGGTGTCCCCAGGTGGCCCTCTCGAAAGGGCGTGAAGCACAATTTACCCAGTTCCACATGACAGGAAGGTGGCCCCTACTTGAAGGTATACGAAACAAGAACCCTACACTGACTCTGAAGCAGTTCCCTGGTGTAGCCGCACTCCGTGATAGGTTAAGAGCATCGCTGGTCGTGGTCGGCTGGGAGCCAGGGCGTCGAGAGCCACCGGTGCCGGCATCATTCCCAATCGACGTGCCAATCGAGGCAGACCGTTGCGACGCAACAGTTGAATCCCCATCCTCGTGGGGCTCTTCAGACCCATCATCCCCATGAGGAGACTGGCCATCATCCTGGTCCGGGGGGCCATTATCTCCTTGCGAATGTGGGATGAAATGTGCTGGGAGGAATGTGAGGACTAGGACGTCTAGGTCTGCAACCCTAACATCCCGATCAACTGGGTGGACAAAGCCATCCTGCTCAAAATAACAGAGCACAAATCCCGGTGGACATCTGCCGGCATACTGTTCGTGGAGTCTTGCACCCGGCAGACTGCCATCATCGACAAGGAGGCATTCAACGCGGAGGAGCAGGGGCCTTGCATCGACAAAACAGAAAGTCCTGAGGTCATGGCTTGAACCAGCGGGCTGGTCGGGATCCAGGACGGCAAAAACATGGTCCTGGATTGCCCCTTGATGTGTATAGGCCGGAGCCAGGGGCTCTGACGGGCACAGGATGAGAGCAGTCTCGCCCACACCAGCGGCACCGGCAGCAGACAAGTCGCGGCGTAGCTGACCCCGACGGGCTGGTGTGATTGCGAAAGAAAATGCAGCAGTGGGAGCGAGGACCCAGACATGCTCACTCGTAGGCGCAGGCGGAACCCATAGAGGGTCCCAATGATCGGCTGAGTTCAACATTGCAGAGAGGGTGGTTGTGGCAAAGTGTGGATGTCTTGGGGGGACAAAGATTGCCGTGTCCCCATGGCTGATAGACACCTGGACCCCTTGCTGGATGGGCCACGGAATGTCTTTGAGGTAGACCTCTATCTCCGAGAGGGGGGAGAACCCAGCCGCTATTAGCAGTCCTTCTCTCTGCACCAAACCGGGAAGGTGGGCCGCATGAATCCGTCCTCCTGCACGGGTGCCATCCAGGATGGC
This sequence comes from Symbiodinium sp. CCMP2592, assembly GCA_905221615.1. Classification (NCBI taxonomy): domain Eukaryota; class Dinophyceae; order Suessiales; family Symbiodiniaceae; genus Symbiodinium; species Symbiodinium sp. CCMP2592. The sequence continues at coordinate 97,608 of CAJNDT010003979.1, read as the reverse complement.
GAGGGCTCCAGAGGGGTCCCATAAGGGTAAACCAACTAAGACCCCGACTCCCTCAAGCGACTGAATGGGTACATGGCCAACCCTGGGGAGGTAGCTACGGACAGCCGGATTCCTCGCAGCACTAACTGCCTCAAGCACTTCGGTGGGCGTAATGCCAATGGGAATCCTTATCCGTCATAGTGCTGTCCAAGGATGCAGAATGTCGCTTCTGCGTATGATTGTGGCATAGTCCCGACGTGAGTGGACGGAGCGCTGGAAGGGCCTTCACTCGGCTCAGCTTCAAGGCTTGTAGTCAAGATCGTCGGGTAGGCTGTGTTCCCGCCGGTCGAAATCGCTGGAGCTGAGCCGCTATCAAGTGTCTGGGCTACCGGTGGAGGATCTGCGGCGGCATCAACTGGGCCCGCATTGGTAGGCCTGTCAATAGTTGCGGGGCGCGAAGGGACGTATTCGGCAACTATGACGCTGCCTGGGTGGACAGCCGCATAGCGCTGTGAGCTGGGGTGTCCCACTAGGACAACTCGCCGGCCTTGTGGAGCATGCATGTCGAGAATGTCAAGGAGTGCCCAGGCGTCAATTCGTCCGTCTTGGAACGGGATGGCGAGCCACCCATTGTGCAGGGGACGGCAGTCCACGATGGCACAGTATGCTGCTGGATCAACGTGGTCGCACTCAACAACACCAATGATGGCACGGACTGGATGGCCATTGATCGCACAGTCCCTAGTCCTTGGGTTCGCCGGACACAGTTTGAACCCGGAGACAGGTAAGCCCAAGCAGGCAGCGATCTGATGCTTGTACCTTGTCGGACAGGTAACATCAGTTTCATGCAAGACGGTCTGGCCGTCGTAGACTAAACCATACGCGGCAACTGGACTAGGGGGAACCCTATATGGATCAGTGCTCCACCATGTTGGATTGCGGAGGCAGTCGGTAAGCATGGTTGCCTGTGTGATGGGCAGACCCCCAGGCACGACGCGCACAGTGTCGCCAGATGCAAGATGTAGCTCTGCCCCATCAGCAAGGGGGACCTGATCATCCCCAACATATACGTCAAGAGCAAGTTGGCTGGAGAGGCCGATCGCATGCAGAAGGGCAAAGCGGTCCGCGTAGGTACGACCGCAGTGTGCGAACAGTCGGCCATCAACAAGTCTAGTGTCAACGCAGATCGTTGGAGGTTGCGGTCCCCAGCTTGGCTCTGCAATGAAGACACCAATTCCAGAAACTGGCTGGGGGCGAGCAGGATGTAAAATAGGAAACCGTCTTCGGTCCTCCGTTGGTCTAGCTTCACGGACTGCTTCAAGAGCTTCGGGGGGAACCGCAGGGAGCATGAGAATGGCTTCAACCTGGAACAAAGAGTAGTCAGGTGTGGCGACGACGAAGTGGAGCCGTCGTTCCTCAGACAGGTGTAAGACTTCGTCGTATTGTCCCTCGTCGTCAGCTGCGGTAGGCTCTCTATGGTCAGTTGGAGCTGAGTATGTCCAATTGGAGCTAGTTTGATCCCCGTCACCAAAGGTGGGGAGCTGCTCCCGCCACTGGGAGACGTGACAGGAGCCCGAATCTTCAAGGAGTTTGTAAGTGCTAAACCAAGGCCAAAGATCCCAGAGAAGCCCAGGGCTAAACATGACAGGCCAAGAGTCGAAGCAGATGGAGACTCCAACAGGGTCAAGAGGATCCTGAATTTTGTGGGCAAGGTCGGTGGTGGCTTCAGGCATGGGGTCCTGGTGGGTAATTCCGTCGGGACGGCGGGGCGAACGGCTCCTATCCCGCTGACAACCACCGACTCCGTCGGTCCCAGACGATCCACTCGAGTCAGTGCATGTGGATTCAGAGTCCTCTTGCTCATCCTCCTGCTGCTGGCCCTGGAGGGCCGTGCTGCTTGGGTCAGGTGAGTTTTCAAGGAAATCTGCAATGTACTGGACTACTAGGATCCCAGCCTGTGGAACATGCACGATGGTGCCTTCTGGCCGAAGTTCGTGTCGTCCCCCCTTAATGTTGACGGCATAGCCTGGGGGCGCCTCAGTCTCGAATCTGGCACACAGACCATCAAAGTCAATTTGCCCTTGCTCCGCTAGTACCCATTCGACGTCTCGTAGGATCGGTCTAGTGTCGATGATGACTATGTGCATTCCAGTACTATTCGCATCCCCGTCAGGGCTGTTGACGCTCCGAGTGGCGACGCAGATCGCCTTGCAAGTGTGGCCGAAATGTTCGACATCCTCAACAGTAGGGCTGGACAGATGGAGGACAGTGTCTGCTGGGTGATAGCCGAGCAGTCCGGTGGCAACCCTTCGGAACTCAGAGAGGGTATGTGCCGGATTCGGCTCGTACAAGATGACTCTGGGCACACCATCATTGTATACAAGCACAGCAGACCTGACGGGTCCTGGGTACATAGGGCACGGCATAGCCCAGTGACGTTCAGAGCCCAAAAGCTCGTCGAAGGGATAAAGTGGGCCCGGCCAACGGCCGTCTGGCAAAAACGTGAGCAGGCCTCCATTTTCCGGGACTATTTCTCTGTCTGCTGGTAGAGGTCGATCGGCAAGGAAAATGTTCAGCCTGGGCTCATCAACGAGCGACACGAGGGCCAGGAGGGAGGCTCTAGAGAGTCGATCGGGCACAACTATGCTGAAAAGTCTGCCGTCGACCTGTCGGAGGTCAACTAGGACATGGCACAGAGTCGTAGCCCATTCCGGTAAGGACAGGATGCACGCGAAGCGATTGTCCGGTTGCGGTTCGACCGGAAGTAGGGTATCAAAATCGAGGGACTGGTCCTCATTCCGTGCCTCCTGGACTTCATTGAGCGCGTCATCTTGCTCGCAAAGCACCCGCAAGACTAAAGGGAGAACCTCGGCTCTGTACCTAGGCGCAAAGACAAGGAAGTGACCGTGCAGGAAAGTTGGAGGCGGCGCTCCCTGTGGCCTGTCCCTTGTGAAGGTGGCCGGTGGCGGCATGTGCTTCATCATCATAGCGGGCTGGTGGGTGTACATCCCGATGCTCATCTACCGTTCGCTGCCATGGGACTCCCTGGCGTCCACCCGGAGCCTGGTAGGGGTTACGCATGCTGAGAGCGGCGCGACTGCCTGCTGGGTCAAATGCAGACCCCTCAGGTAGGGGGGAAGCAGAGGGCTCAAAGTCGACATGGAGAACCCCTCCATTGCGGACACAGAAAGCATCGCCGGCTTTGGGAAGACCGCTGAAGACAGGTCGGTAACCCCGAGGGGGACGAAGGTCAAGGAAGTATTGCAGAGTAGCTTCCCCAACATGAGAATCCCCCGTGTAATAGAATGTGGGTTTTCTGCCGACGGGGCGGCAGTCGAGGATGATGAAAGCACCGGGGGCGACACCACAGGCCTCAGCCGGTGTTCTCTGCCGTGCTGCAATCACTCCAGAAAGAAGGGCTCCCTGATGCACAAACGGGTGAAATGTGGCTTTGTCCGGGATGCACACCATGAGCTGGTCCCGACGACAATGCAAAGCACTTGCGGCATGCAGCTCGAGATCCTCATCTGGCTGTCCTGGGTGTAAGATGTCGCGATCGACATCAGACGCAAGAATGAGCCATGAGTCAGACACTTCCTCGCTGACAATCTGCCGAATCTCAGCCAAAAGGAAACTAGGATTCCCAAGACACTCTGCTGAGGACGGGAACCAGTGAGGTCGACATTGTGTGCCGACTAGCATGTTCGATGACCTGAGCGTGCGGGAGATTCTTTTCAACGATGGCGGCATATATCGGGCCCCCAACTGCCGCAAAGTCAAAAACAATTGCGGCACGCTCAGAGTGTTCGAGCCACTGCGGTACAAGAAGAAGCGAGACATAACCTTCCTCTGGCTGTGGTTCAACAAAGTCCAGGTCGGCTGCGAAGAAGATCTTCCGGGGGCTGAGTTTATCAACAACTGTTTGTAGGAAGAGCTCTGGTGTGACCGGAACCTGGACGGGAATCTGAATCGCCTGGGAAGGGTATCCCGGTGAAAGAAGTATACACTGGACCTTAAGCGACGAACTGTCCGATGCAAGAGCCGGGACTGGTCCGTCGACCTCACCTGTTGGGGCGCTCCACGCATGAGGAAGGGGTTCAGGCTGGCTGGAGGAGGCGCTGCCCTGGGATGCTGTCCTGTGTTCAAGCCCGGGGACAGCCGAAGCCCAAAGACCCTTAGGCAACCTGATCGGAGCAGCCCCAAAACAATCCGGGCAATTAAGCAGGATGAAGCACCAAAGTAGGAGCCGATTGCCGATTGATGGCCTGCCACGTGGGCGCCCAAAATGGCGCCCAGAAGGACCTTGGCGAGCACAGTGTGCAAATGTCGTGTCAGTCGATTGTCTCGGGGAGAATCCGCGAAGACTCAACAAGGGCCTCGTCGCAGCACCTTTGCAGGGCAACCCCAAAAGGCTGCCAAGTGGTTCGTGTCTGTCCGGAATTTGTTTCCAGAGGCAAAGATACAGGGCTAACACTATCTGGAAGAGGATGGCCCTACACAACGGCACCAGAAAGTAGCCGACTGCCTCAAGAAGACCTAGGAACCACGTCTCAGCAGATGAAGAGAACCTGGGAACCCGAGGGGTGGGGGGACTAAACCAGAGAGGTCTAGAGGAATCAGGGTAGATGACAACTTCCCCGGCGGACGCCCCTGAACCACCGATACGTCTCTTAGGTGCTCGGAGAAGTTGGTCATCGACTTGCTTAGGGCATAGGAAGGGCTGACCTGAGTATGGCTCGGTCGGGAAAAATGGAGTGCAGCCAAAACTCGAGGCGCTTAATCTCCAAAACCCTCTGCACACATTTGCAGTAACAGGTGGGAGGCAGAGTCCTCCAAGGGCAAGACCAGGAGGGCGACCGGAAAAGGATGAATGCTGGCCTGGCGGGGGGATTCCAGAGAAGGTGAAAGTCAAACACCTCTCCAGTCTCCGCGAGGAGGAGAGAGACCCAATGCCATCGACATCGATCAGCCCAAGAAAGATGTCAGATGAAAAAGGGTCCCGCGAGGAGACACCGGGGTCAGCATTGTAACCTCTGCGGCGAAACACCCGAGGGAAAGCGGCGACCCTACTTCCAATGTAGGGATGGTGGCTGGTGTGACGTGAAGCAAAGGAGTTCAACCATGCCCAGAATTCGGCACAAACCCAGTGTCGGTTTTGAGCAAGGAAGATACTTGGAGCTCGAAGAACCACAGTCACAATAGACCAATGTGAGTGGTCAACTGCTCCGTAGTGGACTCCTGAGGACAGACTGGCAAGTAGCGAAATGAAAAGCCTGCAGCCTACAAGGTGAAACCGCAGAAGTCGCAGGATAGTGTTCCTTGCCACGCTCGTGGGGTAGCATTGACCGACGGGGAACGGCAGAGACAGCGACCTCCCCAGTGAGGTGGCTGTGTCTTGTGGCCCCGGAAGCCTGCAATCCCATCGGCCTGGCAAAGAAACCGTCATGGACTTCTGCCTACCCAAACTCAAACAGGCTTCAGCTACTCCATCCCAGACAGTCCAGGCTTGTGCGTGTGACCCAGCTCGTCCTCGTCCTCGTCGACGGTGGTGGGCTTGTGAGAAGTGCCCTCGGCCTGTGTAGCTGCCGAGCCTGCCGGATTCAAGCCGAAGGGAAACATTGCTCTCTTGTCTCGAACCTTTTGAGACAATGCATCCTCGCCGGAGGTTCCCTCCGGTGGTGGGACCGGGGCAGAGGGTCTGCCAACTTCGTACGGACCAACTCGCGGAGAGGTCGATGTATGCCGTTTCAAGCGGTCCATACCAGGAGAAACCGAGAATGGTGCTCCGTCTGGACCCATTCCACCAGAGTAGGGCAAGGAAGGACCTTGACCAGGGTTAGCAGTACCCTCCATTCCACTTCCATGGGCTGGTTCCGACGGTTGGCCTGCCAGTCCGGGGGGAGGAGCATAGTCCATGGCTGCCAATTTTCGGCCCCATTGGCGAACATCTGAGCCCAAGATTCTGGTAAGGGCCTCCGCATCCGTCTCCCCGGAGTTCCCAACAGATGGCCTGGTGAGCCGCTCCCAGTCGGGGTCCTCCTCTGGCATGTGTGCGTCCGCGTTTCCAGTCGCCATCGCAGCTGCATAAGCCTGCTGCAGGGTCTCCGAGGACTTCGCCTGTTGGTCCTTCGCCTCTGCAAGGTCTTCTGTCAGCTTCTGCATCGCCTTTTGGTAGCGCTCCTTTTCTTGTTGAAAGGATCTCTGCAGCTCGCTCTCGTACCTCTGCCACTGAGCATGGCGCTGCTGTTGCATTTGTGTGATCTGCTGGACTCTGGATTCTGCCTTCCGTGCTGTGTTGATCTGGGTCTGGAAGGCGCTGACCAGACCTCCAACGGAGGTCGTCGTCGCATTGACGACAGCACTCGTTGTGTCGTCCTTCCTGTCCGCCTTGTGCGAGTCGTAGCGTGGGAACTTGTCCTTCCCAGCTCCCTTGCCTTTCTTGCCGCCTTTCTGGTCGAACTTGCGTCGTGGTGACCCGCCAATAACGCCCAGAGTCGTATGCATCCTGGTCTCGCCATCCTTTATGGTTGTCACTTCTCCCCATAAGTAGCGGTCCGGCTTCACGAGGGCTCAAACCTGAGCCGTGGTGGCAAAGCAAGCCACGAAGTGCCTTGGCACTCACAGGAACCCCAGCTCGCAAGGAGCGGCGGGTCCGGGACCTTTTGGCACGTTCGTGCCTGTGCCAGTTTGGGCTGCGAATGGCCGTAGTGAGGCGAGAGGGGAGGAAATAGCGGCACCTCAGAGGTGCCTGGGGCTACAGCGATCCCACTTCGGGTATTCTGAGCCCTTATATGTATATATATATATATATATATGTATATATATGTGTATATATATATATATATACACATGCATGCACATACACACATACACGTGCATGCAAAGCAACGCTAAGCAACTGAAGACAGGTCTTCCATAACAGGAGAAGCCAAACACACGTTACACCGTTACGCAACGAGCACACACACACACACACACACACACACACACACATTTGCCTGAATCTGAATAGTTGCTATTAAACTTATTAAACCTTGTCGATGCCTGCTTTGAGGCATGGTACACATCTGCAGGACAGGTACTTACTAGCATGCACAACCAGAGACCCACAATAAGTGCGTTCTAAGCCTTCGCAAGATACATTTCCTTCCCGCTTCGGCGCGCTGGTCACACTGGCGGACTTGGCTATAATGAACGTCTGGGCAGCTTCCCGTGGAATCCTTCAGAAGAGTGGAACGGTGCAGGAATGAACGGAGGCAGCTGCAAACTTCTTGCTCGCGACGCCTCAGGCGCTTCTTGGCAGGGTCCAGATACTGTTGGCACGTCAGCGACTCAGCAGCATTGCCAAGGCAGGAACCTGCACCTGGCAGGATGCTACAAACGAGGCATGTCGGACTTCACGATCGAAAGCACCGGATGCCGGCAGCACCGAGGCATCCAGCAAAGAGGCGTTCTTCAGCTTGTTTGACAGCCGAAATCGAAGGTGACCTCTCCAAGCTGCGAAACAGCCGATCACACGCCTGGCTTTGATGGCAGCGCACAGCGTCCGGTCAGCACCACAGGGCACTGCCGAGCACCGGGACAAGGGCGGTCGTGCACAAAGCAAGGCTGGTTTCTCGGAAGCCAGGTGCACGCTAGGAGCTGTCAGAGATGCCTTGGCCGACCTGACAAAACAGAAGCGCCTGTGCCTCTAAAGACAGAAAAGATCCACTGAGGACTTGCACTCGAGCCGGTCTCTGCTCTGCTCTGCTCAGAAGCTCCAAGCGGCGCACACTCCGCATCGCGCGAAGCGCAGCCCACGGAGCCGGGACCGGACCCGGGCGTCCAAGGACGAGAGGCCCAGCCCCCTAGCGCTCTAGCGCTAGGTCGCAGATCGCATGGTGTCTTTGGGGCGACAGGCTCCCTTGCGAAGGAATCCTTGAACTTGTCTGTACAGCCTACACATCATGAGCCAACCCTTGGCTGTCTGCGACGACGCTGTTTGTGGGTCACCTCCTGCCGCACTCATACCCATACCCTAGTGCTTGATGATGGCTGCATGATGCTGTTGCCAAGCCCGCGGCTGAGGCAAGGGCCTGCACTGCGTGGGCCCAGTGAGCTGTTTGTCGGGGGCCGGACACCCTTCTCCTACAAAATGCGGTCGGTGGACCAACTTCTACGAAGATGAATGCAATGCGAATGGTGTCCCCGACGGGCTGAGCCGCGGGCCCACACATCGAAACACACGAGCGGAACGACACTGGGCCGGAGTGTTGCAATCGATAACAACAGCCTGTAATCTAGAAGTCTGCAATGCTCGAAGATGTCGATTCCACAGCGTTCCCTTGTTGCCTGGCGGTCACAGCAAACGGTGTCCTTGGACTCCCAATTCAGCTGGTAGCCACCCCGGGTCCGGTAAGGGTCACGGAGCTGGTGGTCACGTGGTCTTGCTGCCGAAAGGGATCGCAGAGCAAACGTTGCAAACTGGATGCGACGATGGCAACCAATGGAAACTTCTGCACCGGGAAGACCGTCTGCTCGCTGTGGGATATCCGGATATGCTGCACCGCCCGTCCACCTCTCACAACTTAAGCTCAACCTGCGGCGGCGTTGGGCCCATGTGCCCTGTCCCCGGATTGTCTGCTGTGTCTTCACGAACTTGCTTCTGCCAAAACAAACCTTGCTGAAGCGGTGTGTCTGGACTGGTGTTCTGATGAGATTGCGACACAACTTTGACGGTCGATTTGAGCTCTGGATCCCATTGCTGGCCTCAGCAGCCATTTTTCTTGCCTCGCAACTGCACAGTTGCAATTACGGCTTTGAATGTTAATCAGCGTCGTATGGTACATGACTCCAGAACATCTCACGGCCACAGAATGCCTGGCCTAGCCTTGAGAATGCACCCGCTGCCTCTGACGATGCTAGCCACGGAGGGCTTGCCCGACTCAGGGAACGCAAAGAGGTGGTGCCCCCGCAGCCTGAGTTTGTGCCGCTGATGGCAAGCATAACCAAGCATACGAGATCGGTGCCATGAAAGCCATCCGGAGACACTGGGAGCAGCACTGCTGGTCACGAGCTTGCTTAAAGCACTGTATAAAGCCAACCGATGACCGCCGAGCGAATCGCTTCTAAGCTCATGGTCGAGTGCAAAACTCAAGCGGTCGCGTGCACGCCGCATGGCCCGCATGCAGGCGGTACTTGCTAGGACTGTGACTGCTTAGCGCAGGATGGCAGCTGATGCGCCATCCGTAGTTCGCAATCCGAACAGAATGCGGCGAATGCGAGCTACAAGTGTTGTGGCTTGCAGTCCCTGTACAGCTCCGGCACGGCTTCGCGAATTGGTTGCCAGCTCTCGCTACCAGCTGCTTTAGGCTCCCATATGCCCAACGAATCATACCGGCTCATCGTCTGGGAAAAGCCACTGCTGCACGCTTCATGCAAAAGGCACACGTCCCTTCCCCTCCTCTCAAACTCTGAATCCACTTTGGCAGTCAGTGAAAAGGAAAATCAGACACATCGGGAACGCATCAGGCTTGCTACGACAGCTGTCTTGGATGCTTTTGAATGGTTGGAGCCATGCAGGCCAAAAGCCGTGGCTTCGGGTCAATGCCATCGTCATGGTACTTATTCTCCCTCTGGCCAACCCTTGGCTGTCTGCGGCAACACTTTCTGCGAGTCACCTCTTGCCGTACTCATATCCTAGCGCTTGATGACACTGGCTGCATGACGCTGCCAAGAACCCGGCCGCTGAAACAGCGTGCAACACTGCTGGGGCCGAGTGAGCTGGGACCGGAAGAGGCCAGTGGAATTCAGTCCCCTGGCGCGGATCGACTTTAAAGTGTCAAGCTAGTTGACGGCACTGCTGGCCTTAGCTACGTAATGCTACCTGTATGGCTTCAAGACCATCTCAGGTAGACAGATCAGCAATGCTGGCGCTTGGGCGACGAAATCTGGCAACCGGGTTTGCATCGTGCCGGTAAGACCTTGGATCGAATGTTCTGAACTTGTCTTAGAAGTGAAGAGTAGGAGAAGAATCTCGCGCATGGGGATGTAGATGGAAGCAGTGATGCTTTCGGTGAGTTAATCGTGCTCTCGTGCCACTTGTGGTAACCATCCCCCCGGCATCTAGTGTCTGCCCCCGCGGCTTCAAGTGCCGAAACCATGCATGACAGTCGCGCAACGAAACTTTTGCTGCCTCATCATGGCTGTCTGCCTGCTCTAGGGGCAACAACGCAGACTAACGCCAGCCAAAAGAGAGCACTTTCCGGCCCTTCTGCATCCACTGACACTGAAACTTCCCATCACAGCCGGTTCTTCAGATGCATGGGGGAATGAGAAAGGGGTGGTTGACGAAAACTGGCACGACCCAACAAAAACTTCGTCAGAGTTGGACGAATGGAAGGCTCGTGCGAAAGCGCTGTTTGGGCATGCGCACCGCAAGGTGATGACCCAACTCGCAAACCTGCTTGTTCGTGCGCCAGCTGTCTTCCTCCCACAACTGCTCAGCAACCAAGGGCGGCGTTGGCTTCAAGCGCCCTGCGCCGGGATGTTTCGGGAAAATGACATGCCATCTCTTCGACCAAGTCCGGCAAGGGTCACGAAGCCGCCTGGATGCCTGGTTGTGGTGGTCACGAGGCCCTGCTGCAGAAAGGGAACATGCCAAGATTGATGCCATAGAAACCGCGAACATGGACGACTTCTAGTCTTCCTTCGGAGCTCCTTCTGGAACACCGTGCAAGATCTGCTCCTCATTTATACTGCTTGTATCGCTTAGCTCGTTCCACCAGCTGCAACTGACTTCCACCTCCCAGAGCTTGAGCTCAGCCAGAGGGTCACGAAGCCACATGGAACGTGTGCTTGAATGGCGGCCACGAGGTCTCGCTGCAAAAAGAGATCGCGGATTAGGAAACACGACAAGACTGATGCCACTATGGCAACCACGAAAATGGACAACCTATAGTCTTCCTTTGGAGCTCCTTCTGGAAAATCGTGCCCGATCTGCTCCTCATTCTTCTCTGGGTGATCCTGCATGTATGGCCAACTGACTCCAGCAGCCGCAACTGATTTCCACCTCCCACATGAGCTCAGCAACCAAGCACGGTGTTGGCTTCACGTGCCCCGTGTGGGGATTGCTCATGAACACGACATGCTATCGCTTCTCCGCCATGTGTCCACTGACATGCGAGCTGTCTTCACGAACTTGCTTCTGGCAAACATCCTTACTGAAGCGGTGCGTCTGCATGTGCCCACCAAGTAGAGCTTGATGCTACTAGCACTTCCAACACATCAGCTCCCAGGCACGGATTGGCTTGAAAGTTTCAAGCTTTGTCGCGGCACTGCTGGCCTTAGCTACAAAAGCCTCTCAACTGCACACAGTTTAGAATTCCGGCTTGGAGTGTCATGACTCCAGGACATCTCACGGAGACAGAACGCCTGCCCTTGCGAGTGAATCCTCTGCCACTGACGAACTCTCTAGCACGGATGCTAGCCACGGAGTGCTTGCCCGACCCAGGGAAACGCGAAGAGCTGCTGCATGACGCATACCTCACAAGCTGTTTGGTGCACACGCCTGGGCCTTGACTTGAGGATCTTTGACGCGTGGGCCCGACACAGTGCGGCCTTGCTTCAGGAGCGTGCAGGCCACGCCTGAAGCCTTTGTTTGCGCTGCTTCGGGCAAGCATAACCCAGCCTACGAGCTCGGCGACAGACAAGCGGTCGGGACACTTTGCGAGCACTGATGGCCGTGGCTTTGCTCACAGGGCAAGGTGGACGAAGGATGAGCGAATCAGGAGCTGCCTACCCAGAGCATCCCGAAGCGTCGATTTTGAAGCTGCTGGATGTATCAGCGGGTGATAGATCTCTTTGAATGATCAAAAACATAGCATCAGCGGCTGATAGGATATATCAGGGGCTGATGGAGGTTAACAGCGCCGATTTTGAAGCTGCTGCTCCCGGCAGCGGGCAAAAGGACACTGCGATCCGGAAGCGGGCAAAACCAATTATCAGCGGGGGTCGAATATGCTATATAAGTATATACATGGACAATATTTTTTGATATACATATACATACATACATTTATGTGTGTGTATATACGTATATATATATATATATATATGTACATGTATGTATGTATGTATGTATGTATGTATGTATGTATGTATGTAAATATATATATATATATATATATATATATATATATATATATGTGTATGTATATATGTATATATGTATACGTACAGCAGATGCATGCATTGTTTTTGCAGCAGGCAGACAGGAAGAAGCGAGCTCCGGAGATTGTTCGAGTGATCCATGCAGGTGCATGCTCTATCCCGCATGCTCGTGCTGGCAGGTGGGCTCGATCTATAGGCTAACTGTAGCTATAGCTGTGTACGTAGAGCGATCATGTCGTCCGAAGAGATTTTCCAAGCCATGTGTAAAGCTTGCCCAGCGGCAGCGATCAAACAGGCGATCGAAGCGAATCACGGGCTGTTTTGGTACCCAGAGCAAAACGTGGAGCTAGCTTGCTCCAACTTTGCAGGATTGCTTAAGGAGCTCTTCAAGTTGGGGAAGACGTTGCTGCCGAAGGAGACTCAGAAAGCAATGGAGAGATTCAACACTCTCCATTGCAGCAAGCTCCTTGACGACAAGAGGACCCCCCGCAACCAAGGGCAGGGCATCTTAAACATGATGAGCTTGGTAAACCGCAAACGTCGAAACCTCAAGGACGGCTCCCGAATGTCCGAGACCATGGTCGAGTTAATCGAATGTTCAAGGACCGCCCCAGGCTCCTGCTCTTCGGCATCGATCCAGGAGGGTCGCAGGGCATCGTTGTCGGAGGGTCGCAGGGCATCGTTGTCACCTTCGACACGTACCCCAAAGCACGGCCAAACTCCGGACGATATCTTGGAGGCCTTTGGCTTGAAGAAGGTGGGTGATTCCGATGATGATGCCGTCGTCGTCGTCGAGCCGCAGGCCCTTAAGGACGAAGTCGTGGATCTTGAGAAGGACCTCGTGACGATCAAGGACTACACCATCCACACCGATCATGCATTGGGCGTCTTGGTTCGTTTGCACAAGGATGGCAGGGTTGAGCAGGCAGACATGACGTCACCTCCGGAGAAAGGGTTCCTAGTCGGTGTCTTCGGCGATGGCGAGCGTGTGGTGTCTGAGTTGCCAAGCTTGCCGCCGGTTTCAGGCAAGATCCCTGTGGCCATCAAGGCCAAGAAGGCTAAGAAGTCTAAGAAGGCTTCGAAGCCTAAACAGGCCATGAAGAAGAACTCCAAGCCGAAGCCGGCTAAGAGTGCGAAGGCGAAGGATGCAGCTATTGCTCCTAAAGCTCAAGGTCTGGTCCCAAGGGTCATGAAACGAATGAAGGGCAAGCAAGCTGAGCCGCATGTGGCTTTGCACCGTGTGCGGGTGACAAAGGCCAAGGAGCCAGCCCGAGCCTACGTAACCGCCTGCCAATGCGGCAGTACCCCATCCCCCTCCTGCAGGCAGCAGCTCATAGTAGAGTTTAGTGCGAAGCACTTCCCTGCAGATTTCCATGAAAGGGCGATTCGTGCCCAAACTCGGATTCAGAGCGAGGGTCTCAGCTTCTTTGCTGCTCGAAATTTGAAGCAGCAGCTTGGCCAGTAGGATGTTTCATGTTCCATTTTATGTTGCAGCTATATGTGAATATAGCTCTGGGGGCTGGATCGTGCGAACACGGTCCAGCGACGATCGGGCCTGTGCAGCAAGGTTTCAAGTCTTGGTTTTAACCCTATATAGGCCGAGCATATATAACCCTCGATATTTTCCCAGGCCCCATGCACATGCAGAGAACCGATATGAAGTGTTGACTTCCATGAGCTCAGCGTGCAGAGGCCAGGGTCTTTGATGATACGGCTTGCAAGCACTTTAAAGTGCTGGGGATCGGGCTCCAGATCGTGATCCGAGGGCAGAAAATATAGCACTGCTGCGGATTTGTACATATGCATGTTTTGTTGTACTTAAATAGGGCAGGTTATCAAGAATGTCAAGTTTTGTAGCCTAGGACGGTGCCTTTTGAGTCCCAGCCCTAAAGCTTGAACCCCGAAGCCACAAAACCTAGAGCTTGCTCGTGAACTTGGTCTAAAACTCGCTGAAACCCCAAACTTTAAACCCCGAAACCTTTATAACCCCTGCACCACAATGACACCTAAACCTCTAACCCACAACCCTTGAAACTGCTGTGCAAAGGTTCGTGTCGGCTGAGGTGCAGCAGATTTTCGGATGATTCGAGGCTGGTTGAAGTCATTAAAGATTTTGTGTTCCACAGAAGAGGTTAACTGATCGATCAGTCGACAGAAAGGATCTCCGTGTTGAGTTCCAGGCAGCTTAAAGCTCCTCTTAAGATCGATACTTCATGCGATTATTGCGATGGTTTTGGGTTTGGATATTTGCCCATGAAGGTCTATGCATGCACTGGCTCCTGAACGATGGGACTCTTCGGTGCAGTCTGCACTGGAAGGACAGCTGGCATGCACATGTGCATGCGGTTGCATGCGAGTGCACGTGCACTGCTGGGTACCTGCATGCCCCTACACGAGCATTAGGAGCAGAAGCTCCTGCATGATATCAAAGCACCCGTAGCACTTTCGGCTTACAGCGATACCGGCCGTGATAAGTGTACATATCGATCGATCATGGGTAACGATCTGTCCCGAACCCTGCAGCAAGTGGGCCAAGTGGGCCAAGCATTGGAGCGGCTGAATGCTCAGGGAGGCGTGCCAGGTGCACCTCCCCCGCCCATGCCACCCCCATCCATGCCGCCTCCCAGCGTCCCATTCCCGAACCCTTGGCAATTCCCGCCGCCGCCCCCAGCCAATGATGGCCCAACCACTGGCAACGGCGGCCCAACCCCAGGCAAGAATGAAGCCAAGAATGATCAGCAGGAGCCCTCTCAAGGCTACCTTCGCCGGTGCAATCGGTGCAAGCAGATCTCCTACATCCGCAACAACATGTGCATGGATGAAAGGTGCGAGCTTAAGCTGCACTTTGGACTTTTGTTTTGTACACAATATATATGTATATGTATATATGTACATGTATATGTATATGTATATGTGTAGTATATATATATATTATATATATATATATATATATATATATATATATATGTATATATATATATATATGCATGTGTTTGTGGCAAAAAATACATTATATATATATATATATATGTATATATATATATATGTATATATATATATATGTATGTATATATATATATATATATATATACACACATATTATCTCTCTCTATGTATATATGTGTAGATATATATATATATATACATATTTTGTGGTTTCGGCTTAAGTCTTTTAGGGTCTAGGTAGGGTTTAGGGCTAGGTATACACAGACACACACACACTGAATGCTAAGAGAGGTTTCTGTATGCGAAGGACCACCTGATGCCCAGGTCTTGAGCGACCATGCACCAGCAACTTTGGACACGTATCTTCATGTGCAGTAAGGTCGAAGCTGAACGGCTCAAAGTATGCCACCTAGACCTGCAACCTGACTAAACCCCAACGTGGCCTGAACCTGATTGCAGACACCGAAGGGCAACGCTTTGGGCTCACGCACTGACTCACAGGCACTGTTGCAAAACCACTGAGTGTTCGAAAGGGGTACTTGGCTCGTTTTGGGTTGCATGCAACAGGTCATCATGATCATATGTTGCACCGCTGGATCTAGAGCACCGCCGCCGGCTGCACAAAAAGATGCGAGAGTGCATGCTATGCGAAGGTTTTTAGCAAGTGCATCAAATGTGCTTGCATGCAGCAGCTTTTGCATCGATCATTGCGACGGATCGATAGAATGCAACTTGTACCCTCTATGGGTTTGGCAGAATTAGGACAGTGAGTGAATCGATCGAGAAGCGACAGCTATATAGGTGCTTAAGCACCTATGTACAGACATATCTACAGCACACAGATATAGTTTACATATATAGATCGACATGCGTTAGATCGATACTATACGTATACATCTATATATATATATATATACACATAGATACATGTACTTACACATGCATGCATACATATGACATAACAAGACATACACAGGGGCAGTGCAGCCCCTCTTCAGCAAAGATGGTTTTATTCATCGCTCGAGCCCTGGCTTTGCTGATATTTTTCATTTCTGCTATCACGGGCGAGGCTGTTTGCGGCGATAAGGAACCTCTGCCCACTCTCAAGCGGCAGAGTGAAGCGAAGTCGTCGGCTGCAAAAGCCAAGGCGGCTAAGGTTTCGAAATCAACATCTTCTGAAGTAAGGCCTCCATCGCTGCGGAAAAAAGTTGGCGAGACCTTCCTACATAATAAGCTGTCCGCAAAACATATTTTTGAGAGATCCCAATCTGCTGCAGCAGAAGCAGGCAGTTCCAAGCTCTGTGAATAATTTTGCAGTGGCAGGTGCCGGAGGCCGGCAACCTGGAAATTTACGAGGGATTTGCTCAGGAGCCTTTGCAGGGGGCTCCTTTGGAACTTTTCTGGTATGACATTCCTTTTTGGGATCCTGCAAGTGACTCAGAGATTGTACAACCTCATCCGTTTTTGCTTCCTCACGAAGTACATCATCTGGTTCATCAACAAGGTTTGAAGTCTTTCGTCGTTAAAGCAGCCAGCGTGCTGCGAGAGCCCAGCTTATCAAACAGTGCGACAAATTTGGTTTGGACCCAGATGAGACCATCAGCATTGGGATGCATGGTGATGGAGTACCTTACACGAAAAAGGAGTTCTGGAGATTCTCAGCTTCAACTTTTTTAGCGAATCCTACTGGGATAGAGTTCCGATCACCGCTGTTTCCAGGAAGTGGGCTACCCAGAAGACTTCGGAGTGCTTGCTGAACGTGATTTCCTGGAGTTTGCGGATGCTGTTCCTGAAACAGGTCGCCAAGGTTTTGTCCGAAGGCAAGCCGTGGAAACATCGGCGAAAGGACTGGGCAGTTGCTGTGGCAGAAAAAATCAGGAACCTCGTTTTTCCATTTGGCCTAATGGGTTCCCTCCGGCAGAAAGTGTCCCGAACCTTGTTTTTCCACATGGCCTAATGGATTCTCTGGCAGAAAGTGTCCGGAACTTCATTTTTCCATATGGCCTAATGGATTCCCTCTGGCAGAAAGTGTCACAACTCGTTTCCATATGGCCTAATTGATTCCTGTGGCAGAAAGTGCCCGGAACCTCGTTTATTGATGTGGCCTAATCCCTATGACCAATCATTTTTGCGTTTGGGGAATATAATCTTTTCTTTTCCCACACGGAAATGATCAGGTCACAGGGAAGGTGTATCAGGCCATAGGTTAGGCCATAGGATAGGTCATAAGGAATCCATTGGTCTTGTTCCAGCTACCCTTCCAATGCGTAGTTTCTAGGGACACATGGTGGTTGCCCCTCTGTATCGAGAAGGTCGGCGGATGCTATTTTGAGAAATGCACTTAAAACTGCGGGAACCCCCCATTGCAAAACGGGGTTGTTGAGTCAGTTCCATCATGTAATCGGAGTCTGGGATTGCTTCATGGTTGCTTGTCTCTTTTGGAACTTGCAGACTGGAGGTGCATGTTGCTGTCAAAAATCCACCTCTGTGGCCTCAGCAGGCCTCAAGCGCCCGCAAGTGAAGCCTCGAAGGCCTTTGTGAAAGTGGTCAGCGCAGACGGCTCCAAATGTGGGGTCGAATAGTCTGAGCAATTTTAGCTTCGCTTGAGTGGCCCCCCTCTGTTTTTTCGTGGAAATTACTTTCCGGCCGGTTTTTGTCTTCTTTCTTTGGGTCCTATCAGAGGCTGTAGAAGCGTCCCCCTTAATGTGGTTCAGACACTTACAGGCAGCGCCGGATGCTCACCCACTACCGGTCATCGTCGGGTCACACATGCCTATGCCATCGCCTCTGACACGGTCAACACCAAAACTGCTTGGGAGGCTACAGCGCTGTGTGTCATCGCACATGCGCCTTTCCTGCCCTGAAGCGGCCTTGCTACCGCTTGTGGCCACCACAAGCCTTCTACGCCCTGTATGATGGGGCGGGAGCAGTACGCTGAGACTCTGACACCTGCCAAAGAGGATCCGACGCTGACCGCCGAGCTGCGCAGTCAAAGCTGCTGTCGGCAGACCAAGCTAGAAGCAGAATTCAGCAACCGGTCAATGGAATACACTGCGCCGGGGCTACAGCATTTGCTTTCCAGTTCTGCAGATTGCTTGCTTTCTCTCTCCTTGTCGCTGCCGCCTGTACCGTACAGCTGCTGTTCTTTCTCACACGAGCACTAGCCGACGATCCTTCAGCCGTCCCACTTCTCCAACGTTGCCCCAATTCCAAGACGGTGTAAACGTATATCCTCTGGTTTGGGAGGATATGGTGGGCGTCCGGCTCATCTGCAGAAACCTGAACAGTTCTCGGCTAGTTTCCTGGCACTTGGAGTGTTAGGGACTCTTTTCGCTTTAAAGCCGTAGGTCCTATAGGTTTTCCCTGTTTTCGGACGTTCTGAGGAGCTTTGGTAGTACCAGGGTGCTTTTGGACCATGGGAAGTTGTTTAGAGAGCTCCGAGCCACCTTTAGGTAGTTTGCACCTCGGTTCGCTGGAAGACTTTGTGCCGACTTGGCTCAAGACCGGAACTGCGTGTGGAGTGCAGCAAAACGAAGGTCTCTGTCCGAGTGTTGTGCTTGGTAAGGGGTTTTGCTGGGGCTTGTTGCAGTTTCGTTCTTTTTCGTGGTAGCGGAGCGTGTTTGATCCTTTGGGACGCACGCTTGACCGCTTTGAGAGAAGTGAGCCCAATACGCAAGTTTTACAACTGAGTTGAGGGTTTTCGTTGCGTCGGTGAAGCATGGAAGGGCGAGGAAGACCGTCGTTTTATGACATGACTAGGGATGACGACACTGCTGGAGTTGTCAGACGTTCGAGTCGTGGCTCTGATATGCCATACCCGGAGAGACGAGCGAGACCTTCTTCGGTTCCTAGAGGAGCGGGGTTTGGACCTGCTTACAGCCCAATCTCCCACCTTTCCGCTGCAGGGTCGCCACCAGGGTTCCACCAACTGGGTCTCCTGCGGGGTCACAACCTGGAACTCCGGTTCCTCCCACTGGCTCCTTTACGGTTCCACCGGGGTTAGTACCGTCACCAGTGCCGAGCGCTCAGGGCGCGGCACCTTCACACATGGAATCGCTGTTGATGCATACGGTGCAGGAGCAGCAGAAGCAGATCAGCCAGATGGTCACGCTAGTTGAGGGTTTGGTGTCGAGGGAAAGCCAGAGGGAGACCAAGGGAAAAGGGACTGGAAGCCTGTCCGACATCTCTGGTTCTTCCATGGATGTTGACGAAGGTGCTCCTATAAGGAACCCCAAGGCTGAAGCTTACATCCCGAAGCTGCCTTCTTTGGATGGGACTAGGATGGCAAAGGGCAGGAGGGCTGAGATTGAAACCTGGGTTGAGTACCTGGAAGTTTTCCTTCCATGGCTAGCGTTGTTTGATGACCGTATCCCAGGGGAGATTCAAGCCTATATGACCAAGGACAGCACCATCCAGAACAGCAGTTTGTCGAGGGGTGAGAGCGTGAGGAGCACGAGGGTTTTCCTTTATCTGCGTCAGAGTTTTGGGGCCTACCCAAGGGGTCTCGATGTTTTGAAGCAGGTTGAGAAGGAGCAGCTTGGCGCACCTGCGGGATATGAAGCTATGAGGCGACTCCATTCTGAGCTCAGTGTGTGTAGCAGGATAGAAGCCAGTTCGCTGAGGGAAGAGATCCTGAAGTTCACTGTGCCCAAGGGTTCTGTGAGGCCCCTCGAGGTCTTTCGCTGTGTGCAGGTTGAGCTGGCCAAGTACCAGCGACTCACGGCAGCGTTTGGGGACTTAGGGTTGACCGAGGCAGACAGGTGCATGGTAATGCTTAGGAATCTGGATACCGAAGTGAAGAAGTATATCTTGCTTCATGCCAAGATTGATTCCATTGATCAGTTGGAGACCGCACTCAAGTTTTATGATGCGAATTTGAAGATCTTCATGTTCCAGGAGAAGCCTGGCGGGAAGGGGGATCATGCAAATCAGCTTCAGTTTGAGAAGGAGAAAGGAAAAGGAAAGGACAAAGGAAAGGACAAAGGAAAAGGAAAGGATAAAGGAAAGGAAGGAAAGAAAGGAAAAGGAAAGGACCAGAAAGAAGGCAAGGACAAAAAGAGCAATGGGAAGGAAACCCCGAAGGGTGGCAAAGGAAAGGACCAAGGAGCGGCGGTGACACCGCCCCCAGGGAACGGCACGCAGAAGAAGTGTTATGTTTGCCAAGAGGTCGGCCACTTTGCAAGGGATTGTCCTTTGGTTGCTCAGGCTCAGGGTGCTGCAGGGAAGCAGGGTAAGGGAAACCAAGGGAAGGATCAGAACAACAGGGCAGCCACGGTTTTGATGGAGCCGGAGTTGTGTGCCGCTGTGCATCACGTGATTCATGATAGGGAGGAAGACAGTTTCTCCGAGACGTCGCTTGATTTTTCCGATTGCGATTGGGAGAATTTTCAGAACAATGTTTTGGAAGAGCCTGTGGTGGAAGGCCAGGGTTCCGGCGACCAGGGTTTGCGTGATGAGGGTCCAGGGTTTCTGCGTGCCAGCGAGGGTCCTGTACAGCATGTAGCAGCAGTAGCAAGCAGCACCGAGAACACCCAACACAACAACAGCATGCTTCCTCATGTGCATCATGTTTCTGCAGTGGCCCGCGCCGTCGCTCATGGAGAGGAGGTGGACCATGTCTTGCTCGACTCAGGAGCCTCTGTGCATCTGATCGCTGAGAGCATGTTTTCCAGTGGGTCTGCAGAGTTTTTGGAAGCATTGGGTGATAGCGGTGTTGGCTGTGTCACGGCAACCGGGGAGGACATTCAGATTAGAAGGCGTGCTAGGGTTAGGGTTAGGTTGGTCTTGGCCTCTAGCAACGGATCTCCTCCTACAGGTTCAGTGCCGGTGACTTTTGAAGCTTTAATCGCACCTGTGCGGTATAGCCTTCTGTCTCTGGGCCTCCTTTTGAAGAAAGGTTGGGATGTAGATTTCCGCAAGGTTCGGGTTTTGGGTCCCAGTTCACGAGGAAAGCCCGGATGCAAGCTGTATGTAGAAAGTTTTCAGAACTGTTTCTGGTTGTCTGCGAGCCGTTTTGTGCCCGAGAGCACCCGCCTGCGTTTTCAGCTCCTGTCTGCTGCGGTGCAAGATGAGCAGCAGCTCGGAAGAAGAGGTTCCAGTGTGGCGCCGCCCAGAGATGCTGGGAGAGGGCCAGGACCGCGAGGGTCAGGGATCTCCGTCGAGCAAGGGTCAGGGGTTGCATCAGGGGAGCTCAGAGGGTCGAGTGCCGCGTCCCAGGGTCGAGGGTCTGTTGGAGCCAGGGTTGCCAAGTGTGATGGGGACAGAGGGGGTTCACCTGAAGCCGGGTCCTCAAGCCGTTCATTCGGTACCGCCTCTGCTTGCGCAGCTGGCAACGGATTATGCTTCAACGTCGGGGGAAACTGTTCGGTCTCAGGAGATGGACAGTGCCGAGAAGAAGACCGAGGACCAGGGAGCAGCCAAAGCAGCCAAGGGCAGCGTCGGAAGGGTGAAGCCAAAGGTGAAGAGGATGCCAAAGTATCCGGCGACCAAGGCCATGCCAAAAGTGGCTC
Organism: Symbiodinium sp. CCMP2592; assembly: GCA_905221615.1. NCBI lineage: Eukaryota > Dinophyceae > Suessiales > Symbiodiniaceae > Symbiodinium > Symbiodinium sp. CCMP2592. The sequence continues at coordinate 76,024 of CAJNDT010003979.1, read as the reverse complement.
TCCGACCCAGGAAGGGCGCGATGGTGAAGAACAAGCCCGTGGGGAAACATTGGAGGCCATACCCGAGGAATCGGGGAAAGAAGCACGGCTCAGGGTCCAAGGACAAGGGCAAGCCGGAGATGGTGGACCAGGAGACGCAGACGCCGGAGCTGAGGACCGTGGCACAGCACGGGGAGGCTCATGCGGGGATGACCAGGTACGCCAGGGCTTTTGCGGGGCATCTCGAGAGTCGCCAGAGCACGGCCGAGTTCAGTGCAGAGTTTCCTCTGCTCAGCATATCGGTGGCAGCCGGCTTCTTCGAGGTGCGGACACGCTCGTTGGTTCCCCTGTCGGACGAGATCACCTACAGGTCGGAAGGGATGCAGGGCACGGAGCCGCCTATGGAGCTGCCGGTGCCGCCTCCTCCTCCGCTTCCAGAGTGGACGGCTATGCACCAGGCGCCTCCGGAGCCATCGAGCGGGTCAATGGAGATCCCGGCCATGATGCAGCAGACGCCGCCACCTCTTCCTCGAGGCCCGCCGCCAGTCCGAGCACCTGTGGCAACAACGCCGGCGGGGTTCCCGTTGCCACCGGGGGTGGTGTGGAACGATCTGTAGATGAGTCTGTGATAGCAGCAGTCCCCTCCGAAAGCCAGAAGCGTCCGCTGATGGCCGTTTTGAGGGGTGATCTTCCCATGATCTTTGGCCAGAGTTCAAAAGAGAGCGTCAATGCAGTGGGTCCAGGTTCCTTTGCGCAGGGTTCCGAGGGTTCAGTTGCACAGGGTTCTCAGGGTCCAGTTGCAGAGGGTTCTCAGGGTCCAGTTGCAGAGGGTTCTCAGGGTCCAGAGGGTCATGGTAGCATCGAGGGTGGCGTTGCTCCTTGGATCGTTGCAGGTGATCAGGGTTACCTTTCGTCGAGTGACTTCTCTCTCTTGCAGAATGAGCATGTGTTGCGGTCCCACATCCCCTACAATTCCAGCTGTGAGGAGTGTCAGCGTGGCCGGGGTGTGTGCCCACAACGGAGGTTGCCCCAGGAGCGCAAGGATCGGAGGGAAGTGCAAGCAGACAAGTTTTGGTTCAACTGGATCGCCATGCTAGTGCTTGTTGCCGTTGGGTGCGGGGTCTTAGGGACTATCCAGTGGCAGCCAGATCGTGAGTCGATGGTGACCTCTTTTGTGCGTTGGACCAGAAGTGCAGGGTTGGCAGGGTCGCAAGAAGTGATCATCTCCATGAGATCAGACGGTGAACCCGCTCTGGTGTCGTTCCTTGAGCGGTGTGCCCGGGAGCTTCCTCACGCTTTGCTCGAACAGGTTCCGGTGGACCGCCACGCTCCCAACGCGGAGAGGGCGATCAGGACCTTGAAGGAGCTCGCCCAGGTTCAGCTGTGTTCTCTGGAGAAGGTAGGGTTAACTATTGCGTCCGGGGGTATACCGTATTTGTTTTCGCACCTTAGCGTCGCACACAACAGGTATCACCTTGATGAGGGTTCTTCTTTGACACCAGAGCAAAGGTGCCGCATGAAACGCATCCCGGCACATCCCACGTATATCTTTGGTGCCTCTGTGTTGTGCCTGCCTCCTCCTTCCATTGCACATTTGGTGAACGGTCGTCTTTGCAAAGGGTCTTACATGGGTCCTGAAGTCGCGTCGGGGAGCCACTGGGTCAGGGTTCAGTTGAACAATGGTGAGAAAAGGGTGGTGAGATCACCTAAGGTCAGGATGCTGATGCCGTTGAGGTACGAGGTTGGCTTGCTTCGTGGGGTTTGTCGCCTTCTTCCAGGGAGGGATCCGCCCGCCGAGGGACCACCCGTTGACCCGGACAGCCTGGCTGCCTTGCCTCTACCAAATACGAATACCCGGGGACCTCCGAAGACGTGGGTCGAGGAACATGGGAAGACGCCGCGCTGCCGCGCATGCAAGATCAAAGGTTTCGACATGGACAAGGCAATGCACACTCCAGCCTGTAGGGCTCGTTACGCCAAGTACCTCAGGGACACCTTTGACCCCAAGGGTTCGCTTGAAAGGGATAAGGAGATCGATGCCGAGATGGGGTTTGATGCTCCGGTTCCTGACCTAGGGGATTTAGGGTTTGAGGGAGGGCTTGGGGAGTATGTAGAGTTGCCCGGTGACGTTGCGGGAGTTCCGGAAGACTACGAGGACTCTTTGTATGAGCCCTCCATTGCTGATGATGATAGCCGGGAGCTGCCAGAGCAGCCAGCAGGTGAGATCACCAACGAGGAGATGCAGGACCTCATGGAAGTTGAGGCAGAGCCTCTGGACAGGGTCCCAGAGGGGGTCGCCGATGCCTTTGCTGGTCGCATTGAGCATCAGGAGGCTCTGGGCAATGTTGCTTCAGCAGTTTCCACAGTTGGTGAAGAAACCAAGGACGGAGAAATCATTGTCGAGCTTGGGGGTGGGCTTGTGAAGGTCCAGAAGCCCTGTGCCTCCCGGGACGATGTCACCGAAGTTGAGCTTGACCTAGGGTTGACCTATGATGGGATGATCAAGGAGCTGAGGGCTTTGGAGAGTTTGGCAGTTGGGGATATGTTGTGGCACGTTGATGCAAAGCAGCGGGTAATCAGCACACGTTGGGTGGTTGCTGCTAAAACCGAAAGGATCGAGGGTCGCGAGACGCCCCTGGTCCGCTGCAGAATCGTCGCCCGTGACTATTCCACCGGACCGTCGGCAGCACAGTTAGGCATTAGCTCTCCCACGGCATCCGCCGAGGCGCTGAAGCTGTTTCTTGCGGTTGTTGGGGCCCAGGGTTTTAACATTCTAGGGCTCGACGTGTCCACGGCTTTCCTCTTCGCTTACCTTAGGGGGGAGCAGGTTGTGGTGAGCATGCCTGAGGGTTGTCGGGGTCCCGCCGGAGAGAGATTGTTTCTCAAACTGAATAAAGCATTGTATGGCCTGCGCTCGGCAGCGCTACACTGGACGCGCCATCTCTCTCAGCTCCTGCACAAGCTCTTCAACATGAAGGCCTGTCCCACTGAGCCCTGTCTCTTCGTAGGGTCTTACAAGGGCCAAGCAATCTACATCTTGAGTTATGTTGACGATTTGCTCTTGGCTGGGCCAGACACAGCTGATCTTTACCAGATGGTGGAGGAACTACGCAAGGAGCTGAAGCTCAAGGTCACCGCGGACCTCGCCAAAGATGGTAAGATACATTTCCTAGGAAGGGAAGTTTTTCGGTCTGAGCAGGGTGGGGACCTTAAGTTTGGAATGGACCCAGGGTACATGAACGATATTCTGGAGGAGTACAAGCTTGAGAATGCCAAGGGTGTCCCAACACCACCTTGCTTGAGGGATTTGCTTGACAGGGCTCTGGACGAGCCGGGGTTAAGGGTTCCTCTTTCTGCCGAAGCTGCCGCCCGCTACCGCCGTGCACTTGGCAAGCTAAGCTGGTTGAGCACCACTCGCAGGGACTTAGTCTACTATGTCTCTGTTTTGGCTCGGGGCCAGAGCTCGCCGCTGGAGGTGCATGAGCGCGCTATGCGCGCTGTCTTGCGGTACCTCAAGACTGTCGTCAACTACTTTCAGCTTTTTCCGCGCCAGAGTGTTGAGAAGCTCCGTCTCCATGCCTATGTGGACGCCTCGTGGGGCAGCGAACGCTCCGTCGATCGTCGGTCGATCTCGGGAGGGTGCCTCATGCTTGGAAAGGCCTGTATTAAGACGTGGGCGAGACTGCAGCAGTCCGTTGCTTTGTCTTCGGCCGAGAGTGAGCTCTATGCATTGGTTGAAGGGGCTAAGGAAGCCCTAGGAGCACGGTGTGCTGTTGAGCATATTCTGGGATGTGACCCAGTTGTGCCTCTGCTCTACTGTGATAGTGAGGCCGCCGTTGCAATCAGCCAAGCTGAGGGTCTTCGCAAGCTGCGCCACATCGATATCAGGTCTTGTTTTCTCCAACAAGAAGTTCAGTCCGGATCCCTCCGCGTGGTTTCTGTGCGTGGCACTGAGAATCCTGCGGATATCTTTACCAAGAACTTAGATTTAGCCTCCACGCTTAAGCACATGCATCATGTGGGTCTGCGCGCCGCCTTGCTTCCAGAGGGGGTAAAGGGGTTGGCAATGACAATTTTGCGGAATTGTGTTGCGAAGGGAGGGATTTCTTCGTTGATGGAACGGTTTAGACCTCAAAAGGGACAGAAGTGGCTGTTTGTGGAGTTTTGCGCGCCGCTTGAGTCAGGGTTTTCCAGGGTCTGTGCTAGGGAGTTTCCGAAGATTCATCTTTTGACTGTGACCGCCGCCGATGATGGAACGAAGAAAGAAACTCGAGAAGATCTCGTTGCCATTGTGAAGAAAGCAAGGGGTCGCGGCATGAGGGTTTTCTTCTGGAGCTCAACTCCATGCACTGGAGGATGCCCGTATCAGCGGATGAACCTCAAGAGGTACGGAGACAGTTACCAGAAGCATCTTGACGGCCTTTGGGCTGTTCACCGGAAGCTGTGGATCGCTGTCCGAGAGATGTGTGATCTTTCTGATCATTGGGCTATCGAGTGGCCAATGAAATGCGCTTATTGGACCTGGAAGCAGACCCAGCACTACTTTAAGCTACAGAAGTACCAGATCCATGATGCGGTTGTGGATGCGTGCTCCGTTGGCCTTCAGGGGTGCGATGGGCTCTTGGTTTCTAAGCGTTGGAGGGTTAGGGTTACACACGAGAGGGTCGCGACTCAGCTTTCTGCTTTGCGCTGTGACGGCTCCCACGAGCATTCTATGCGCTTTGTGCTTCGAGATACTCAGCACTACCCCGAACTTCTGTGTAGAAGGGTTTTGGAGAGCTTAGAGTGACTAAGTTCCTCTTCGCAGCCATTTCCACTCAAAATTTTTCCTTTTAAGGGTTTGGTAGTCCCGCCGGAATGGACCACTACGGTCTCCAGGCTTTCAAGGATGCCATGGTTTCTCTTTCTTCTGTTGACTCGCAGAATGAAGCACTGCTTCTTGAGAGACTGCTTGTCTTGACTTTTGCCGCAGGGTTTGTGACAGGGTGCGTCTTCCTAGGGGTTGGTCGCTGTCTGTACGCCCGTTGCCTGGCGGAGCCAGAATGGCCAGTACTTTACTTGACTTCCAAAGGTGCTTGCTATCACGTGAAACGTGATTGTCCAAGCATTCGGCATACGACTCCGCTGACAAGCAGGATCTGTCTTTTCTGCGCTCGGGAACCTTCGAGGCTTCAAGAGTCTACAAAGAAGGGTGACTGACCCGAACGCCCAGAGGGGGTGTAAACGTATATCCTCTGTTTGGGAGGATATGGTGGGCGTCCGGCTCATCTGTAGAAACCTGAACAGTTCTCGGCTAGTTTCCTGGCACTTGGAGTGTTAGGGACTCTTTTCGCTTTAAAGCCGTAGGTCCTATAGGTTTTCCCTGTTTTCGGACGTTCTGAGGAGCTTTGGTAGTACCAGGGTGCTTTTGGCCCATGGGAAGTTGTTTAGAGAGCTCCGAGCCACCTTTAGGTAGTTTGCACCTCGGTTCGCTGGAAGACTTTGTGCCGACTTGGCTCAAGACCGGAACTGCGTGTGGAGTGCAGCAAAACGAAGGTCTCTGTCCGAGTGTTGTGCTTGGTAAGGGGTTTTGCTGGGGCTTGTTGCAGTTTCGTTCTTTTTCGGACGGCCAACACATAAAGGTGCCAGTCACATGCAAGGTTCCAGCTGACTTGGTAGGCCGTCCTCAGATTTCCATTGCGCCGATTAATGGCGGGTTTTGAGATGCAGTGAGTTTCACCGCGCATGTTCACGTACTCCTATCTGTGAAAAGTTTTGCTCCTTTTAGGCGTGCCCTTGAGTACCGACATGCTTGTTTTGCACATGAGAAAGGGTTTCATCCTTTTTGCCTTGAATTGTTGTTTTGGAAGCTTGAACAGGCATTTGCATGGCGAACACATGTTTTAGCATGTTTGCACTTGTCTTGAAGACGGTGATGAGCGCTTACAGCACTAGAGATGCTTTTTGGGCATCCTTGAAGAAGTGCGTGTTGCTCTGACTGCACTGTTGCTGTTTTCCGCCGACCCTCGCTTCGCTCGTGCCGGTGGGAACAGGCCAAGGGACAGAGTGGCTGTGCACTGCTGTTTGAGTGAGTACAGAAGTCCTGAGAAGTGTTAGGACAGTTGCATGTCATTCCTCCTTTGTTTAGCAAAGTTGAGACGGAATTTGCTGCGCGAGACTCCGCAAGAGTCCTTGCTGAACACTTCGGTGTTTGGCTCAAGCGTGGTGAAAAGAGACTTGCTCTGCGTTTTTCACATGGTAGCGGAGCGCTGAGTGCGTTCCTAGTAAAGCCATGGCAGACGTCCCTGTGCCAGAGACCACTGCAGAAGAGGAGTTCGAGCTTTTTGGTCCAGGACCAGCGCCTGAAGGTGCTCAGCAGGAAGCAAATCCGTTTGCTCCTGTCCAAGGTCCGGCTCCTGCTCCTCCGCAAGCAGCACAGCCTGTTGTACCAGCGGCGGGTTCGCCATCTGGTGCTACTGTGCCTCCTGTGCAAAGTCCAAAGGCGTCGGCTCCACCTGTTCAGAGTCCGAAGGCTGCCGCTCCGAGTAGCAGCTCTGGTTCTGCAGGTTTTACGCCTGAGCAGATGCCTGGATTCATGATGGAATTGCTTCGTCAGCAGAGAGAGATGATGGCAATGAACCAGCAGCTCGTTGCGACGATGCTCCGGAGAATGGATCTGGAGGAAGAGAGAAGGAACAAAGCGGAAGAGAAAGTTCACGAGGCAGCTGAAGCGGCCAAGCAGGCAGCAGAGGCAGCTAAGACTCGGGACCCCTTCCAGCCGAGCACTGCTCCCGCGAGCAGTTCTGCCGCGAGTTCGGCAGTTTCTCCGGCAGTTCCGTCTCCCTCTGGGTACTCTGGTGCTGGAGGCCGTGCAGAGAAGTATCTGCCGAACCTTCCGGTGATAGACCATCAAGGCATGGGGAAAGGGCGCATGAAGGAGGTAGAGACTTGGCACTCCTTTATGGAGACGCTGAGTTCCTGGCTTGCCCTGCAGGAAGAAGCGTTTGTTCGGGAACTGCAGCTCTGTATCCCTGTGAAGAAGGAGATTCTGCAGGCTGACCTGAATCCTGACACTGCAGCGCGGAGCTCCAAGCTGTTCTACTACTTGACTCAGTCCCTCGCCAAGTGGGAGCGGGGAAGCGAGCTCTTGAGGTCCTGCTCGAAGAGGCAGGGGCAGAGCGCCTGCGGCTACGAGGTGATTAGAACGATTACCTCTCAGTACTCCATCGTGTCGCGGATGGAAGCTGTCTTCGTGAGAGAACAGGCTTTGAAGTTGTACCAGCACGTTGGGCATCTGAAGAGGCCCACCGACTTGATTCGACATCTTGAGGATTCTTTTTCCAAGTCGGAGGCGAAGCTGGGCAACTTTCCGGAGCTTCAGTTGTCTGAGGCGGACCGTTGCTCTGTTCTCTTACAGAGCTTGGGTGCAGAAGTGCGTCAGTACGTGGTACTGCACGGGTCCAGCTCGAACTGGGAAGCTCTTCGAAGGACGCTGACTTACTACGAGGAGCAGCTGCGACTGTGTGAGGCCCCTGGGTCTTCGGGCCGAGCCTTGCAGGAGAAGCTTTGCGACTACTGCGGGAAGAAGGGACACACAGCCGACAAGTGTTGGCAGCGCCAAAAGGAAGAACGCGGTGGTGCTCCGAAGGGCAAAGGGAAAGGAGACAAAGGAAAGCCGAAAGGCAAAGGCGACCAGACTCCCAAGGGATCTGGCACGCCCCGTGGTTCCGAGAAGGGCAAGGGCGACAGAGGAAAAGGCGACAAAGGAAAGGACAAAGGCAAGAAGCAGAAGAAAAAGAAGAAGGGACAGCCTGGAAAGGGACGCTCCTTGACAGAGCCGGAGTCCGAGGCCGAGTCGGGAGGAAGCGCCACAGTGATGGCGATGAGGTTTTCCTGTCCTGGGCGTGGTTCTTCGGAGCCCTCTTCTTCGGAACGCCGTGTTCTGAGCCAGCCTGAGAGACCTGAGCCGTCCGCCCTTGTAGTTCCGAAGCCGGGTTCAGGACCCGAAGGGTCGCCTAGGTTTGAGAGTCGAGGTTCTGAGTCTATGGGCTCCTTAGGATCCCGTGTGTTGAAGCACGGCGACGTAGCTCATGTCTGCAAGGCCCTCGATACTACTCCTGGGGACTTGTGGCTCGTTGATAGTGGAGCCACCTGCCACATTGTTTCTGACAAACATCTCTCAGGATTTCGTGTTGTCAAGAAGTACGACCGAACGGCCAATCTGTTCAACGCCTCGGGTGGTGCGATCGTCGTTTCGGGGGTTGTCGACCTTGAGGTTCATTTTGGAGATGTTTTCCTGAGGTTGGACCTGGAGGGCCCTCGAGGCGTTTATTTAACAACTTGGCATCAAACAAACAACTTGGCAAATGATTAACATCTCAAGGCGTTTCTCTGTGTCCAGCTAAGCCACACATACACAAGCTGGCATGCACGAGTCGATATCGATGATCAAGCACAACACACCCCAGCATTCCAATCGACATCCACAAGTGCCCATGCACCAAGCGACCGACCGACCAACTCGACATATCGACAAGCAAGCACGACACAACCGTTCATGCCAACACGAGCCCCATCGCATGCTGAAGCCATCACAAGCATTTTTTGCAACCGACCGACCAACTCGACATATCGACAAGCAAGCACGACACAACCGATCATGCCAACACGAGCCCCATCACATGCTGAAGCCATCACAAGCATTTTTTTCACCCGGCCCGTCGTCGGATCCTCTTCGTCGCACGTTCCAGCTTATCAGAAGCGAAGGCAAGCACTCGTTTGAGTATGTATCGCTTTGCAAACTGAACGTTAAAAGTCGAAGGGTGTACACGGGCCGCCACTTGGGCAAGCCCTTTCATGTGATCTTCGTCCAAGAAGCAGCTGCGAGCCTGAGGATTGATGCTTGATTTCAAAATCCAAGCTCGCAAATGTTCAGCATAGTGCATCTTCGGCCGTATTCTGTAGTTCATTGCTCTCCTTTTCAAGGAGCGATCAGATAATGCCTGATATGTGATCAGGTGGAGGCCCAACAGGTAGCAGGATTCGTCTCGTTGCGAAGGACTGAGATAGGGTCCTCGATTGGGTCCAGATCTAGGCGGCTAGGGTTTAGGGTTTATGCAGGTTGAAGATGCAGGGGGTTCTGGTCGGGAACGTTGGATGGTTTACAAAGGATTCAGGGTTTAGGGTTTAGGGTAGCACAACTTAAGCACGTTGGTGTATGTACGTGTATACTATGTATATAATTAGGCAAGGTATCGGTCACCAGTGAGCCAGATTTGCATCGATGTTGACAGGCTCCACAACATAGTCGCCCGAGTCTGGCGGTTCGCATGCATGATTGTTCAACGTTGGAGAATTAGCCATGCACTTACTGATCGATCCAGCCTGTCTGAGAAACAACTCTTCGGCGTCGCAGTCGTCGAGCTCTGCCTCCTGAGAACAGTCCGAGGATTTCGGGCTGGGTTTAGGTGTTAGTTTAAGTCCTGGTTGCCAGGACTGGTTTAGGTGTTAGTTTACGTCCTGGTTGCCAGGACGGGTCTCTGTTGAGTTGTAATATAAGACCAGCAACCATGCAGCAGGCAACGTGTGTGAGGTACATCAGCAGGACTTTGACCCTGGCCGCCTCAGCTTCACAAGCAACTCTGCACGTTACATTCAGTCATGCCTACTACACCTCATATGATCAGACATGACCAAACGGGCTAGATGTCAGCCACGAATCCTTGATCCTGCTGGTGAGCTCCGGGTAAACCAGCGGTGTTTCTGACTTAGCAGGCAGAGCCAGCATCGCCCGATTGAGCGGTTTGATGCTGAGCTCCTTCGATCAGCCATGCAGCACCTATATCACATCAGACAGCAGACAGCCAGCAGCATGGGCATCCAGCAGATGAGCGTGTCCTGATGATGATCATGAGCCCATCGCTTTGCATCGTGCGTAAACCGATGCAAGACATCGTCGAATGGTGCGTCATCTCCGAGCCCAACAAACCTTCATTAGACAGCGAGAGATTCAAGTTAGATCGGCGGCCACAGAGTGATATCTCTGTCATAAGCAGAAGATGAGAGACCATGTGTGCCTGTGGAGGTCCCTCGACTGCAGGTAGTCCACGAGCACACTCGCGATGACATCCCGCAATGTGCCGAGGTGGAGAATGTGCATGCCTTAGCTCAGAGCAAACGAAAGGGTCAGCTGTTCAAATCAGCCACCCACAGTGTGCAACCGAGATTCTGTCGAGGAACACTCTGGACCTCCGATAGCCAGGCACTGCCTTCCAGTGCGACTGGTCTTCGGAGTCCAAGATTGCCCGACCATACCTTCTCCATGAGGCAGTGCTCCTGAAGTCGCCGTAGGTCATGCCAAGCTGGACACTGGTATGGCAGAGATCGCAAATTAATTTGCATCCTTAGTTGGCTGGGAGTGGAATCAGTCTCTAGGATCATATATTGTGTATGGTATTTGTCACACAAAGGATCTGAAAAAAGTGCTGATATCATTGTCCGGTGGCTGTAGTGCCGCTTGTCCAAGCAATGGGCATAATTTCTGGCCTCCATGTCGCCTTGCCAGCAACAAAAACGAGCAGTATATCCTCCCGCCACAGGTGTTCCCGACTTCAGTTGTCGTTTCGACCCGTTTGGCCACGGCATTTCGTTCTCGTCAACAGTGGGATGAAGTCCTTCTGCCATATATCGAAGATTCCATGCCAACACCTTCATGATGGCAGCTCTTGTTTCCGGCACCACCCTGGAGGATGCCAATCCAACCAAGCAGACTCTGCTTTGCCATGATCCCAGCTCGCTCAAAGCTGTCCACGACCAAAAGGTATAACTTTCATCTTTGAAGGATGGCACCGAGTCCTCATGCCAAAACATAGGTATACAGGTGTCGAATGCCGCTGGAGTCAATCCTATATCGTTTATCCAAGATTGATCTTCAGCCTGCCAGTATTCTTTCAAGCTGGTTTTGCCTGACGGGCCAAAGATGCTAACACCAAAGGCTTTCTTCTTGTACATCTGTTCGATCATGTCAGTCGGGAGAATCATGGCGACGGGCTCATACACGATGTGTTTGTCAAGGGAGTTTCTCGCCAGAAGTGGCAATTTCACCGTATAAGGTTGAAAAGGTAACCTCATCCATCGCCAAAAATCCCTGTTCCTGGCAGAACCGGCTAGGTTCTTCGCTGACACCCCGCGACAGCCATCAGCGACAAATGCCGCAGTAATCGCAGAAGCTTTTGCCACCGACATCGCCTTGGGCTCTCGGAACTTGGGTTTCTCGGTGCTGGTCAGCTTCCGCAGTCACTTGCAACCACTCACTGAATCTCCAGGCTTCGGCTCTTGGTGCTTGGGCTCTCGGTGCTCGGGCTTTCGGTGCTTGGGAGGCTCTCGGTGCTTCCGGGCTTCAGCTTCCGCAGTCACTTGCAAACACTCACTGCAAGCTAGTGAGACGGTCTAAGCGACCAATGTGCACCCAACCGACCGACCGACCAAGCGACCAAGCTACTGAGACGGTTTAAGCGACCAACCGAGCAAGCGAGCAACACACACAAGCCACGCCACAAGGACACCCAACCGACCAACCGACCAACCTAACCTTGCCAGGGCTCTCGGTGATTGGGCTGTCGGTGCTTGGTCTTTCGGTGCTTGGTGGATTCTCTGAGCAGCACTCAGTGTATCATTTTCGGATGAGGGTCTCCAGATCCGACCTCTTCTGCGAGAAACTGGCATCCGAGGCTGTCCAGCACATCGGCGTCCCTGGGCAAACCCATGCCACATGTGGCCGCATAGAATGAGAAAGCAGCATAGGCTCCTGGCATGGCCCGCCGATTCCGTCCATATGTGTCCCTGCAGGTCGACGGGCATTACGAAGAACATACACAATGCTGCCAATGCTCAAAGTCACAAAAGTTGATGCAATCGACAATCTCTATACGGATGACAGTGTTTTCCCCGCAGGAGACCCAGAAGCCATGGTCATAACATGGTTTCGAAGGATCCACACCCCGGATGAAACGTGGGACCGTGAAACCGGACAGCATTAAACGTTTCATCGGTTGCATCCGAGAACAGGATGAACACACAGGTCGAATCACATCAGCCCCACGTTGCAAACCATGATTGGGCCCGTGCAATGGCACTTGCATTGTCAGGGCCTTAAAATCCTCACGAATGAGGCATACATCGGATCAAGCCTGTGGAAGGGCTTTCGCCTTCGCCTTGGCCGCTTTCGAAGTGGACTTTGCTTTAGCCTTCGGCTTTGCCGAATTGACCATGGCCTTGGCTGCCGCCTCGACACCATCGAAGGTCTGCAGCTGCTCCAGATAGCTTTTCACGATGGGGATGTACGGCGCATCCTTGCAAATATCATCACACATTCAGGGCTAACATACAAAGAGTCCATAGCAGTTTCATGGTTGGTCCTCGTTGATCTTCTTGTGGGTGAGGTCGGAGAGCCGATGATAGAGGTCCCTGAGCTGTCAGTCTTGACACAGCATGAACGGTTATATATGCACACAAGAACAATTCAGACAGGCGGCTCCCAAATTGAGGAGAATTTCGTCAGCTCCGTCACCAGGTCCCCGGCAAAGGACAACGTCCTTAGCACGGTTTTGTGGCTTTCAGCCGTCTTCTTCTTGTCCAGGATTCGGGTCAGCAAATCATTGCCCCGGTCCAGAGCCGTAGTCGGAGGCACCTTCACAGTCTTGGGCTTCTTCTGTTTCGGCTCTTTTTCAGCATTTGGCTTCTCGTCCCCACCGGCATCGCCCTTCTCGGCATCGCCCTTGTTGTCATCGGCCTTGCCGTCGCCCTTAGTGTTGTCAACAAAAGAAACCTTTCTTTTGTCCGTAGGTCCATCCATGCCCTTCTTGTTGAGCCCCGAAATCAAAGTGGATGGCGGCTCTCGGGCAGCAGGTGGTCGCTCAGAGGAAGAGGAGGAGCTGGCAGATGCAGTGATCTTGGTTCCTTACTCATGGTCAGGTGATTTTGGTTTAGGGTTCCAGGGGTAAATTTAGGGTGTAGGGTTTAGGGGGTTTAGGGTTTAGGGTTTAGGATGGTTTAGGGTTGAGGGCGATGTTGGCATGCGTGCCTGCTAGGGTATCTTATTGCAGTCAGGCATCTCTTCCTGTGCTCTGTACCCGTGGTCACCTGGTCCCGGAAAACCTGGTACACCTTGCCTCCTGGAAGGTTGGGGTCATCCTTGCACAGTCCCATGCGTTCCTTGTGTTCTTTGACCTCAGCCGTCTTCTCCCCATACATCCGCTCAAGCTCCTTCTCGGTCTGATCAAATTTTGTGTTTGTACTCGTACCCTTATTTTGATTGAACAGTTTGGTAGCTTTTGGACATGTAGCTTTGAGTGCATGGAATAACCATGTTACGACCGACGTATGCAGGCTCAGAGTTTGCGTGAAAGAGGATTGTTTTCATGGTAGCGGAGCACTGGCTGACCAGTGCTTCGGAAACACGCTTGTGGGTTTCCGTCACTTTAAGTGTCCAGGGGCCCAGGCTTTGAAATCCTCTTCTGCTTTTCGTCTTCGGTGAAGTTAGGTAGGATCGCAATCCCGGCTCCTGACCGGACGAGCCATATCCTGCTTGAACAAGCCGAGTGGCAATCACGGCGGCGAGTGAAGCTTCTGCTGAAGCATTGCGAGAGCGGATCAGACAGCTCTATCTTGAGCAGCTGTTGCAGCGGCCCTGCCCAGAAGGCCGCACGCGCAGAGGTTGGTGCAAGATTCTTCACGGGTTTCAGGAAGCTTTAGATACCAAGCTTGAGCGACTTCACACAATTTCTGAACTGCATTGTTTTGCCCTTAAGTGCTTGAAAGATCGCGATCTTCGAGAAACTTACATTGGGCTTTGTGCAGCGGACACCGCAGAGTTTGCCATACCAGACGGTGTTGTTGAAAGTTGCGTGCACCCGACTGAAGAGCATTCTGCGTTTGACAGGGACCTAGAGCTGTTTGAGCAGACAAGTTCCTCTCGAGGTTTTCAGGAGTTGAAAGATTCGCCAGCAGAGCCGATTGAATTGCGTGAGCCTGAGCGTGGAGTGTTCAAGCGCCTGCAATTATCTTCTTCTGCTGTTATTGATTTAGAGCCCAATCAACAAAGTGCAGATTCATTGCAGAGTGGAAGCCGCAGTGTGATTGACCTTGATTGATTGTTGAAACAATGGCTGATTTAGATGATGATGATCTTGGTGGTGAGGGGCCGACAGGGCCTCCAGCGTCAGGGAGTGCAGGACCAGCAGTTGGACCGCAGCTTCCCCAGATGAGCACGAATCCGTTTTCGCCATCGGCAGGTGGTTCAGTGCCAAATCAGGTAGTACTTGATGTTGCTCAGTTTCAGCAGATCCTGCAGACCATGCAAGGCCAAAGTCAGGCTGTTCTTGCAGCGGCAGGTGTAGCGAGTGCAGCGTCCCCGAGCAGGAGTTCAGGGACACAGGGCTTTAGTGATGCAAACCGCATTTTGAATAGGCCCGCATGCTTTGGAAGCACCTCGCATGACAGTGACTTGGGGTCGTGGCTTGATTGGGCACATGCCTTTAAGGCTTGGCTTATCTTCGCCGACCCGCAGTATGAGATTGAGCTTCAGACAGTCGAGTCAAATCTTGATGTAGAGAACCCCACCATGCCAGCTGAAACTGCAGAGCGGTCGCGTCGCTTGTATGCAATACTTAGCAGTCTGCTGCAGCACAAGCCGAAGATGTTGTTGCGACAAGTGCCGAACCGCAACGGCTATGAGACTTGGCGGCAGCTGGTTAACATCTACGCACCGCGATCGAAAGTGCGAGGACTTGCACTGCTGAATGCCATCATGTCATTTCCCCCGTTTGTGAAAAGCAAAACGACCAGGGAGCAGGTTGACGGTTTGGATCGCCTTGCTCAGGAGTATGAAAGGGTCTCAGGAACGGCTGTGAATGCAGATATTCTCCTTGGGACTTTACTTCGGGTTTTGCCGGCGCACTTGAGAAACCACATTCAGCTTCAGATGAAAAGTGACACCAGCTATGAGCAGGTCAAGCAGTTCATTCTGACGTATGAATTGACGACCAGCAATTGGTCGGCGTCCAAAGTGCAGCAAAGCTTAGGAATAGGCTCCTCGGGTGACCATAGTGCCAGTGATCCCGTACCCATGGATGTAGACAGGGTCGCTAAGGGGAAACCTAAAGGCGGCAAGGGCGATGGTCGTGGAAAAGGTGGAAAGGACAAAGGTGGAAAGGGCGGCAAGCCCAATGGCGGGAAGCCGAATCCCGGTGGCGGTGGAGGCAAGTCGCAAAATGCCAACCAGCCGAAAGGCAAAGGAAAGGGAGGCAAAGCACAGAAGGAGACGCGAAAATGCCATCACTGCCATAAGGTTGGACATCTCGCCAAGGATTGTTGGCTACTGCATGGCAAAGGCAAAGGCAAAGGCGTGCATCAGGTTGCAGAAGTTAACCCTTCAAGTGCAGCGAGCGAGGCGCCCACCATCACGACATCAGGTGGAGCGACTAGCACGAGTGGAACAGTGCGGCGAGTTCAGGTGTTTGACTTGAGTGCGCCCGCTGACTGGTTCATTGGAGGGCATGTTCGTGCTGTCACATGTGCCATGCAGTCAGCTCGGAATCCCAAGGCAGTTCAGAGCCCAGCAGGTCCCAGTGGCCAGGTTGCGATCGGCCAGGCGTGCAGCAGCGACATGTTGTCACCAGAATTTCTTGAGATTGTCCGATCGCTGGAAGGTTCATGTTTGAACAGTGCAGAGCCAGCGTGCGTTTTTGAGAGTAGCGATGCAGTCAGCTCGGAATCCCGAGGCAGTTCAGTCCCAGCAGGTCCATTTTATTTTGATCAGAGCACAGTGCCACAGGTGTCCCAGGCTGCGCCAGCAGCAGATCAGAGCACAGTGCCACAGGTGTCCCAATTTGACATTTCGGCCGATGATGATTCAGGATCGTGGGAGCACGGAGTTTCGGTGCATGAGCTCAGCACTCTCAAGCGCTTGGAGCCCAACAAAGGCTTTGTGTATGCTGTTCAGACAATCCAAGAGCTGCCCTCAGCTGACGATGCCCTGGATGTGATTTTGGATTCAGGTGCAGACATGAGTTGCTTGCCTCTTGAGTATGCACAACATGGTTTCGACCACGGTCCTCACAACTTGCAACTGCGTGATGCGCAAGGCGAGCCGCTTGCTGTGAACGATCTTCGTGAAGTTGAGTTTGTCGTTGAAAGCAGCACAGGGGAACATGTGGTGTGGCGAGAAGTTTGTGCGATCGCCCCAGTGACACAGCCTCTCTTGTGCAAGGGCAAGCTCATGAAAGCAGGCTGGTGGCCCGTCAGACAGCCAGACATGGCTCTTGAGCATGACAGCAGTGTGAGGGTTCCGATTTCTTTCAAAGGAAATTCCTTGTGCGTTCGAGCAAGCATTTTCAGGGTTGGCCAAGAATCCTTGAGTCCAGCAGGGCATGTGATGTTTGTCCAAGCATCAGTTTGCAATGAAATGGCCGATGCGAATTTTGGATGGCAAATGTCAGGCACGGGAAACTTGTACTTTCGTGGCAGGAGCACTCACTACATTGATCCGTCGATCATTGCGCCAGTGGGGTGGCCCTGCAGAACCACTTTGGTCAAGCCGTGCACACCTGATCATAATGCCTGGATTTTGCTTGAGCATTGCGCGCACTGGGGTGAGTTGCGAGAGCTTGCGGCCATTTTACCGCACGGAGAGAGTGATGTAGTATGCATTCTCTCTTCGTCACGTGAGGAGTTGTCCGAGTTTGGAGTGGAACCCCACAGGTCAACGCAAGGGCACATTGATTGGTCTGGCCCGCAACCTGGAGACCCAGATGCTGATGAGCTTGCAGATTACGAGCCTTCCGAAGCCGACATGCAGGACACTTCTGCACCACAGTTGGTGGAGGCGATGCCAGGTGTGCCGCAGGTTCACAGGGATGTGGAGGTGTTGCCAGATGCCGAGGGCGTCACAGGCGAGGCACCAGTGCCAGGAAGCAGCAGTGACATTCTTGTGTTTGAAGGCGTTGAGCTTTCCTTGCAGAGCACATTGAGTGTGATTCGTACGGCATGCAAGTCGGCTGGGATATCAGGTTCAGGGAGCAAGCAGCGTTGCCTTGATCGCTTGAGGGGTTACCTTGACAAGCAGCAATTGGCCCTGAGTGCCGAAGTTGCTCAGACAGTTGGAGATGACAGTACTCGTGAGCCGAGAGGGCAGTCCGTCACCAAGGCCCCAACAGAAGCCGAGAGGCAGTTGCATGAGCTGACCCATTGGCCATTCCGGCCATGGTGCGATCACTGCATGGCCATGCGTGGTGTTGAGGACCGGCATGAATCACTGCCGGGGAGTGCCGACACTGAGGTCCCGATCATCAGCTTCGATTATGCCTTCACCAGTGTGTCAGGTGCTGAGGGCCAGGGCAATGCAGCCAAGTTGACCGTTCTGGTTGCACATGACACCAGCACCGGCAGTGTGCTAGGGCTTCCTGTTGCAAGCAAGGGGCGCGAGGATCTGAAGTTCAGTGCAATCGAGCTTACAAGGTTCGTGCAAGGCTTAGGCCATAACAGCATTTTCCTTTGCTGTGACAATGAGCCCTCCACGTTGGCTCTTCAAAGTCTTGTGGTCAACGTTCGGACCAAGCTCGGGTTCAAAACCATGATCCGTGATGCGCCGGTGCACTCGCATGCATCAAAAGGCTATGTGGAGAAGGCCATAGACTTGGTAAGAGGTCTTTCCAATGTCTTGCTTGATCAGGTAAGAGTCAAGTACAACTTGAGTGCTGAAACCATCAGTGCAGATCACCCTTTGATGGCATGGAGCTATGTTCACGCAAGTTACATCTTGAACAGGTTCGGAGTGAAAGGCGGAGCAACTGCATTCGAGCGTGCCACTGGTTACCGTTTTGCATCCAAGCTCGCTTGCTTCGGAGAACCGGTTTGGGGTTTTAGGCGTGGAAAATCCAAAGGGGATCGAAAATGGCATAGGGCAGTATTCTTGTCGAAAACTACAACAAACAATATGTATATCTTGATGAATGCCCAGGGCGTCTGGCTGACACGATCCATCAGACGCAATGCCAAGCCTTGGTCGGATGAAGTGAACTTGATTTTGGAAGGAAAGGGTTTCCCTTGGAATTACCAGTTGGGAGTTCTTGGAGCGAAAATTTTCCCACAGCCACGGAATCGTGTTCCAAAGCCGGCCGAGGACGCTGATGAGGTGTTTGAACAGCAGCAGAGTGCGCAAGGTGATGTGTCAGGTGCCAGAGGTGATGAGGCACAGGCAGTTGCATCAGGTATGCCGAGTGTGGCGGGGATGGCGGGGATGCCTCCGCTTAGCAGCCAGCCACCGAACCCTGCACCATCCTCCAGAGCCACATTGCTTCTTGATCGCCACGACAGAGGGAGTGCGAGTGTCCCAGGCAGTGTGCCAGCGAGTGTGAGACCTCCTCCTCCTGCGCATGCTGCGGTGAATGAGTCACCAATGGAAGTCATGGGGACCGACCCACCAACATCCTCTGAGTCATCCTTGTCTTCCTCTCCAGAGGCCTTGCCCACTCAGCCTGTGTTGGACGACAGCACCATGGAGCAGGTGCCAGCACAGGTCGACAGGCTGAGGCAGATCCAGATGAGTCCCATGCAGCAAAGTTTCAGCGGATCGCCCGAGTAGGCCGTGAGGACTTCCCAATCAATGATGAGGTTTTGGAGTCCGCCGCAGAATGGGAGGATGCAGCACAGTATGTGCAGCTTGGAGAAGATGCCGATGCAGAGCTTGATCCAAGCCTTACCGCTGAAGAGGCAAAGCTTCTTGAAGATGAAGACCTTCTATGGTTCGAGGAGATCCCAAGCCTCAGTGACGAGGAGTTGTCAGCCTTGGATTACGTGGCAGACACTTTTGAGGTGAAGCGACTTCTTGGAAAGCAAGTCTTGGAGGAAGTCGGTGACAGCTTTGATCTCAGTGGTTACAAGGAGCTCTCCACGAAGTTCGTGAGAACGTGGAGGCAAAAGAAAAGGCGTGGGCGCATGATGTTCTTTCGTAGATCACGCTTGGTGGCAAGGGAATACAAGTGGATGGAGCGTGACCGGGAAGGTTTGTATGCCCCGGCGACATCGTCGCTCACCACGAAACTTCTGCCATGGCTGTTTTGCGAGATGAACAGGCGTCAGGAAGGTGCAGCCACAGACGATGATCCCATAGGCGTCGTAGCTCTCGACATAAAAGATGCTTTTCTTTGCGTCCCACAGGAGCGTCCCATGCTGGCCAAGATTCCGGGTTTTCCTAAAAGGATGCGGTTCCTCAAGATGCTGCCAGGGCAGAGGGACGGAACGGCCAGGTGGCATTCGTTCATCATGGACTACATCCGCGAGAGACACCCGTTGTCTGTGTGCCCTTCCTTGTACAAGCTGAAGGATGCGAAAGATCGCTCCAATCCGGGTGTGATCCACGTCGATGACCTCTGCCTTGTTGGGTATGTGAGGTGGATCTTGCAGCAACTGGTTCCCAGTCTTGAAAGCACTTTTGAGCTGTCGTATGAGGTTGCATGTAAGCCCGGGGATTCCTTTAAGTTTCTTAAAAGGGAGCACGTTCTTCTTGAAGATGGTATCTTGATCAAGCCGTTGTCTGATCATGCAGTGAACATGTGCAATCTTCTTGAAGTGCCACTGCACAAGAAAGTGCCAACGCCGTGCACAAAGGACATTTTGGTGCCCGACACCAGCAAGTTGCTGGACAGTTCGAAGGCTGCGCGCTTTCGCAGCGCAATCGGGATTGCAATGTACGTGTCCCAGGATCGACCCGACGTTGCCTTCACAGTGAGGGTTCTGTCTCAGAAGCTCCGAGAGCCGACAGTGCAAACTTGGAGTTCGGGTCAGAGGTTGGCATCGTACTTGGCGTGCACCACAGGTTACGCAAGCAAGGTGCATGCCCGAGGTGACAAGCTTAGCATTCTTGAGCCTTCCGATCCTGGTGGAGCGCGTGATGGAGTCCTGCTGGAGGTGTTCTGTGATGCAGACTGGAGCGGCAACAAGCAGAATCGCCGCTCGATGAGCAGCAGCTCGTTCTTTTTGAACAGCTGCTGCGTCTATACTTCCTGTAAAAGCCAGCGCTGCGTAAGCCTCAGTAGTACGGAAAGCGAATTTTACGCTCTGGTCTCCGCGGCGTGCGACGGCATCTACTTGAAAAGAGTTCTCGAATACCTGCTTGAACTACCGGTGGATCTTTGGATGCGGACTGATAATGCAAGCTGTCGCCAGATATCTTTGAAGCAGGGTGTATCAAAGCTATGGGTGCAGGAAAAGACTGCAGATGGAACACTGAAAGTTGGCTCAGTCGACGGGCGATGGAACCCGTCAGATCTTGGAACCAAGGTCCCAGCAACTGGGAGTCGCTTGAGAGCATTGCTTTGCATGCATGACTTCGTTGACTGTGCCGGTGATTGTATCCAGGAGGTAGGCCGTGCCGACTATGATCAGTTGGTCGAGTCGTTGCAACACTGCAAGGACACAGCCCGTGTCCGGCGACTGATCAACAAGTCGCTGAAGACCAATGGTTTGAGCAACAGCAATCTTGTTTTGATGATGGTGAGCTTGATTGCAGGTGCAGATGCAAGTGGCACAAGGCGTGATGTGAGTGTTCAGACAGAACCAGAGACAAGATGGTTCAGCGTTTGGGTGACCGGTTTGGTCATCCTCGTGTCTCTGCTGGGTGTCATGCTGAGCCTTGAGCGGCTGCGGGCCGATCGCCGCAGGGACGATGCAAGCGCGTATAGGACCACCAGTGCCGAGCCGAGCACGTCTGTGCCAGAGTATGGGCGATGGAGTGTGATCGCCGCAATCCTGTGCGGTGTGCCTTCGCTTGTGTGCTTGATGCTCATGATGCAGCTACGCAAGTTGAGATTCTTGCTGGTGGCAGAAAGGCATGAGACCGATCGTTTGCAAGGAGTCATCAATGAAATGGACTATGACCGCATGATGTGGGCAGAGCACCATGCACGAGAGGGTGCATCAGCGTCATCATCAGGTGTACCGTTGCAAGTTGCATCCACCAGTGGGCGTGTGGGCAATGCTACAGTGCCAGGGCATACGCCAGAGTTGCATGTTTATTGCACTGCAAGGCGAGGCAAAGCTTACCATGCAAAGCGCGGATGCACATGCTTGAACAACGCTGATGAGATCCTGCGACTTGGCTTAGCAGAGGCCAAGGAACGTGGCTACCAGCCATGTGGGCGATGCTTCGGAGGCAATCGCAAACAGAAATGAACGAACCAGCATTTTCTTGTGACGCTGGTGACCCACTTGAAATATGCTCATGATGCAGATGCATTGGTCATCGTTGTACATAGTCAGCGGCGTGAGCCTTCGGGAACACTTCGTTGACGGATGATTGTAGATAGACTACTTGAGCTTGAACGGATGTGGGGGCCAGTGTTCTTGAATACCGCAGCGATGCATTTGTGCATCACGTGCCAACACAGCATTTTGCTGTCAATCTTGGTCATTCCGGATCAACTTCGATGGCTGTGGAGCAGCCTGAACCCGCATGGAAGTATCATGATGAGCTTCCTCACGGTAACTAGGCCGTGACAATCTTCAGAGTGCTATCTTGAAGAGAAAGCACATGTGGGGCGCAGCATGCGCATTAGCCCGCATGAATGGCGTCCTCTTGCGTCTGTCAAGAAACATTTCGTCCCAAGCTGACCCTAGCTTGTGGATGGAGTGGTCGCGTAGTGTACAGTTGAGCCTAGCAGGATGGCAACACGCCATAAAACCTTTAGCTACTTAGGTCCGCTACTGCAAAACGTACTCGTACTGTTGTTGATGCAAATACGAGTGCTCAGGTGCAACACGCATTTGGGCGGGGTGATCAAATTTTGTGTTTGTACTCGTACCCTTATTTTGATTGAACAGTTTGGTAGCTTTTGGACATGTAGCTTTGAGTGCATGGAATAACCATGTTACGACCGACGTATGCAGGCTCAGAGTTTGCGTGAAAGAGGATTGTTTTCACGGTCACAGGAACCATGTTGGTCAAGTCGGAATCAACTTCGTTCGACTCGAATTCGAACGAAGTCTGGACCTGATCCATGTTGCCTCGGGCTCCAACCACCAGGTCCAGCAGCCTCTTGCGGTCATCATCCTTGTCCGAGTTGATGAGGGCCTGGACGTCGGCGTCCAGTTGGCTCATGCGTTTCGCATTCCTCTTCACTCGCTCAATGAGCTTGGCAGCTGCGTTGCGGGAGTATGGTGGTTCCTGGATCTCGAGGGCCGCGGCGGGCGGCTTGCGGAGGATGGATTGGGGGCCGGATGGCGGCTCCCCGGTTTGGGGGCCGGATGGCGGCTCCCCGGTTTGGGGGCTTGATGGCGGCTCCCCGGTTTTGGGGCCGGATGGTGGCTCCCCGGTTTTGGGGCCGGATGGCGGCTCCCCGGTTCGGGGGTCGGATTTCAGCTGTGGGCCACTTGACCATCCCATCTCATGCAAATGGCACTCCCAAGCTGCTTGCGAGGCTGGCACGGTGTCGATGTAGTACCCCAAGCCATGGTGGTCCTTTTTGAACACGTAGCCTGGCCGTGCACCATCCCACCAAAGCGACTCCTCGAATTCAACTTGCCCGTGAGGTCCAAACTTCACATTGATTCCCGTCTCGCACTTCCACCCCAGAGCGGTGACCGAGGCAAGATCGTCACTGACTTTGGCAACCCCAGGCCCCACGGAATCACCAACAGGTTTCGGAAGGGCCGCCGCAACCAGAGGAAAGGCATTTGTGGATGGTTCTGGGTTCGCCGCAGGCGCCAGCACAACAGTCCCCGGTGCAGCGGTTGCCGGACCAGGCAAACTGGACACGGGCGGAGGAGATGCAGAAGGAGCAAGGTGGGCCACGGTCGCTCCAACCGCAGGTGGCTCAGGCAATGCCGACACAGGCGGTAGAGCTGCATCAGCAACAGGAGTTGCAAGCGGTGGTTGCATCAAATGGGTGACGGCGGCAACTGTGGGCATCATGACGGCATGTGCGGATGCGGGGTTTGCTGCTGTGTGGGCCGTGGCAGCAGGGCATGCAGCAGCAACGGGCTCGGCCGTTGGTTGTGAGGACATGGCCGGTGACTCCGCAGGCGGCAATGCAGCAGCAACGGGCTCCGCCGATGGTTGCGACGACAGGACCGGTGCAACCACAGGTGGCTCAGGCAATGCCAACACTGACAGTTGGTCTGCACCAGCTGCAGGACACGGGAGCACTGGCTGCCCGGGGTGGGCGGCGGTGGCAACTGCAGGCATCATGACGGCGTTTGCTGCTGTGTGGGCCGTGGCAGCAGGGCATGCAGCAGCAACGGGCTCCGCCGATGGTTGTGACGACAGGACCGGTGTAACCGCAGGTGGCTCAGGCAATGCCAACACTGGCGGTTGGTCTGCACCAGCTGCAGGACACGGGAGCATTGGCTGCCCGGGGTGGGCGGTGGTGGCAACTGCAGGCATCATGAGGGCGTTTGCTGCTGTGTGGGCCGTGGCAGCAGGGCATGCAGCAGCAACGGGCTCCGCCGATGGTTGCGACGACAGGACCGGTGTACCCGCAGGTGGCTCAGGCAATGCCAACACTGGCGGTTGGTCTGCACCAGCACCACGACACGGGAGCACTGGCTGCATGGGGTGGGCGGCGGCGGTGGCAACTGCAGGCATCATGACGGCATGTGCGGATGCGGTGATTGCTGGTGTGCAGGCCGTGGCAGCATTAAGTGCAGCAGCAACGGGCTCCGCCGACGGTCGTACCGACGGTTGTGAGGACACGACCGGTGCAATTGCATGCGACGACACGACCGGTGCAACCAGAGGTGGCTCAGACAACGCCAACACTGGTGGTTGAGCTGCGTCAGCACCAGGACTGGGGTCGAGCACCGGCTGCATGGGGTGGGCGGTGGTGGCAACTGCAGGCATCATGATGGCATTCGCAACGGGCGTCGCCATGTCAGATGCAGGTGCTGCTGCTGCTGTGTTGTTCGCGGCAGCAGACATGCTAGCAGCAGCAACGGACTCTGCCGATGGCAGCGACGACACAACGAGAGGTGTTGTCGGCATTGGTTGCATCGGATGCACGGCAGGGTCCACTGTACCCATTGCGATGGCATTCGCAGCGGTCGTCACCATCTCGGATGCCGAGGCTGTTGTGTTGGTCGTGGCAGCAAGCTCTGCCGACGGCAGCGACGACACACGTGGTCGAAACAGTGTTTCCATCGGATTATCGACTGCAGGAATCATGCTGGCATTCACGGTTGTCGCCCCTGGCGTAGATAAGGGAACTGTCGCTGTGGCAGCAGGTACTGTGGACGGTTGTGACGACGGCACAACCGCAGCTGACACTGGTGGCTGACCTGCATCAACACAAGGAGTTGCCAGCACCGGGTGCATTGGACGGGCGACGGCGGCGATGGCACTCGCAGCGGTCACCATCTGGGGCCCATTAAGGATTGCTGCCGTGGTCGTGGCAGCAGGTGCACACGTAGCAACAGCCGCAGCACGGGGTACTGCCGATGGCAGCGGCAACACTGATGGCACGGATCCCCCTCCGAAAACAGGGCCCAGCACAGGCACCGGCGGCAGGGCCGCTCCAACTGCAGAGGGCAAGGGTGCCGGAACGGCGGAAAATGCAGGACAAGCCGGTCCGGCAGGAGAGGAGGTCTTTGCAGCAGTGGGCCTCGGTGCCGGACCCATGACAGGTTCCGACCCTTGTGCATCCACAAGAGCTTCCAGTTGCCGTTCAAGGTCGTCACGGTGCCTCACAGTCTCCCAAATACCACCCTTTTTTACAAACCGACGGAGATCGCTGGGAGGATAGTGCGGCTGATGCACAATAGGTCTTAGATAGCGTGCAACACATCATGAACCGTCAGCATACCCTGAACGAGGGTTTCGAATGTGTTTACATGCAGCACAGATGCTGATGGAGTTGCATCGCCAGCAGTTCCTGCTCTATGTTTGAGCCCCTCCGGCCCCACACCTGACTGTCGTTGGGATCCACCAAACACCTGAGATTCTGTCAAGATGGACACGCACAATACATATGCCAATTCAATTCTCGATGGCACAGTCTTAAGCGCACGGGCCAGCCAACAGGCAAGAGGCTGTGATCCGGGTTCGGCAGCAACACTGGGGAGTGTGTCACCGGCTTCCATGACACGTTGGGTGTCGTCCATAAAGGTGTCCTGGCTCATGCCTGCGATGCATGCCACTTACGTAATAAAGGACACATCAAACTATCACTGCACCTCGCCTGACTGACCAGCCACAGCTGCGGCGGCAATCACAGTACCCGAAAGTCGGGGGTCCGTGCTGTTCATGGCAGCCAGAATTTCTTCCTTCACCCTACTTGCCATCAAGCAGACTGCAGCAAAAGTGTCAAAGGCCGAGGGCTCGGACCAACAAAACAGACTGCAGAGTACAAGGTTCGATCAACTCCAGATGGGCCGTGACGGGTCGTGACGGGTCGTGACGGGTCGTGACGGGTGGCGCTACAGCTAAAAAGGTGTGAGACGTTAATTCACCGTGACGGGTCCGTGACGGGTCGTGACGGGTCGGTGCCGGCATCAACTGTCAATGGCATGCAACATGTGTATAGTTTTTCGATTCGATGCACGTCATTGATTCGACAGGCGTCCCTTGCAAAATGCAAGAACGTCTTCGAATCCCATGGTGGGGTGACGCCGCTGACTGAAGAGTATCAGCCTGCAGAGTGGAGAAGCGTAAGATAGCCAAGGACACAGGAGTGATGCAGGCCTTTGGGTCATGGTATCCAGGTCCAATTGGCCGCCAATTCGCATGAGGGACATCTTTTGCTTCATCCTGACTGGGGCAGACTACACACCAGCCAACACATGCCAACATTAATGAAGAACAGGGTCCCATCTTCTCGTAGTTCGGCATGATTGTCAAACCACCATTGGGCCATGGATTTGCCGAACCTATTTTGGTGACTTTGGTGAGACATCATGCAGTACTGGGGTTATGCCACCGGCCAAGCGACTCCTTGGGATAGGCTTGTGTGGATTTGAGACCTGCACCCCCTGCACAAAACTCTCGTCCATCGCGACCAATGTACCTGACATTGCACCACAAGCAGAGGGCTCAGTCACGACAACAACACCAAAACTATGTGATCAAAGCAGTCTTTCTTGTGACGGGCTCGGTCGAGGTGACAGATGAGATCGTCGTGGAGGAATGGCCAAGGGCAGGTTGAATATCCAATTCTTTCAAAGCATAGATCCAAATGGGTTTTGAACTATCAGCACCATAGTCACCCAGGAATACCGAGTTGCGTTGCAACTCCTGGTGGTGTAACCCCAGATGAGTTATGAGCATCTGCATTGATGGATGCAATTCCAGCTTTGAAAGACGAGGAGTCTCGAATTGGATGAACAAACCCACATGAAATGCGAGGGTGAGCAGCATAACAGTGCGTTCCACGAGCTTGTTGCCCAGCTGAACATGGTCTCGAGACTCGTTGCCCAACGGATGGAAGCAATCTCGCCGATGGTCGGCGAGGTTGATCCATACAAAGCTGCTGCATACCGGGGCCAGATGAACGAAGCCCCCAGCAACAACGTCCAATAGAGATAGGATCCCCACCAAAAGGCCAACTGGCAGTTCGAGGTCGTGAAATTTAGAACCTGACAACAGCAAACATGCACGAAAGGAACCTTTGGGACATCTCATTTGACGAGTTGCGGTCCACGTCAAAGCACCGACATGTTGCCCCGAGACATCGGAAAGATTTGGTAAGTCGAGCCTGCTATGTGACAAGGTGGTACACTGTACATGTAAGCATGACACCAGCCTTGCCGCAAAAGAACTCCAGCATGTCGAGTTCTTGGAATATTTCCAGATAGATTCCATGTTGTGGTGTACGGAAGATCAAAGCCCACAGGACGATGTCAATGTACACCTGTAGATCGAGGTGACCCACAGAATAAGACACAACTTATTCATTCGAGGCCAGTAGCCCACGGCAGTTTTTTCTGCATCAGGCCATACAGCAAGCGGACATCCATGACGCCTCATCTTGCAAGGTTCAGATCAGCACATGCATTGCCATACTTTTTGCAATTGAGACACTCAGAGCAGCCAAGCGTGCAGCAACATCGGCGGCGTCGGCTATGTAAGATTCTGTCATCATATGAAGAAAAGACCGCACAGTTTGATGATGCCAATCGCGGAACCTATTTTTGTTCATGGTCTTCGTGGAGCCAACAATTGCGGGAGGGGGTTCATGTTCAGCCCCACCTACCCATTGCACACAGCATACATATTCCTGCCTGGAGGTTTCTTCTTGAGCAGTCGGCTCCCGAGACGGGGCCGCAGAGGAGCTTCTGCCTGATCGAGGGCACATTAACCACAGCTCACCAACCAACAAGAAGCACGGAGTGGCAGCGTCGTTCCCATTTCTTATCGCAGGCAGCTCCGCGACTCACACCGGATCAGGACCTCGCCGCCTTGATTTCGTTGCACTCATACAGGACAGCCGCCACGTCTGTTTCGTCCTCATTCAATTGACGAACCCATTCCCGGACTTTCTCCGTGGCATCTGGATATATCTTCGTGGAGAGCTGCAGGATTTGCTTATTCTCCTCGTTGTCGTACACCGAAGGCATCTCCACACCCTTTCGGTTCTGAAACTTCAGTCGGTAGTGGGCCCGGGAGGCATTCGCCTTCGCCTTCGCCTTCGCCTTCGCCTTCGCCTTTGCTTTGCCTTTGGCCCTCGCCTCAGCCACTAGCCGACGTTGTTGGACAAGATCCACAGCATCGGGAGGTTTGACACCCATGTACCATGCAATTGCCTGACACATACGACTGATTTGCAGAACAACATTTACTGCAGCTATGTTGCAGACGGGGGCGCCTCCAGGCTTTCAGGTTCCGGTGTGTAGGCCTGGGTCAGGATGAATCGAATTGAAGGAATCTGTTAGCAATATCAACCTTAGTGCAGCCATATTGCGATTTCCGCAGAGGCGTCCGGCTCCCGTGGCGGGCCCGGCATCGGTGCGGCATTCTGCGAGGCACCCGGCCCCCGTGGCGGGGCCGATATCGGTGCAGGATCCCTCGATGACCGAGCAGCCTCCGGCGGCTGCTCCTCATCACTGCTCCCATGGAGCAGCACTGTAGTCTGCTGGAGCTCTTCCAGAGCAGTCTTTCTCTTTTTCAGGATTTGTTCTTCAACGCCATCTGTGTCTGGCACTGCCCACATTGCCGCCAGCTCCTGCGCTTCGGAAGTGATTTCCTCGCCATCGCTGCATTCATCTTCATCACCGTCTGGCTTGGCCAAATCGCCTGTCATGTCCTTGACCATGCTGAAGACACGAGGATACTTAGATGCCCCTGGCGGCCAATCCACGTTGGTTTTCTTCGCCAACCACAACCATTGCCGCCGATACTTCCGAAGCGTCTGCAGCATGACCTTGACATCCTGTGCCAAGAGCAAAATGCTGTCGGCTGGCAGTTCAGCAGTAGTGCACCCTTTGAGGAGGCCGTACATCAAAAGCTCCAGCCTGAGTGGTACAGGCTTATATAGAACACAATCAGAAGATAACACAACCACATGTCAGATGCAACAAAAAAGCATATCTGCAGCCTTGTCTCGATTCCGGGGACAGCGGCCCTTCAGGGACCATTTTCACGATGGGCCCGAGAACCCAGTGATGTCTCTCGAGCAGAGCCAAAGGCGCGAACACAAGAATCCTTTTGTGCGAGCTCACTTCCTTCGGCTTGGAACATCTTGCGAAGATCGAGGTCGCATCCTTCTTGATCTCGAGCAACTCGTCCGGAGGCAGCACAATGTTTTGTTGCAGGAGCTCCAGCTCTTCCTTGGTGAGGTGGCGCTCGCAAGATCCCATTGGTCTGGGCATGATTATCGAGAGCGACAGAGGCAATGGTAGTGGGGATACAAGGAGAACGGTGTCACTGCCACAACGGTAGCATGGATGCATTCATGCTATAGTTTCGATATCTCCTTGAGCAGCGTGGCTGAGCAGCCCGGGCTTGGGGTCTCGGTGCTAGGGTTCCTCTGGCAGGCGGCGCTACTTGCTGCCTAACCTTGCCAGGGTTTCAGGTTTAGGGTTTAGGGTTTGGTGCTTCGGCTCTTGCTGCTTGGGCTCTCGGTGCTTGGGCTTTCGGTGCTTGGGAGGCTCTCGGTGCTTCCGGGCTTCAGCTTCCGCAGTCACTTGCAAACACTCACTGAATCTCCAGGCTTGAGGCTCTTGGTGCTTGGGCTCTCGGTGCTCGGGCTTTCGATGGGGTCCAGGTTACTCTGGTAGGTGGAGCTCAGGGTTTGAGGTTTAGGGTTTTGTAAGTTTATGTCCTGGAATCCAGGACCGCAGGATATGGTCTACCCTAAAACTTTATGTCCTGGAATCCAGGACCGCAGGATATGGTCTACCCTAAAACTCCTAAACCCCTAAAGCATGCACAGCCAGGCCTGATTGTGCTTGTAAGCGCCTTTGTCTGCTCAAGCCCATGGCGATCGTTCGCCTGGCACACAACAATCATCAATCGCTCGGCTGGCCGAGCACAACAGAGATGCAGAACAGAGTTTCTGGCCGATTTTGTTGCAGCCGCTCGGAGTAGGCCATTAAACAGCCGTCGCTTTGGAGGCCATGGAGAAGCTTCCTTGAGGAAACTTCCAATTTCATCTCCAGCTAGAGATTCAGAAAACATTCGGTCCGCGGGTCATTATCGGACCACCAAAAGCATGTCCGGCACCCTGCGCAGGGGCCGCTTTGTTTTTCTTCGCAGTGGTATTCGCAGCTTCAGCATCCAGCCTTTGTCTCTTCAATACGACGTCGACCCAAAGTGCCTCCTCCGGTATCATCGGGAGTGTCGACCGCCACGTGTCCCGGACACGGATCCAACCGGCTTTGTACACCATCGACCAATCCTCCGACCAGTGTATGCCAATGGTCCTGTCGGGGTTGCAGACCAACAGCCTGAAGGACCCAGTCATGGCACTGAGGCGTGACAGGGATCCAAGAATGCGAAGATGCTGGAGCCCATCTTTTGCATTGCAAATCAAGATGACCAAGCAAGCCAAGCAGATCCCGACCAACCGACCAACCGACAATTGCAACTCAAGATGACCAAGCAAACCAAACAGATCCCGACCAACCGACCAACCGAGGATTACAAGTCAAGATGACCAAGCAAGCCAAGCAACCGACCAAGCCCGACCAAGCCCGACCAAGCGACAATTGCAAATCAAGATGACCAAGCAAACCAGGCAACCGACTCAGCCCGAACAAGCGACCAACGGACGATTGCAAACGAAGATGACCAATATCAAGCCCAAGGTGATCACCCCAAGCAAGCCCAAGCAATTAAGGATCGCCCGCAAACCACAAACGGAGGGTCGAGTGTGCCCCGGACGTGCCTAGCTAGGCTCGATCGTCGGTGTGTCCTGCAGCACACAAGAATCAGAACAGCGCAACGATCGAGGACAACTCAAAGCCCAGCATGCAGAGAGTACTTTTTTCGCCCCAGGAAGATGCGGTCGGCTCGGCTTCAGTCTGAACCGCCGAGGCCCTAAAGCAAAGGCTCGGCTTCATCGGGCTCGCTGTCGCTGCTCTCAGAAAAGCAGGCGCAAATGCGCATCTTCTTCTTCGGCCGCCTGAATTTTGTGTTTAGGGTTTGGGGTTTTATAGGGTTCATATTTCGGACTTTTCGGGTTAGGGGATTTGAATAACGACCGAGGATCTGCCGCACCGCTGCATCCTCCGGCCCGGCCCGCAAAATCGGCATCTGCCTAGGCGAGCGAAAACCTAAAACCCAAAAGCCCTGAGGCAGCATCTAAAGTTAGCCAAGCAGCCTCCCTGATGGCGGGGTCACCAGTCGTGCCCTGAGCGAAACCGCAAAACCCAGCGAAGCTTCAAAAGAAAATGAAGATTAGCCAAGCAGCGTCCCCCGGGGCTGCTGCTGGGCCATTGGCAACCTGCATGAGCGAAACCGCAAAACCCAGCGAAGCCCCAAAACATAAAGGTAGCCAAGCAGCGGGTGCGGGGTGTACGGCATGTTCGTGAGCCTGAGCGAAACCGCAAAACCCAGCAAAGACCCAGAACCCAAGCGTGAAGTTAGCCAAGCAGCTGGGCCGGCCGCGGATCCAACCCCAGTGTGAAGGCATTCCTCGGAACACGGCCCCTAAACTTAACCCTAAACCCCTGAACCCTAAACGTAAAGATTCATCCGCCGAGCAACGAGAGCCGCTGCTCCGGAGGAGTCATCCTGAGTTATTTCAACACCCAGCCCTCCCCTAGCACCATAAATTTAAACCCTGAGCCAAGCAACGGCAGCAGGAGACCCTCGGGTGTCACCGGCACACGCCGCCCCGGCCTGAGCTAAAGTTTAAAAGAAATTTCAATTTGAAACTAATTACTCAGCCAAGCAACTCCCAAAACTGCTGCGGGGTCACCGGCTGCATGGATCCCTGCCTGAGTAACACCCAAACATGAAGAAAAACCTAAAGCCCCGAAACCCTGAAGCAGCAAAGTTAGCCCAGAAGCCCGCGGAGCAACGCTTCCGGTGTCTGCGGCAGCGGCACCGCCTGGGCCCTCGTGTGCAGGAGCTTCCTGAGCTGCAGCCAGTTCGAAGCCATAAAGCAAGGTAAAACCAAGAACAAAAGCCAACAACCCCAAACCGTGCCAAGCTGCGCCAGCCGCAGGGATGGTGGGGTTTCGCGAAGCGGCAGTGTGCGGAAAACCCAGGCGTTGCCATCCCACTCCCACCGGCCCATACCGACACCCAACGGCGGGGTGTCCGGTGGCGGTGGGCCCGGGGGCCTGGGCGGCTTTGCATGAGACTTGGGGTTTTAGAAAGCCTCTGATGTTGCATCCCAGCGGCGTCAGCGGGATGACATCCCGAAGATGCTCCGGAATACTCACCGGGCTGGTCTGCGGCACCACAGCAGCGCTTGCCGGAGGAGGTACATTGCGAAGGCGACGATTGGCGATGGGAAGCATCGCCTCTAAATGATGACCTGCTGCACTGCCTGCTGCTGCTGTCAAGTGCATTGCATGCTGCGTGGAGCCCCCATGAGCCCCCAAGGCTGCGTATGATGCACATGCCATGGCTGCCACACTGCATCGCTTGACTCTGACATGCAGGACTCTGACTCATGCAGCTCGGTCCTCGCAAGAAACAAGGAGCTCCAATTTGTACATCAGGCTTCTGGTACCTGCGGCAGGCTGAGTTGACAACCGAGATCGACCAAGAAAAGTGTGCCCTCCCCCTCCCGGTGCTCTCGGCGCACTGGATTCCAGAAGCAAAAGAAGCACCGGGCCCTGGAATTCCAGGGCCTTGCTCGAGCACTTACACGGCAGATCTAGTGCCCACGGCCGCAACCAAGAGAACAAATCTCCCTAACAAGCAGCAATCAGCAATGCATTCTGTATTCTGAGACATATTTTCCGCCCGGACCCTGCCCGCAATCACTTCTGATCGTGGATTCTTAAGAGCTCTTTCAGCTCCTGCTGCGACCAGATTTGTCCGCTGTCTGTGACATATGTGTCGATGCCCAGCTCCAGCATATGCTTCAGCTGCACCATCGCTCTCTTCTTGAACTGGTCCCACTCAGCTTCAGTCATGTTGTCGGGCTTCTTGGGATGCGGATTGAAAGTCATCTCAGCCGCGTCCGTTGCAGCTTGAGTGGCCTCAGCTGCTCCACTCTCGACTGCGCTCGCCTCAGCTGCTCCAGTCGAACGACCCTCCCGCGCTCCACTCGATGCACGTGCAGCAGTGTCTCCGGAGCCGAGCAGAAACCCTCTGCGCATTGCTTTGATCGGAGGGCTTTTGCAGGAGGGCTTTTGCAGGTCACTTGAGTCACCAAAAACTGCGGAAAGCATCGGCTTTCACCCTGCCCTGCGAGGCTGCACAGGAAAGTCTTCTGAGCCTGCAGAGCTTGACTGGCCTGAGTGCACGGGCGAGGTTCCGAGGATGTGCCAGCGCAAGTCAGCACTGATCCACCAACTCACGCCCTCCAGCTGGTGAATCCCTTCGGGTGTCAGGTATTGGCCCAGAAAATCGCAGACCAAGAACAAACTGCACACCCTAACCAATGGAGGCTCCCGATTGATCACCGAGCGGGCGGCCCCCTCTAGCCTGCGAATCTCCGAGGTTGTAAGGTATTGCTCCAGAAAATCGCACACCAAGGGTACAGTGCACACAATAATCAGCGAAGGCTCAGGATCTGCGGCCATGCATAAAGGGCTTCGGCTCTTGGTGCTTGGGCTCTCGGTGCTCGGGCTTTCGGTGCTTGGGAGGCTCTCGGTGCTTCCGGGCTTCAGCTTCCGCAGTCACTTGCAAACACTCACTGAATCTCCAGGCTTCGGCTCTTGGTGCTTGGGCTCTCGGTGCTCGGGCTTTCGGTGCTTGGGAGGCTCTCGGTGCTTCCGGGCTTCAGCTTGCGCAGTCACTTGCAAACACTCGCTCGGGCAACATGGAGGTGAGATTGTCAAAATGATTCAAAATGCACAAGCGACCAACCGAGCAAGCGAGCAACACACAGGCCACGCCACCAAGACACTCAACCGACCAAGCGACCAAGCTAGTGAGACGGTCTAAGCGACCAATGTGCACCCAAACGACCGACCGACCAAGCGACCAAGCTACCGAGACGGTTTAAGCGACCAACCGAGCAAGCGAGCAACACACACAAGCCACGCCACAAGGACACCCAACCGACCAACCGACCAACCGACCAAGCCAGTGAGACGGTCAAAACGCACAAGCGACCAACCAAGCAAGCCAGTGAAACGATCAATATGTACAACAAGCTAGCAAGAAACATCTCAAGACGTTTCCTTGTTACAACTAACAACTTGGGCGTCAACAAACAACTCAAGGCGTTAAATAAACAACTTAGGGCCCTCCAGGGAAGAGGTCTTGGTGGCGGATGTTGGGTTCAACGTTGTTTCGCCTTGGACCGGGTCGGAACGGGGCTGGAAAACCTATCTAGCCAAATCGGGATCACGATTGTACAAAGGAAACGGAAAGAAGAGCATCAAGCTGATGGGCGCTTCGCGCGCCTGGTGGGCTCTGAGCGGGAGGTCCAAGGGCAGGGGGAAAGAGAATTCTTCCAGACGCCCCCCGAAAGGGATCGAGGATATGGAGATAGATGCCTTGAAGGACCGCGACCTGCTAGGATCGAGCAAGGAGTCCCCCGCAGGACCCCAGAAGCCTGGAGAAGGAATCCTGAAGAAAGGAAGAAAGACTTCGGAAGAAGACGAGTCTGGCCGCCACGCTTTGGCTGCCACTCCTTTTGGGTTTCTGCTTCGGGGTCTTAGGGCGGAAGTTGCTCCAAGAGCGCCTGCACCACGGGAGATTGAGCTTTGTGATTTTCTAGAAGAGTCTAGTGACTTTAGGCAGTGCATGTCGCTTGATTTTAGGAAACAGTCGCATGTTGGCATGGCGCTTGATTTTAGGAAACAGTTGCATGTTGGCATGTCGCTTGATTTTAAAGGAAACAGTCGCATGTTGGCATGGCTCTTGATTTTAGGAAACAGTCGCATGTTGGCATGGTGCTTTGCATGTTTTGGGCATGTTTTTCCATGATTTTGCGATTGCTCAAGCGGGCTTTTACCCTTACGGTTTTTGCAGAACGACTCGGCATACGCCTCTTTTTCCTGCTATGGGAAACTATCTGGGCGGATCAAAGCAAGAATGCGAGCACCGGTGCGAGGTGTGCGGAAAGCAGCTCTGCATCAGACGCAAACCTGCTCACACCCATCATTATTGTTGGGCCTGCATTCAACATTGGTCTGGGTTGCAGTGGCTACGTGCCCACGACAGCGAAGTTCCAGATTCGAGCTATGCTGAGAGCGATGCCGATGGCGGCTGGGTCTTGCTTGATGGAAAGTAGAGAAGACAGACCCTTCAGCCACAAGAGGGTGAAAAGGTCGAAAGTACCCAAGATGCCCAGGGATTTCCGCATGTTTTCTAGGATCGGCAGCCTGCTGCAAGCGCTGTGCATGAGTTGCATGGTCGGTTTGAATGCTTCTGCAGCCGTTTCTCACCATGAGTGCTATGAGTGGGGACGAATTCACCCCGAGCCTGGCTGTGAGCAGCCCAGGCTCTCCTGGGAAACCGCCTACTCCACCGGCTTTAGAAAGCCCCTCTTTCGAACTACCGGGGGTCGAGCCGCCGGGTGGGGGACCATCGTCGCCGGTGGCTGTCTACCCGTCGCCAGTGGTGACGGAAGCAGCGGAGAGCCCGTTGCTGGCGGATTCTGCAGATGGCCCTTCGCAGGCAGATGCGGCTGGAAGCCCTGTGGAGGAGGATACTGCGAGGAGTCCGCTGAAGGCGGATATTGCAGAGAGCCCTTTGTTCTCAGAGAGCGAAGGGGAGGAGAGTTGGGGCCCCGAGTGGCCGAATCCCTCGAAGCGCTTGCGCGCTGGGGTTCCTTCAGAGGTCGAGGGGCCTACGCCCCCGCGGGTTGGAATTCCGGCGAACATCTTGCCGGGTTCGCTGAGCCCTCCGTTTGGTGCTCTTCAGATGGATGTGGGAACCCAACTCCTCTTGAGAGCGTTGAGGCTGGAGGCTGGACGCAGATGGGAGGCAGCGGAAACACTAGGCATTGCAAAGG
Source organism: Symbiodinium sp. CCMP2592 (assembly GCA_905221615.1). Taxonomy (NCBI): domain Eukaryota; class Dinophyceae; order Suessiales; family Symbiodiniaceae; genus Symbiodinium; species Symbiodinium sp. CCMP2592. Next base: position 40,496 of record CAJNDT010003979.1, on the reverse strand, counting down.
TCTCGGTCGACTCTACCGAGCCTCTTCCGTTGCTCTCGCACTTGGCGGGTCCGCCAGGGAACAGGAACGATGCCTACGATGCCCCATCCCTGGCGTTTTCTGCTCCAGGTCACGCCTTGAGAGCACTTTGCTCTCCGACGGCGACGATGCTCGGTCCGATAGGCCTGCCCGACCTAGAACATCCAGCTGCTTGGTTACCAGCCACTCCAGTGATTCCGGTGACAGCGGCCTATCCAGAGGAACCATTGAGGGTTTCGAGGCCGAAGATGGTGGAATCGGAAGCCCAATGTATCATTGGGCAGCAGGAGTGGGAGGTTTGGTTGGGACGTTGCCTAGAGGGCAAGAGCCTAGCAGAGTACGGGCTTCATATGGAGGACGTGGTGTTCGCAGTCAGGGTTACCGAACTTCTGGAGGCTCCAAGGGCCGCTCGGGCGGCGTGGAAACGAAGGTTCCAGGAACCCAACCCTGTATCTATCTTACACTATCTCTTCCATTGTCGAGCTGTATTGCAAACCTATCTGGCTACGCCTGCTGGATACAGGGGACTGGTGGGAGCGCGATCGAGTCTGCTCGTAAAGGTGCCCCAGTCGGTCACCTCGCTCGAGCTCAAAACGGCTTGGGCATACCTAGACTCAGGCATATATCTCCGTGTTGCCCGATATTACAGACGAAAACGGGAGCAGGAGCGCCTCCACGAGGCCCGGGAATCCATGCGAGCGGCAAGGGCCAAATCGGCAGCGATCCCTCAGGGCTCAAGGATGGAGGGCGTAGGTGTTGTGGACACCTCCTCTTCGAGCTCCGACGAGGAGTCCTTGCTCCTTAGAGAAGGAGAAGTTATGGCGCTGAACAGGGCCCAGAGCCAAGAAGATTTATCAGACATCGCAATATGGCGAACGTTGGAAGAACTTACAGGGCAGAGGCTGTCCCAATTGGATGGCTTTGTTGGGGCCGAAGAGGGAAATCAGCCCGCAGAGGCGGGACAGGCTCCTAGGCCGGCACCGCCGAGCCCGGCTCCGTCCTCGGTGGCACCAGGACAACTGGTTGCTACTGCATTCAACCTCCCGAGGGTTTCGGCACCCATGCTTCCGGAGGGGATGCAGAGAGAGGACTATCAAAGGCACGGAGTGAACATCCCTCCGTCTGTTCCACCAAGATCTCGTCTACCAACGCCTCCGAGGGCTCAGAGTGCTTCCGCCACAGGACAGACTGCCCAGGAACGGGCATTTGTGCTCAGCCCGCCATCTTTCAGCCACAGTCAAGTGACTGCGCAGGCGAGGCAGATCCTAGAAGAGGGCCAGAGGCTCTTGGAGGATTGATTCTGCGGCGATCCGCACCGAGGGGTTGGAGTTCAAAAGATTTTTCCGGAGAGCACGCTTTGCAGCAGCACGCTTTGCAGCAGCACGTTTTGCAGCAGCACGTTTTGCAGCAGCATGTTGTGTGGCATGAGCGTTGGCATGATCTGTGGCATGTTGCTTGTGCTCGAAAACCAACACAACGCACCTTGAACCCTCCTACCTTCAAAACCCGCACCTTTAAAACCACGGCCGCTTTCAGGAATGGTTTCACGCCAGGACTGGATCTTGGTATCATCGTGCTTCTCCTGACGGTCTACAGCCTCTTCTGTGGTATAGCTTTGTGGGTTTCTTCAGGGTTACTTCGGTGTTTCAGAAAAGTGGTTTCGCGAAAGAGGCCACGAAAGTTCTATAGGGTGTTTTCTAGAAAACGCGGAAGCTACTTTAGGATTAAGCTGCGGGACCGTTGGGCCCGCGTCGAGGTGAGTAGGAAACTTCTTTTGAGTCGTGAGGTGAAAGGTTTTGGGCAGCGCGTTTGTGAGCATGTCTGTGAAAACTTAAAGTGCGCATGTTGCGGCATGTTTGGCATGCTTTGTGCCGGAGATGATGAACCGGCCCCGGCAAAGAAGACGGAACAAGTTGAGCACGTGCTCCGAGCCGTGCGCTTTAGAGGTTTACCGTCGCCGGGGACCGGTACACGTTCTGATCCGTTTGACTTAGACCCCGAACCTTCCTCAAGACCTGCTCCCGCAACTTCCTCAAAACCTGAAGCTTCTAGTCGTAATCCTTTAGATCCTGAAGGGATCTTTGATGAGGACCCTGAACCATTAGGATCTGCCCCTGGCTCTTCCAAGAAACCTCGAAAAGAAAAGGGTCCAACACCACCTGACGACCCGGTTGGACCTGAGGACGAGGAGGACCTGAGGGTTCCTCTTTCTTCTGTTTCGTTGTATAATCATCGGAGCCGAGGGCATTTTCCGTTTGATGCCAATTGTGAAGCGTGTTGTTCTTCGAAAGGGCGCGTTCCGGCGCGTCGCTTGAGGAGGAAGCTGCAGAGAGAGAACCAGACCATCGGTCTTGATTTCTTCTATTTCGGAAAACTGAGGGTACTCCTGATGATGCACCTCGGTTCTAAGTATACTGTCTCTCTTCCTGCGATGCACCTCGATGACCCTGACTTGCTCCACAACATCAACCGTGTGATTCGCGAAATGGGATTAGTCGGTAAAGCGGTTACATTTCGGATGGACCAAGAAGCGGCTCTTGGAGCCCTTGCCGAGAAACTCACCAAGTGCGATAGCAGCCCTGCCAGCGCAACATTGATTGACGTGGTTCCGGGGTATCGGCCCCAGTCGAAAGGATCGATTGAGAGGCAGGTTGAAACTATGAAACAGGGTTTCTGGTCTGTTTGGATGGACCTGGAGAAAGAGGTTGCTAAGGTGAAGCAGGAAACGGAAGCCGTTGAGCTTGGGAAGTATCAGTTACCTTTGGGAGGTTTGCTTTGGCAAGCCTGTGTTTTCTATGTTGCTAGGTGCTATAACCTCTGGTGTACTAGCGTCGGGGATTCGAGCACTAGCATAGATCGACTGCATGAGGAGATTGTGAACCGAACTCGGACGAGACCGTTCGGTTGTCTGGTTCAAGCCCAGGTCAGTAAGTCCAAGGCGCACCATGATAAGTTCAGGGGCGCCCGGACCGTGAAAGCGGTTTATCTGGGACCGGTGCACGCCAAAGGTGGCGGCATCTTTGCCGTCCCTGTCGGAAGCAGGGAAATAGATATATTCCCCGTCGCCAGAATGATTCAGGGAGGTGACATCTACGATGCCAAGACCCTGGAAGAGCTATCTTTAGCTAAGCCTCTTCTGCAGGACACTGAGGACCCCGAGAGGCCCATACTGTTTGATCCGTTGGAGGCTCCTGGTGATGATGCTCCTGATGAGGGGGCTGGTGTGGGAATGGATGAAGATGGTGATGAAGAGATGATTGAAGATGAGCTTGCTGACTATTCTCCGTCGGAAGCGCCTGAGAACCAGGAGGTTGTGAACGATGAGGGGGATATGGAAATAGACTGGCTCACGAATCACTATCTTGAGTCCCTGTTTCGAGGGCCTGACCTGCGAGCCACCTCCACTGCAGTTGCAAAGTCGTTTGATTTGAAGTTTGGGGGTACGAAGATAAGGTGTGCTGTTCCCCAGAACGCTGTGTCTGAGACTTCGGGAGAGAAGCTAGAACCCGATCTCCTTTACGCATCAATGAAGCTTGAGTTGGAAGAGTTGGAATCCTTCAAGGTTGGGGAAGTGATCCCTGAGCGCGAAGCTCGCCGTCTTGCTAAGGAAAACGGCAGGCGAGTTTTGACTAGCAGGTGGGTCAACACGGTCAAGAAGAAGGGACTGTATAGATCTAGGCTAGTCGTGCGGGATTATGCCTCTATGGGAGGCACCACCTTGAGTGAGGGAATCTACTCTCCTACTACTTCATTGGAGGGTCTGAGATTGCTTCTGTCAATGCTCTGCCGACGTGGCAGTGTGTTGTCCTGCGATGTCTCGGTAGCATTCATGCATGCTCCCGTAGCGAGGGCAGAATTCGTAGAGTTGCCGAATAATGTGAGCACCCAGGGGACTGGGGAACGAGTTTTCGTCAAATTGCGTAAAGCGATGAACGGATTGCGCTCTGCTCCATTATCTTGGTATTGCGAGTTGGCTGAATACTTGCGCTCTCAGAACTTCGAAGCAAGTTTGGACCCCACTATATTCCGTCGTCTTACGAAGAAGGGTTTGACGATTGTGTTGTTCTATGTGGATGACTTGCTGATCTATAGTGAAGATGAAGCTGAGGGGCGCCGGTTCTATGAGGAGTTGCGTAAGAGATACAAACTGAAACTTACGGGCGAGTTGCTACAAGATTGCCCCGGGGAAGTCTCGTTTCTCGGTCGGCGGATCTTTCGCCGTAAGAAAGGGGAACGTACGGTGTATTTCGGGCTAGACGAACAGTACCTGAGTTCCTGTTGCGAGGAGTACGGAATCACCAAACCTGCACCAAAGCTCCCTTCCCTTGAACGCCGCTATGCTGAGTTGCTGAAGAAAGGCCAGACTGAGCTGATCAGTCCAGCTGCTCACGAAAGGTACAGGAGGACTCTGGGCCGTTGGGCCTGGGCGGCTCTGTCACGACCAGACCTGCAGTTTGTGTGTGGGTTTCTGGGCCGCCACCAAGCAGCTCCTGACGAGGCTGCCGAGACCTGTATGAGGGATGTCCTTCGTTGGGTCAAGGGTCTTCCGCACAAGGTCCAGAGGTTTCCGAGCAAAAGGGAGATCTTGGAAGATGATGCGGACCCTGCCTCTGTATCTTGTTTTACGGACGCGAGCTGGAGTCTGAATTCGGTAAGCGGCGGAATCATCACGTGGGAGAACTGTTCCCTGAAAAGCTTCAGCAGGAAACAAACGACTACCGCACTCTCAAGTGCGGAAGCAGAACTCGCTGCACTCACAGAGGTTGCTCGTGAAGGGTTGTACATTGCTTTGCTTGTGGAGACCATCCGCGAGGGTATGCCGAAAGACAGGGAAACCGGTTATTATGTTCTTAAGGGATATTCTGATTCCGAATCGGCGGTTTGTATATCGAAGATGCAGACCCTCCTGAGGAAAGTGAGGCACATCGAACTGCGTGCCGCATTCCTTCAGGAGCTGGTGGCCAGGGGTCGTTTTACCATAGAACACATACCGGGAGTGATAAACCCTGCGGACGCTCTCACGAAGAGCCCCACCAACGAAAGTTTGTCTAGCTTGTACGATGCCTCTGGCCTTGTAGATGAACCGAAGGCCTGGGAGAGTGAGCCTACTGCGGTGCACGTGTCTTTTGAAGAGCCCAATGAAAACGAACGTTTTACTCCGTCTGTTCCGCCTTCCTGGAAAGCCGCTGCTTTGAAGTTAGCTCGTGGTGAAGCTAAGTACGTAGTGGTTGAACTGTGTTGTGAAGAAGGAAGTGCGTTGTCCAAAGCCTGCTCGAAGGTCCCCGAGATCGCCTACTTTGGGGTGACTAAGGAAGTTGATCTTCTGAGCTATAATGGCTTGTGTCTTCTGAGAGAGGTTTTCGGAGTCGTAGCTGAGGGTGAGGTTAAGGTATATGCTCACTTGTCTACTCCGTGCTCTGCTGGGTGTGGTTTAAGGCATCTGAGGTTTAAGAAGGGAGGAAAGGCCCTGGAGAAGTGGAGAGCGGCTCTGGCCGTGCACAAGAGGTCCTGGAAAAGGATCGAGAAGCTGTTGGAGCCTTACGTGGGTTCCCCGAACCTTCTGCTTTCTCACGAGTGGCCTGAGAGGTCAGGACTGTGGGATGAGACTGTGTTTAAGAGGGTTTCTAAGAAGCTTCGTTTGGATCAGGGTTGCCTTGTGGATCGTTGTTGCTTTGAAAAGGGTGACCAACGACCTTGGAAAAGATGGTGGTTTGTGTCTAACCGCACAGAGTTTGTGTGGGGACTTTCGTCTCAGTGCTCTGAGGGACACGGTCACTACTACCTTCCTCTTCCTGAGTCAGGTGTGTATCCAGAGGGTTTAGGATTCGCTCTCCTGAAGAACGCGAAGAAGACTTTTGAGGAGAAGTGAAGAGGACTCTCGGGCATGAGGGGGTGTGAAAAGTTTTGCTCATTCCCGAGCCTTTCTTCATTGCACAAGTCCAAACTTGCTGACAACATCACGGCTTGGTTGGACGATGTCAGTGTAGATACTGAAGGCGCTCAAGCAGAGAAGACGGCACATCGGGCTGTTCAATCATACCACTTGTTGAAGCATGCCTTGCAGCAGGATGGACTCCACATGTCCATCGCAAAAACGTGTTTTGTCTGCACGGATTCACCATCCGAAAAATCTTTAAAAAAGCGTTTAGGCCCTGACGACCCGCCTATCTTGTCCCTAGCGCGCGACTTAGGAACGGATTACTCTGCAGCACGTCGTCGCAGGATTACAGTTGCAAAGGCTCGTCAAGCAAAGGGCCAGGCCAGAGCAGGGCGTATGCGATCGCTCAAAGTTCCCTCCTTGTCCCACAAGTGGAGACTGTACAAAGGAGGCATTTTTGCCTCTGCTGCTTGGGGTCATCAGGCTCAGGGTATCTCTCCGAAGCGTTTGAAGTGGCTGCGAGGGTGTGCTGCGCAGCAGTTGCAGCGACACAAGCTTGGCAGCCTTGATTTGCTTTTCGATTTGCATAGCAAGTTTGAGGACCCTCTTATCACTATCTTAGCACAGCACTTTGCCACGGTTGCTAAGGTTTTTCTTCGATGGCCGGAGACACTGTGGGGTCAGCTCAAAACTTCTTGGAGCAGCACGTGGAGCCGACTCCAGGCTTCGCCGCACCCGTGGAAATGTGTTTCTGGCCCAATGGCGGCTGCGCAAGCCTATCTCATGCAACTTGAGATCGATGCTCACAGTTTGGAGCATTGGAACTGGGATGGTGAGGTTTTTGCCTGCACTTGGAAGGAACCCGGTTTTAAGGCACTCCTGTGTGAGAGGGTTAAAGCAAAACTTCTACAACTTCGGCATGCCCGTATTGCGGCGTTTGTGGATGACCCTCTCCTTGCCGACGGTGTTGATTGGGCCAGCCACAGGACCAGAACACAGCGTGAAACCAAACACAAGCGCACCACGAAGTGGCTTCAAGCTTTGTGGCAAGGCGCAGTGCTTCATAACCAAAATGGGGGCACTCAACAATGCCCGCTCTGCCATTGCGATGCTTCATGGTCGCACGTACTCCTTGAATGCAATTACTGGGCCGGGCGCCATCGCGTCCCACCTGAATATTGGGCTGAGCTCAAGCAAAAATGGCCTTCGGACAGTTTGTGGCAGCGAGGGCTTGTGCCCCAAAAGTGGACGAGGCAGCATCGTCCAGAGTCTTCCTTGCATTTGCAACGCGAAGGTCTATGGAAGACCAACAGCAAGCTGAGTGCATCGTCTTATGTTTTCAGCACTGATGCCTCAGGAGGGCCGGATAGTGTTGACTCCCGTTTACGTATCGTTGCCTTTGCGCTGTTGGCTCTAACTAAAGAAGGTGATGAGCTCACCTGCGTTGCATCAATCACAGGTTTTCTTCCAGTCGGCTCGTCGGTTGCAGAAGGCGAAACACATGCGTTGCGACTCCTAGCTGATAATGTCGATGGCTTTGCAGATGTCACATGTGACTGTCAAACGGCCATTAAGAAATCCCATAGACTTGATAATCTTGATTGTCATTGGGTTCGGTCGCACCAATCTGCAGATGCTTTCAAAAAGGAGTTTGGGGCTGACCAGTTGTGGCGCATGAAGGCCAACACTTTAGCTGATGATAAATGTGGTAAGCTTGCTGCAACCCTTGTTGATGTCAACTTTAAAAATGATGTGCAGGAGTTGGACCGTCTAGCTCAGCAGGTCTCGACTTTTCTTGCGGAACGTGTGGAGCTTTTGTTGACTTTCAAAAAAGATCCTGCCCCCTTGGTTTTTGAAGAAAAACGAGGAGCGGCGAGATTAGCCAGTCAGCGAGAGTCACAGTCCCAACGAGCCATACCCCATCGTGCTGCATCCCAGGCCGTTCGATGCCCTGTCATCAGGCCTGTGTCGGGTGACACAGAGAGACAACACTTGGTAAGGCAGGGACAAGCTTTTGTTAAGACTAAGGTCCCACCGAAGCCCAACAAAAAACAGAGGTTGCAGGCTATGTTGGCACACCCTGATTCCACTTTGGGTCATGATTGGAAAGCTTGCGAAACTAAAGCGGTCAATAACTTTGCTATTCAATGCACTGTGTGCCAACTGTATATTGAACAATGCAACTCTCTTGAAATTTTCGATCGCAAATCGTCCCACCCATGTGTGAACATTTCAGCTTGTATGCCTGTGTCTTGGAAAGTACATTCCACTCACAACATGGATAACAAAGGATCGTTTTTCACCTGCACTAAGTGTCTTGGCATTGCAAAAATCGCATCAACCTCAGTTTCAGCGGTGCTTCAAGCTCCCTGCCAAGGCCTCGGACGCAAGATCAACTCCAAAACACAGGCGCGCACTTTGTCTGTAGTGGAGAGCTCTGGTAGCAGATCAATCGAGGCAGTCTGGCAACAAAGTCAGCCCCAGGTTGCTGCTAGTGAAACCAATGCCCAAGTACCACAACCTGCTAGTAAAGCTAAGGCAAAGGCTAAACCCAAAGGGAAACCCAAAGCAAAGTCCAAAGACTCCGCACAACAAACACGTCTTTCCTTCAAGTAGGCGGTGTGAAGCCCTTTTGAAAGGTTCCCTTTGAAGGTCGGTGTCATAACATAGTCCCCACTTGGCAAGTCCCCAGCTGGTGTGCGCTTGCCCGCTGCACCCAAAAATTTACAATTGGGTTGATGAATATGCCATTCACCCGAATTCGGGCCTTGTGGGGAGTACGTCTTTGATGGTTTGGACACATGTCCAGGGTTAAATTCCTTTGATAGTGCATCGGTGTGCGCTGTCGCCAGCACCCGTAATGCCTGTTGTTCAATTTGGGTTGATGAAGATGCCTTGTACCCGACTCGGGCCTCGCTGGGAGTGCAACCTATTAGGCTGCTTTCCACTGTAACAGCTAAAGCCTGGGGTCTGCTGCATAGGTGTGCGCCCTGTTGGCTGCACCCTTACAAAAAAAAAAAATCCGGACTACTATGATCCCTTTGGTGGCCTCGTGTGCGAGGAGGGTCCAAATGCAGATTAAAGCTGAAGTTGGATGTGTACGCTGGCATGCTGCACCCAACACACAGGTTGCCTGGTTGGTGAATATGCCTTTCCCGTCTCCGGGCCTCATGGGGAATGTTCCACCTGGAGCTTTTCGTTACCAGGGCAAATGGATTGTGGCAATTCTTCTGAGCCTAGGTGTGCGCCCTGTTGGCTGCACCCTTATCGTCAGGACTGGAACACACCAAAACGGCAAACTTGGAAAGTCTAGATATGCGCCTGTTACACCCAACTTTCCCACAGCCCTTGTCAATGCTGCTGAACTTCTGATGAATATGGCACTTGTACTCGACTTTGGGCCTTCTGTGAACTCAGGTCTCGCTTTTCAGGCCATTCTTGATGGCAGCTAGGCATGCTGTTTGGGTAGTCCAATGTCGGCTGGACTGGAAAAGCCGGCATCGAGTCTCCGTCTGAGCAGTGGGTTCAGTGACACGTGAATGGAGGCTACTCCCTTGGGCTGCTGTTGCAGGGAGTGGTGTGAGCACTAGGCGTGCTCATACCACTGCTTGCTGCGCTGTGTACAGTAGCGGTAGGCGTAGTTTTGCTAGGCTGGCTGTAGCTTTTGGCTAGTTGTACAAAGTGTACAAATGCTGCTGCTGCTGGTCTTTGGAGAGTGGCTGGGCTCTGGACGAAGCGACTGGGCAAGTGACCTGGTACTGGACTTTACGTCCCTTGTGCCGAGCTTCTACTCTGGCTCCTTTGAGAGTGTGCAATGCGGTGCACCTTGCCTGCATGCCCGTTGATATTCGTGGCTCGTGCACCGTTATGCGTTGCAACGCAAGGTCCAGAACTCTGTGTGCAACAGTCTCGCTCTGTTACCTCCGGGTGACAGGGCGAGACTTCCGTAGACAGTTTGCTCTGTAGATCAGTGTTGCTTTAGTTTGTAGTTCCTTTTCACCTGGCCTTGGAGCCGCGTCTGCAGACCGCTTCGAGAGAAAAGTTTTGCTTGGCAACCTCCCAACGGAGATTGGGAGGAACGGGGGATAGGAGTAGGCCTAGCGGAGGACGCCTTAAACAAGGCTGCCCTCCTCCTTTTGCTGTCAGAGTACAGCCCAGACCGAACTTGCCGCTACGGCGGCCGCGACTCAGAGCGCAAGACCGAGAAAAGTTTTGCTTGAGGAAGTTTCCCATGGGCGTTTCCGGGGTACCGGTTCACCCACCGCAGCAACCGACCGGGAACTTGACTACCTTCTGGTCTCGTCTCCGGCTGTCGCTTTCCTGCAAGTCGCTCAGGACTGGGTCGTCCCCTTTAAGCCTCACTGCGCTCTGCGGGCCACTCTACAGCTCAGCTCTCTGCAGCTTCCCTATCCGCAACTCGCTACCTTTTGTGAGGTCTTTCCTGACCCCTTGCCCTTTCAACCCTCGGTCCCGAGCCCCTCGCCTACCGCGGAGGTTAACCTTCTTGGCCTCACATCCACCGACAAGCTCACTCTCGACTTCGCAGAGTTGAGCTCTTTCCTCGAGGTCTCTCACGGGTTCCCCGACCGAGGGCGAGGGGCTTTTGTTCCCTTTCTTCACAAGCCCCTTGTCCAGGGCCACTCTGTTACCTTTGCCTGGAAAGGCCAGCTTCCCTCCTTGGTGTCAGCCTTGCTTCACCTTCTTGACCGACCCGACGCTGTGCAGTCCCTCTTGTGGTCCTTTTTGGACACTTCCCTCCCCTCCGAGGTCCGCGCCTTTTGTGACCGGGTGAGCGACGGCTCTGCTTCTTCCGCCACCCTCCGCGCCGAAGGCACTGCCCTCCTTGGTCAACTCCGGCGCGAGCAAACTGCCCAGCAAGCTGACCAGTACGGTGAGTGGCTGGAGGAAGCTTCGAGTTCGCACCTGGGGCCGCTCTTTCGAGCTATCAAGTCCCATGAGCAGGTGCTTGATCGGCCCTTTCAAGACTGCGATGGACTTCGCCGTGTCTTTGAACGGCATGAGCATTGGGCCCGCGTCTGGCAAGCTTCGGTTTTTCCCCAGCACTTTGCTCACCCTCTCCTCGCGGAGCTCCGCTCGAGGGCCGTCTCCCATTCTGGCACCCTGGCTCCCTTGACTGTTCCCCACCTTCAGAAACTTCTCAAGAAAGCCGGGAAAAAGAAAGGGGGCCCGGACGGCTGGAGCTACCCAGCCCTTCGGGCACTGGACCCGGCAGCTCTTCAGCTCGTTGCCGACTTCCTCGCCCGTGCGGAGGCTGAGGTGCTTCTGCCTTTCCAGCTCACCTGCGTTCAGGTCGCTCTTCTCCCGAAGTCGGCCGACAAGGAACGCCCCATAAGTCTTCTACCGTGTCTGTGGAGATTGTGGGCACGGGCTAGGTGGCAGGACATCTCGGCTTGGACGTCGGCTTACGCCCCCGCCCACCCGTGGGACCGGGCGGTTCCAGGCCAGGCAAGCCTGGACACGGCACTGGCCCGCCTTGTCAGATCAGAGCATTCAAAGCTCGAGAGGACGCACATTGTGTCGCTCTTCCTCGATTTGCGAGGCTTCTTCGATTCTGTGAGCTATGAGCGCCTTCTCCTCCAAGGGCTCGCTCACAGTTTCCCTCCTCTTCACCTCTGGTTCGCCCTCCAGGTCTACCAGGGTCCTCGCTGCCTTGTGGCCGACTCGATCGCTGCCACGCCGCTCTTTCCTGGCCGGGGCGTGCCCCAGGGTTGCCCTCTCGCTCCCTCGCTTTCCAAACTCACCATGTCCGAGCCACTCCAGAAGGTTTCTTCCCTTCCCTTCGTCACCAACACAGACTTATGGTTGGACGACGTGAGTTTAGACGTGGTGGGTTCCGACCCTGTCGAGGTCGCTTCCTCTGCGCTTCAGGCCTACCGGGTACTTCATACCTCCCTCGGCCTTGAGGGCCTAGAGGTTGAGACCACAAAGACCAAGTTCGTCGCCGGTACGGCCCGCGCTCGCGCCGCGCTTCAGCAGCTGCGGCGCCCGGGCGAACCCGACACCGCCGACCTGGTTACGGCATCGGCCGAGTCCGCCACATGCGCCGCCTCCGCATACGCCGCAGGTGGGTGCGTGGCCGGCTGCTCCAAGCCTCCGCCCTTAAGGCTGGCCTTTATGGCCACCAGGCCGTTGGGGTTGCCCCTAAGCGCCTTAAGGTCTTACGCTCGGCGGTTGCGCGCGAGGCTGGTCGTTTCGAGCACGGCTCCGCCGACGTCATTCTCGACCTCATGTCCCACAAGGCCGTTGACCCACACCAGCTTGTGGTTGTGGAACAGCTCCAGGCCCTTGGGCGCCTTGCCTCCAGCGCCTCACCCGAAGGCGTGCGGTTACTCACCCGCACTTGGGCCTCCTCCTGGTCCAGACAGGCCTCTGCCACCCATGGGTGGAAAATCGTGAACGGACCCGTTTCCGCGCTCATCCAGTACTTACTGGACTTGCGGGTGTCTGCCCCTACCCCTGAGGTCTGGACACACCGCGAAGCTACCTTTCACTTCCGCTTCCGCGATCCGGGAGCGGTTTTTGAGGCCTCTGCTTTCTTACGCCGGGTCATACAGCTCGAGCGCTGGTCCCGTATCGGCACCGTCTCCACTGCCGCTGGTGCCGCCTTAGGCATCGATTGGACCGTGCCCCGCCGCCTCTTAGCCAGTCCTCGGACGAAGCCCTGGCGGCATGGCCTTAGGGCCGTCTTTCAAGGCGCCCTCCTCCACTCTGGCAACGGAGGGAAGGAACGGTGCAAGTTCTGTGGCGGCCCCAACACCCTGCACCACCTCCTTTACGAGTGCGAAAACATCCCCGGCGCCCTCATGCCCGCGGGCTGGCTGCTGTCCTACAAGCGGCGCCACCCTGCCGACTGCCTTTGGTTGCGCGGTATGCGCCCCCTTTCCACCCGCGAGCCCCTCGCCCGCGAGGCTGAGGTACGCCGTACTGGCCTCTTTCTCGAAGGCACCCCTGACTTAACCGGGCTCTGCGTTGCCACCGACGCTTCCGGAGGCCCTGCCTCCAAGGATAGTCGCCTCCGCTCGGTCGGCTGGGCCGTGGTGGTTGCCAGCAGGAGTGATGGCGACCTTGTCGTGCTGGGCACCCTGTCCGGGCTTTTGCCTGCCCCTGCTTCTGTGCCGGAGGGCGAGAGCGAGGCCATTGCTCAGGTCCTCCTCTCTTCCAGAGGCACTTTTGACCTCACCTGCGACTGCCAGCCCGCCCTGCGTAGCCTCCAGGGGCCCTTCACGAAGCGCACCTCGCTTGTGTGGGCCAAGGCTTGGGAACACAGGCACCGAGCTGAACCCCACTGGGTGCGCTCTCACCTTAGTCCCTCGGACTTTTGTTTTGAGTTCGGCGCTGAAGCCCTGTGGCGCCATGAGCTCAATTCTCTGGCGGACAAGCTCGCCAGGGACCGCGCGGAGGAGGTTCAGACTCCACACCGTCTTGCCGCCCAGAAGGAGGTAGACCGTGTCACCTCCCTCGTTTGCGAGTATCTCGGTCACCGCGCGGTCGCAATTTTGGCCAAGGCCGAAAAGGAGGATTTCGTGCCGCGGAAGAACCGCCTCCTCTCCGCTCTTGAGCCCTCCTCTTCCCCCTCGCCCAACAAGAGGCAGAGGTTGCAGGCCCTTCTTGACGAACCCCCTCTCCCGGGAGGGCACGTTTGGTCTCGCACCTCTAAGGAGAAGAGTTTCAACATGTGTGTTAAATGCTCCGAGTGCTCCCTTTGCATCTACCAGGTTGACACGCCGGAAACCTTTGAGCGCCTCATTTCATTCCCGTGCCGAACGGCTGCGGTTTCGTGCCCCTTTCCGGTCCACCCCTCGCACAGTCTTGTGCGCCAGGGGCCGTCCTGGAAGTGTGGCCAGTGCCATGGCCAAGTGACTCTTCGCATGGGCGTCGCGCCAAAAAAGCTCGTAGCGCCTTGTGCGCTTCCTTCGGTGTGGGGGTTTTTCTCTACGGGTTCCCCCTCCCCTGGGCTCCAGGCTTCTCCTTCTGCCTCTGCCGCTGCCCCTAAGATCCCCTCCGTGCCTTGCTCCTGGGGTTCACTTCAGGGTTCTGCGTCTGCTTCTGCCCTCACTTCGGTTGAGGTTCCAAACCCCCAAGCCTCCCCTTTCGAAGGCCCCAGGTCTCCTTCGGAGGTTCCCCGGGCCCAGGCTCTTGCTAGCCCTGGTTTGGCACTTGAGGCCCCAGCTCTACAGGCCCCAGGCTTCGCTCTTCCTAGTGCCCCCGCCTCCAAGCCCAAAGCTAAGCCTCGTCCCAAGCCCAAGCTCAAGCCTTCCGCCGCGTGCCCTCCAATCACTCAGTTCTTCCGCTAGCTTCGGCTCAAGAAGGGCGACCATGGGGCCCAAAGGAAAGGGTCGTCACGCCCACGAACAGCAGGAGCGTTTCGACCAAACGGGCATATGGCACAGCACGAGCAGCCTGTCGAGACGCAAGCTGCGTCCCGATAAGGCTGCAAGAGCTAAAGCCAAAGCTCGCCAGGAGCATGACCGTGAGCGGGTGCAGGCGAATCCGCCTCCCGCACCACCACCGGCTCCTCGCCGAAGGGCTGAGGTCGAAGACGACGAGGACCAACCCCTTCCCTGGTCACGTCGCGTGACAAACCGCACGACGGCCAGTAAGTCGTCAGGCTCTGCCGGCCCCTCGCCCCCAGTGGCTGAGGTTGCAATGGAGGTGGAGTCTGCGGACTCCTCCCCGTCCTCCTCCCCGCAGCCTGCCCCAGCGGCAGTGGCGACCAGGCCGGCAGACAACCCCCCCCTCCCACCCCCCGTTGCCAAACCCAACCCCCCCCGCCCCCCCCCGCCGAAACGCAAAGATCCGGATGTGCTCTATCTCGAGATCGAAACAAGGCGGGGGGGGCAGGGCGATTGGCATCGCCTCACGCTCAACCCGCTCTCCTCGTTGCAGTTTCTCCTCGGAGAAACGTCGCGACTGGCGGGCTTTACCTGCCGCAGCGCGCGAATATGGCCGGACGGTGGGTTCCTCGGAACCCACCGGGCCGTAGGATCGCAACTCCAGCCAGGAGTTCGGTGGTTGCTCGTGGACGAGCACGAGATCGCGGCTCATGACAGCCCGCATCTCGCGGTGCCGCCCTCGCCCCTGGTGGCTGAGGTCCCCCAACGAGAGGTGGCACCAGAGCTCCCCCCAGCAACCTCCTCGCCTCCGGCTGAGGTTTCCCTCCCCTGTGCTGCTTCTCTGGCCACACGTGGGTCTTCCCCGCTCCCGGAACCAACTGGTCCACCGATGAGCTTTCACCCCCGTAACCGTGGGCCTCCCGCACAGGTGGAGCACTCAGTCACTGCTGGAGTTGCCTCCTCAGCCCCGGCCGGCCCCCGGCCCTCTCCGGTGGCTGAGGCCTGTCCCCCGACAGGTCCTAAGAGCCTTTCCTCGCCTTCGGCTGAGGTCGCTTCCCCTTCCCCGGCTCCTCCTCGGCAGCCGGATGTGGAGTCCGCCTCCTCGGCCCTAGCTCAGGCTCCGCGGGTTCGCCTTTGGCTGAGGTAGCAACCTCTGGTTCAGTGGGCCCCGAGCCCAAGGCTACCGCCCGGCCTCTCTCAGGCCCTCCTGGTACCTTGTCAAAGAAGGGTGAACCTGCCCCACACACACCCAGTGGCCCGGGTAAAGGGGCCACAATCTCCACCGCTGCTTCGGCAGCTGCAACTGCCTCCACAGCTGGGTCTCTCCACGGCCCCGCCGGACCCTGCAGAGCCAGAGCTCGCTGGCCTCGCAGCGGTTGCCGAGCAGAGAGGGGCCAGTCCTAGCTTCCCGAACCCCTCGGGGGTCTCAGGTGACGAAGCGACGGACTCTCCAAGCTCGTCTCCTCGCCGGCCGGCTAGAGGTCCGGCTCCAGCTGAGGCTCGTCAAGAGCCGGCCCACGTGCAGGTCTTCAGCGAGAACTTCCTCCGCTGTTTTGCATGCGGCGTCACTACTTCCAATCAACAACTGATGGAAGCCCATGCAATGACCTCCAGGCACGTCCGCCTTACCACGGCCTATGTGGCCAAGCGAAGGCGCGAGCTGGCAGCTGCCCAGGCTGCCCAGCCTTCCGTGCCGTAGGCCCCGAGCCTTGGCACTCGTCTCCCCAGGCACACCTCAGGCTCCTTCCTCGCCTTTTGGCTGAGGTTCGACCCTCAGCGGTGCTTGGAGGGCCCCGGGCACCCCTTGGTCCTTTCCTCGCCTGTTCGGCAGGTCTGCTTCTGAGGCAGCCTGCTCGGGCTCCGGTAGAACCCCGCCTGTACAGACTTTGGTAGGGCCTACGGGTGTAACTAGCCACCTGTAGTCCAGGACGTAGGGCCGCCCTTGCCCAAAGTGGCTGAGGTTTCTCACCAGAATGCATGCTGAATTCATCTTCGGACACGTCTACGACGGCTTGCAGCTCGGCGACGAAAAGTTTTGCTTGGCTCAAGGCTGTGAGTGCTCAAACCTGCAGTGCCGTCGTGGCCGCCCAGCCTCGAGTCCGTAGCTAGTGCTTTGGCTCCGTAACAGGCTCAAACCCAACCATTGCTTTTCCTGCCCCTGTGGGCTCGGCGCGTGGGAGGGGTAGTGGCAGCCTTGACCGACGGTCAAGGGCAGTAGTTTAGCGCAATAGCACATCCTTGCCGTCCTTGCACTACTCCTGTTGTACACTTCACCAGGTTCCTGGTCGCTGGAAGCTTTGCTTGGACGAAGACAGTTGTCGAGGTGCCCTGACCTTGCCTTCGTGCTGCACCTTCGGCTCCTCGCCTTTGTGGCTGAGGCACTAGTCCGTTTTTCCTCCCTTCACTGAGGTGGACGGTGTCTTCTAAGGTGAGGTTTCTCTTGAGCTGGTTGAACTGGTCTTCTCCTGTCCCAGACGCAGGGCCCCTTTGTGGATCTGACCGTGGAGAGCGGCAGATTTGCCTTGCAAGCTGCGCCAGGAGCACCAGGGTTCTTAGGGCAACCACTTTTTAGTCGTAAGCGTCCCTCGAGGTGCTACAGGCTTTCCTTCGGGTTCCCTCGGGACGAGACAGTGGTTCCTCCCAGTCTCCTGCAGTACCATACTGCAAGCCCCTTCCCTCCCTCGCCTACTGGGTTGAGGTGGCGTTGTGCTGCCTCCCGCCGTTGGGGTTTAGGATAGGTTAGGGAGGACTCTTTCTTGCTTGGCGCCTCCGTGCCGCCGGGCTCCCACTCAGCTTTTCTGGCCTGTGATGCAGTGTCGTCTCTCCCCTGGCGTAACTCCCGCAGCTTTTGCGACACTTCGCCTACACTGCTGGCCTGGAGCTGTTTTGGCTTTTGTTGCTTTAGGTAGGATTTGCTCGCTCTTGCCTGTTTTGCGGAGAAGGTCCCGCTGCAACTTAAGGGGTTCTTTTGTTATGCATTTCGTTTGGTCCCAGACGTGCGTCGCGTGTTATGGCCCTTCACATGAGCATGGGCGCCAAGGCCAGGAGCCTCATTCAGCCTGCTTGCCCGGCGGGATTCGGGTGCGAGCTCTGTATACCCCGCCGCACAAGGTTTTATCCTTGCACGCCTGAGGTTGGTGTTGGCAGTCATACTGTTCTCCGTGGGCTGAACAGTCCCTGGCTTTCCTCCCTGCAGCACCTTTGGCTTCCTGGCCCCGTTCTTTCTGTTACCTGCCTTGGGTTTTGGGTTGCAGGCCCTGTTCCTCCCTCCGGAGTTTCTCAGGGGCAGGTCTGTTTTCTGCCCATCCTCTTCCATTGCGGCTGAGTGGCACAGCGTTGTTCCCTGCGCTTGAAAATTGAAGGGAAAGCGTCGTTCCCTGCGCCTCGTTGAGGGGAATGCGTGGGCCCCGCGCTTAAGTCCAAATTGAGGGGCTGCAGCTCTGTTGCTGTGGCTGCAGATGGGCAGTTGGCAGCTCGTCTCGGCTTGCTTGCGCTTGCAGATGAGCCTTCAGGTTTGGTTGTTTTCTTTAGGCCCTTTTGACCCTTCCGTTTCCTCCCCCGGGCCAAGGGAGTCGCGCTCCTTCGGTCTTTTTTCGGCCAGCAATGCCCACTCAACCTGCCTGTGTGCTTGGTGGACCGTGGTGTTGTGCAGCCCAGTGGCAGTGTAGCTGAGGTTGCCCCTGTCCCTCGCCCCTGGGCCCAGCCCTCCTCGCTTCTGGCTAAGGTTCACCTCGTACTTTCACTTCTCCCCGCCGTTCTCCTTCCTAAGGGCGTTTGGTTGCGATTGGCGGGGTTTAGGATACTCTTTACGAGCCCCTGGAGGTTCCTCTCCAGCCGCTCCCTCAGGGTCCCCTCTCTTGAGGTTGGCTTCGCCCAGGTTAAGGGCAGCTGCTCTGGCACCTCACCTCTGGGTTGAGGCTCCTCACCTTCTAGGTTGAGGTTCGTCACTTTCTGAGGCTTTCGAGCCGGGGCACAATTTTCACCCCCTCTGAGGCTACAGAAGCCAGGACCCCGTTTTTACCCTGGGACCTGCCGAAGGCATCCCAAAGGTGGTACTGAAACCCTGTACAAAGGTAGGGCATCCGCCCCTCGCCTTACTGGCCGAGGTTGCCGTAGCCCTTCACCCAATAGGGGTCTGAGGTACTCACCCTTCTGCATGGAATTCACGTGTTGAGACCTCGTCTACGACGGCCTCCGCGCTCGGCGAATGAAAAGTTTTGCTCACTTCGTTTGGTGCCAGTCGTGCGTCGCGTGTTATGGCCTTCACATGAGCATGGGCGCCAAGGCCAGGACCGTCACTCAGCCTGCTTTTGCCCGGCGGGATTCGGGTGCGAGCTCTGTATACCCCGCCGCACAAGGTTTTATCCTTGCACGCCTGAGTTTGGTGTTGGCAGTCATACTGTTCTCCGTGGGCTGAGCAGTCCCTGGCTTTCCTCCCTGCAGCACCTTTGGCTTCCTGGCCCCGTTCCTTTTGTTTACCTGCCTTGGGTTTTGGGTTGCAGGCCCTGTTCCTCCCTCCTGGGTTTCTCAGGGGCAGGTCTCTTTTCTGCCCGTCCTCTTCCATTTCGGCTGAGTGGCACAGCGTTGTTCCCTGCGCTTGAGAATTGAAGGGAAAGCGTCGTTCCCTGCGCCTCGTTGAGGGGAATGCGTGGGCCCCGCGCTTAAGTCCAAATTGAGGGGCTGCAGCTCTGTTGCTGTGGCTGCAGATGGGCAGTTGGCAGCTCGTCTCGGCTTGCTTGCGCTTGCAGATGAGCCTTCAGGTTTGGTTGTTTTCTTTAGGCCCTTTTGACCCTTCCGTTTCCTCCCTCGGGCCAAGGGAGTCGCGCACCTTCGGTCTCTTTTCGGCCAGCAATGCCCACTCAACCTGCCTGTGTACTTGGTGGACCGTGGTGTTGTGCAGGCCAGTGGCAGTGTAGCTGAGGTTGCCCCTGTCCTTCGCCCCTGGGCCCAGCCCTCCTCGCTTCTGGCTAAGGTTCACCTCGTACTTTCTCTTCTCCCCGCCGTTCTCTTTCCTAAGGGCGTTTGGGTGCGATTGGTGGGGTTTAGGATACTCTTTACGAGCCCCTGGAGGTTCCTCTCCAGCCGCTCCCTCAGGGTCCCCTCTCTTGAGGTTGGCTTCGCCCAGGCTAAGGGCAGCTGCTCTGGCTCTTCACCTCTGGGTTGAGGCTCCTCGCCTTCCTGGTTGAGGTTCGTCACTTTCTGAGGCTTTCGAGCCGGGGCACAAAGTTTTCACCCCCTCTGAGGCTACAGAAGCCAGGACCCCGTTTTTACCCTGGGACTTGCCGAAGGCATCCCAAAGGTGGTACTGAAACCCTGTACAGAGGTAGGGCCTCCGCTCCTCGCCTTACTGGCCGAGGTTGCCGTAGCCCTTCACCCAATAGGGGTCTGAGGTATTCACCCTTCTGCATGGAATTCACGTGTTGAGACCTCGTCTACGACGGCCTCCGCGCTCGGCGAAAGAAAAGTTTTGCTCGAGGCCCAAGTGAACCAGCAGGCCAAAAGGGGAGTCCGACTCACCCAAAAAGTGAGGAGGGCCCTTCTAGGCCAACATGGCCGGTGGAAGTGGGGGACACACCCCTGCTCCTCTTCACGCCACATGTGAAGAGGTCTCACAACACTATCCACTGGCTTGCTCAGGTTGGGGACTCGCTAGCCCTACGGGGTTTCAGCGACTGCTATGCCCTCCTTGGAATAGGGGGCAGCCGGGCAACCTTCGAATGCCCGGGAAATCCCGCCTTGTGCTGGAAACTTACGTCCAGCGAGCAGGAGCCAAACCGCCGATCTGGCCATGGGCCAGAGAGTCGCCTAGGGCAAGTCATCCCCGGGATATGCGCGAGCAAGACCCGGGAGGTGGGCCCTGGAATCCTCCAGATTGGTACATGGGGCAAGGTGCCTGTGACCATTTTGGAGGTGGAACGGCTAAGCCCAATGTACCCAGAACCATCCAGTGCAAGGGTTTTGCACATGGCGATGGTTATCCTGGGGGTCAGTTGTGCGGGCATGCTGTGCCGCGATTTAAATCGTGGCAACTGGGGCATCCGGAAGATGTCGCCAGCTTCCTGCGTGGAGGAGATCGTTGTCATCGACGCTGCAGATTGGGAGCCGCAATCTGCACCACCAGGCTTTCCTCCAAGGAGGAAGCTTGAAAGTTGGTGGAACTGGATCCACCACAGTGCTCCCGCCACGGCGGACTGGTTGAGGGTGCAAGTGGAATCCCTTCACCGAGACCACCGGGCATTGGCTCGCACCTTGGTGGTGGAACTCAGCAGAAGCGATGCTGGGCAGTGGGTGGTGGCTTCACTCCATGCTCAGCGCATCCTCTGCTTTTCCCCCAGGGATGAGATCTGCTTGCTCAGGTCGCGAGCCAATGTCTTCACCAGCGGAGACTGGGATCTCCTCAGCCTCAAAGACCCACCTCAAGAAGGGGGCTGAGGGAGGTGGTCAAAAGCCAGCAGAGCCCGCCTAGGCAGGGGGCACAGGGAGGTGAACAGCTGAGGCCATGGCCGGCTTCCTTTCCTCACCGGCACCGGGAGGCACAGGGCCACTCCTGAGGCTGCTTCAACCTCGCCAGCAAAAGCCTGGGAGGAGGGCTAGACTAGGTCCGAAGTAGCTCCTCCGGCAACCTCCCAACGGGGATTGGGAGGAACGGGGGATAGGAGTAGGCCTAGCGGAGGACGCCTTAAACAAGGCTGCCCTCCTCCTTTTGCTGTCAGAGTACAGCCCAGACCGAACTTGCCGCTCCGGCGGCCGCGACTCAGAGCGCAAGACCGAGAAAAGTTTTGCTCCTTTTAGGTGTGCCCTTGAGTACCGACATGCTTGTTTTGCGCATGAGAAAGGGTTTCATCCTTTTTGCCTTGAACTGTTGTTTTGGAAGCTTGAACAGGCATTTGCATGGCGAACACATGTTTTAGCATGTTTGCACTTGTCTTGAAGACCGTGATGAGCGCTTACAGCACTAGAGATGCTTTTTGGGCATCCTTGAAGAAGTGCGTGTTGCTCTGACTGCACTGTTGCTGTTTTCCGCCGACCCTCGCTTCGCTCGTGCCGGTGGGAACAGGCCAAGGGACAGAGTGGCTGTGCACTGCTGTTTGAGTGAGTACAGAAGTCCTGAGAAGTGTTAGGACAGTTGCATGTCATTCCTCCTTTGTTTAGCAAAGTTGAGACGGAATTTGCTGCGCGAGACTCCGCAAGAGTCCTTGCTGAACACTTCGGTGTTTGGCTCAAGCGTGGAGTGAAAAGAGACTTGCTCTGCGTTTTTCACACTATCGCGGCACCTTTCGACTGCTCTTCCCCCTTGCTGATATTCCGCCAGGGTGGTTACAAGCGCAGCCGTTGCTTCCGATTCAAGCCCTTCGCGCCGCGGCCACCTCTGGAGGCTCGGTTGGAGGATGGGCTCCACCCCCTTCTGTGGAGGGCCGACCTGGCGAAGCCAGAATTGCTTGTGTTTTGCGGGCCTTAAAATGGGGTCGTCCGACAGCCCCATAACTGTGCAGCTTTGAGATCGTACAAAGACAGGGAATTTTTCCAGAGGTGACTCTAGCATCTCTGAACAGAGCAGATCAAGCCATGCCATGCAGAGTTATGGTATCGAGAAGGTCGGCCGGAACAGATCATACAAGAGCGGCGGAATTTTCTGGAAGGCATCTCCACCAGATCTGAACAGGACTTCTTGAGCTGTGTAGAGTTATGGTATCGAGAGGTGCGGCTGACGGTTCGGAATTTGTGCACGGTGCTTAACTCCAAAACCCCTCATGCACGACATGGGCTCACCTGGCTCTTGCCAGATTTTTTTTGCTCTTTTAGTAGAGACCCATTTGTAACATTTCTTGCCTCTGCCTTGCTTCTGGTTGCATTTGCTGTTGCTGGAACGGCTGTTACGTCCCCTCAAACAGTCCGAACTGCACTTTTCGCTGCCGGAAGTTGCGCCTCTACTTCTACTTCAATTTCTTTTTGCTCTCTGAGTCTGTGCGAGCGTCAAATCAGGTTTTTTTTTAAAAAACTTTTGCAAGCAAACACCATTCTTTCCAATGCTTGGATTTGAAGATGATTGTGGCTACATCTTAATAAAAGGTGTCAAGACCAATGAATTGCTTTTTTTGGTTGCGTGTCTCTTTGCGCAGATTGCATCCGCTGTCACAAACCTCGGCCTTCGGAGGTCTTGCGCCTCAGCACGGACGGACAACATCGCAACAGGCGAGGGACTTTGTTGCTCAGCGAATTCCACCACATCTCCGCGCAACACAGATCCGTGCGCAATACAAGTCCGTGTATTTTCTGATTTCGGACAGGATTCTGCCTGTTTGGAAAAAGTGTCATTTGATCTTTGGTGTTTTTCGGTCTGCCTCAAATGTTAGAAGTGCTTTTTGAATCAGGTTAGTGACCGCACTCGTTTTGTCTCGTTTCGTTTTGCTTCGAATGTTTTCAGCTCAAGTGAAAGATGCACACTCTGTTTTTCTTGGAAGCGGACTTCGGCCTCGCCTGTGCAAGGTAGAAGTTAAGAGTTCTTCTGGAAGGCACCTGTGCCAAGAAAGCATCAAAGTTACCTGTTTGGACCAGATCCTATTTGTCCGAAAAGTCCGCCTGCAGCTCAAAGGTGGAAGTGTTCTAGCTGCTGTGTCTGGAACACCTGTTCGGCCACCAGTGCCGCCGATGTCCACTTTGGGTGCGGACCAACTGCAGCACACGCGGCTCCAATTGTGGGGTCGAACAAGCTAAGCAATTTGGCTTCGCTTGAGTGGCCCCCCTCTGTTCTCTCATGTCTTTCACTTCCACAGGCAAGCTGTCTGTTGGAAATTCTTGTTCTTGGAGAATGATTTTTCCACACTGGATGCCTGCCTGTGGGCGGGTCGCCTTGATGTAGCAGTGTGTGTGGAATGCACGGGCTTGGCTTGGGCCCCAACATGCGAAATTCGCGACCCCAAAACAGGGGCCGCCAAGCGGCCCCGATTTTGGGGTCCTCTAGTTGCCAGTCAAAATATGTTAAAGGAGGTTGGCTGCATTTCGCGGCTCCTTTTCTGGGGCCGCGAGACGGCCCCATTTTTGGGGTCGCAAGTTTGATTCCTGCACCCACAGCGGCTGAATCTCGTCAGCTGTGCATGTCATTGATTGTATTGACTTTGGGGAGCGTCTGGTGGAGGACCGTTTGGAAGGTCGGAACTTGTCCAAAGCAGCTGTGTTGCTTGCCCTTAATGGTGCTGCAGCCAGCGGAGTGCAACTGTGGAGGGCCGACCTGGCGAAGCCAGAATTGCTTGTGTTTTGCGGGCCTTAAAATGGGGTCGCCCGACAGCCCCATAACTGTGCAGCTTTGAGATCGTACAAAGACAGGGAATTTTTCCAGAGGTGACTCTAGCATCTCTGAACAGAGCAGATCAAGCCATGCCATGCAGAGTTATGGTATCGAGAAGGTCGGCCGGAACAGATCATACAAGAGCGGCGGAATTTTCTGGAAGGCATCTCCACCAGATCTGAACAGGACTTCTTGAGCTGTGTAGAGTTATGGTATCGAGAGGTGCGGCTGACGGTTCGGAATTTGTGCACGGTGCTTAACTCCAAAACCCCTCATGCACGACATGGGCTCACCTGGCTCTTGCCAGATTTTTTTTGCTCTTTTAGCAGAGACCCATTTGTAACATTCCTTGCCTCTGCCTTGCTTCTGGTTGCATTTGCTGTTGCTGGAACGGCTGTTGCGTCCCCTCAAACAGTCCGAACTGCACTTTTCGCTGCCGGAAGTTGCGCCTCTACTTCAATTTCTTTTTGCTCTCTGAGTCTGTGCGAGCGTCAAATCGGTTTTTTTTTAAAAAACTTTTGCAAGCAAACACCATTCTTTCCAATGCTTGGATTAGAAGATGATTGTGGCTACATCTTAATAAAAGGTATCAAGACCAATGAATTGCTTTTTTGGTTGCGTGTCTCTTTGCGCAGGTTGCATCCGCTGTCACAAACCTCGGCCTTCGGAGGTCTTGCGCCTCAGCACGGACGGACAACATCGCAACAGGCGCTTCAAGGGACTTTGTTGCTCAGCAAATTCCACCACATCTCCGCGCAACACAGACCCGTGCCACCCCCCCGCAACACAGGTCCGTGTATTTTCTGATTTCGGACAGGATTCTGCGCCTGTTTGGAAAAAGTGTCATTTGATCTTTGGTGTTTTTCGGTCTGCCTCAAATGTTAGAAGTGCTTTTGAATCAGGTTAGTGACCGCACTCGTTTTGTCTCGTTTCGTTTTGCTTCGAATGTTTTCAGCTCAAGTGAAAGATGCACACTCTGTTTTTCTTGGAAGCGGACTTCGGCCTCGCCTGTGCAAGGTAGAAGTTAAGAGTTCTTCTGGAAGGCACCTGTGCCAAGAAAGCATCAAAGTTACCTGTTTGGACCAGATCCTATTTGTCCGAAAAGTCCGCCTGCAGCTCAAAGGTGGAAGTGTTCTAGCTGCTGTGTCTGGAACACCTGTTCGGCCACCAGTGCCGCCGATGTCCACTTTGGGTGCGGACCAACTGCAGCACACGCGGCTCCAATTGTGGGGTCGAACAGAGTGGCCCCCCTGTGCCGATACACCCCCAAGGGATACTCCTTGTAAGGAGGTGTATGACCAGTTTATTCCCTAAGGATCAAAGGGCAGCGCCCTGCACACGGACAGTAGTTGTTTTGTCTTGCTACGCAAGGAGAGCTTGTCTTGTCTCAATATGGTAAAACCACTGTGAGCCAATGGGCAGCGGAATGTATATGTATGAGCATGCAGCCATTGCTGTAGGTACCTGTTAGAGCTACCCCTTTAGAGGTTTATGGTTTCAAACAGACACTAATTTTCTTTTACCGAAAGCATGGCCGCACATTCACACATATACTGTTATGCCCACTGTCACAGTTGCGGAGTTTTGGACTCATTATAAAAACAGCATATTATGTATGCTAGGTATAGCACTGAAGTACACTGCTGAGGAGACTCCACTCCTTTTGCGCACAACACTCATACATCTTTGTCAGAGAGATCATCTGTACAAGATCAGGTCTGATGACGTTCTACTCCCGAATTATGCAGCCACTCATTGTGCTTTTGTTAGAGCCTTGTGATTCACTGTTGTGAAACTCTGAGACTTTTCTTATCTCAGATTCGGATCCAGGTTTGGATCATAGGCTCGAGCGTAAACGTTCGGATGTGGCTCATCCGGGTCTGAGTGGTCTTCTTCGGAACTTGAAAAGATTCCGAATAATCTGTTCTCAGCCCTGGTGAAGGCGGCATCTGCAGTATCATATCCATGGTTGGATGTTGTCGCCTTTGGCTCGGCCTTTGGAGCAGCTTGTGAGCTGACTGGAGTTGCCTTGGCTTTTGCCGGTTGCGGCTGCTTAGCCTTTGCCCGTTCAGCCCTTCTTCTTTCAAGCTGTCCGTCTGAGGACGCCCATGATCTTTCGCTTTCATCTCCTGAGGGAGATAAGGCGTGGGCATAAAGGCTATTCCAGTACTGTGGTGCAGAAGGAGTTAGGACTTCTTCATTGTCAGATTCTGATTGGTCTTCCTCAGAGCTTTGGTCATCAAAGAGTGTCTCGAGGACATTTTTGAGATTGTTATTTCTTCGCTCTATCTCTAGTGAGGAATTGACCAATTGATTAAAGACTGTCCTTGAGTCCTTCAGTGCTGTGAGAAGGATTTCTACTCTGGATAGAGTATCTTGGATGGTGTCAAGATGTTCCTTTCTTTCCTCCTTGTCTCTCTGGATAGAGCCTCGCAATGCTTGTGCGATTCTGAGGAGGTCTGTGTATTTCGCAAGAGGCATAGTTACCGTTTGATTGTCATGTATGACAGTTGTTTCGTCGCCGCTTAAGTTCCTGAATAGGACTTCCACGATTGGTAGGAACTCCGTGCTCCACGGTTCCTCTTCATCATATGTTTCTACGTGCTGTAGCACGCGTTGTGTAAATTGGCCGGATGCTTCTACCGTTGCATCGATAGAGCTGATGTGTCTTGATACTATGTTTCGACACGTAACGTTAATTGCCTGGCCTTGATTGGCTTGGTCAAGTGCAGCGTCTGCATAGGTGCAGAGTCCACTGTTGTGGGCTTCTCTAGCTGCTTTTCGTTGAATACGCCGATTTTGACCTCCTCTTCTGGTAGGACCCTTTTGTCTTGGAGGATCAGAAGGTACTGTTCCTTTCGCCTTCGGCGGAGGACTCTTAGGTGGAGGTGACATGTTAGCCTTGTTAGGCCCTGGTGGCATTGCCTTGGGCGCTGATGACGATGTGGCACTTGGAAGTGCAGATGTACCTCTGGCCTTTGCCGTGGATCCCTTAGGGATCGATGTGTAGGTGATCTGCATGGCTTCCTCGGCCATTTGTGCATGCAAGGCATCCTGAAATAATTGCGTCATGTGAGGAGTGTTACTTGCATCATCGTAGGTCTGGAAGCGCTCAATGTCTCTTTCGGTGCCACGTGGTCGTGTATCACCTCTTTGGAAAGGATCATTCCTGCGAATCTCCGCAACTTGTACTGCATGGAGGCAGTTTTTGCATAGCACCTTCCTGCAAACATCTCTTGCTTGCTTAAGCTGGTAGCAGCTGTCTGAGAGATGGTAGACTTCGCTTCGGGAAGTATGCCAAATAGGTCGCAGATCAGTTGTTTCTCCGGAATTAACCCTGTTGGGTCCTAAAGGTTCACGCGTCTGCGGTTCATCCTCGGGTTCGAGGAATGGAACTCTTTGGTTCGCTGCTGCTCTTGATTTTGTTTGTTGGCGCTCCATACATCTGATAGGAGGCCTGGTAATCTGCTTCCACATCCAGTGTAAGCCCATTAGCAGCAGGAACACATTCCACGTGATGCTGAAGACGGAGAAGTCTTGCTCACTGGTTAGTGAGTCTGGAAGTGAAGTTTCATCAGTCTTGGTAGACTCTGCGTTTGCTCCACCTCGGTTGCGGTGTCCGAACCAGCCCGACAACCCCGCTGCTGTAGCAGCTGTTCTGAGTGCCTTGCCGCTCGGAGCAGACGGTGGACGCGATGCCTTCCTTCTTCTTCTCCGACTGGAGGATTCGTCCTCTTGTTCCTCTTCATCTCTCTGAGCAGACATCAAGTTTGATGTTTCTCTTTCGTGTTCTTCGATGTCACTTTTTGTTGGTGACGGTTCTTCTTCTAGTCCATCCAGCTCTTCCAAAGACATGTTGAGCTTGTCAACAATATTGGTTCTTTGAGGCCTGGACCTTGATCTTGGTAGATCTTGTTGTGAAGAGGACGATGATTCCTGGTTCCTTCTTGGAGGAGGACCTTCAGGCTCGCTGGGACGTTCAGGCTGTGGCCACTCCCAGAATCTTCCGTATCTGTGATGGCTACCTGATGGTTGCGATTTGTCGTACCAGCTGTTGCCGGATGAGTAAACGAATGAATCGTTGTAACCCCAGTATTCAGCATTACGCTGCTTGTAAGCCTTTCGCTTGTCAGCGATTTTCTGGACCTGGGCATCTGACCGGTTGTGTTTCCCTTTTGTAAGGATTGGTTGTATCGTGAAGCCCAGTGGGCTATGCCAATCTTTGTCAGTGGGACCCAACCATAGGTCAAGATTAGAGAAAGTTGAATAGTACTGCTTGACTGAAACAAACAGACGGATATCAATATCCCTGTTGTTGTTCGTGTCCTGCCACATATCTGAGATTCGTTCCCAGTATGTTCTTTCAGCGGCAGGTGTGACCTCTCTTGGACTAGGTGACGCCGTGTGCGGCGTTTTACTCCAGTCAAGGATATAACTGTTGATACAGTCAAGGTCAGCAACTTTCTTCGCCGGGTCCGCCGGTAGACGATCTGCCCGTGCCAGTCTGTGCTGGTCGGAGTTGTTCAAGCAAAGATGTCGCACTTGTGAGTGCCTTCCTGCTATTCTGTTGAATGCTGCAAGTTTCTTCTCCAGGTATAGAGAAAATAAACTGTTTCGTGGGTGAACGTCTCCACCTTTTAAGGTGAGCCTCGACGCAATATTATTGAGATCTCCCGCTATCACATCCGGTTTAAAAGGGAGAACCTCGTTGAGGAACGCGTTCACCAGTTCGCGTCTCTGTTCTTCCTTATGAGTCATGAACGAGTTGAAATGGACGATCGCAATGGTGATGACCTTGTAAGGCCCTTTTGTACACCACATCTCGTCAAGATCATTAAATGCTTCTTGTGAGAAGATCTCTGCATATGTCTCAAAGTCTTCCTCTGGTGGCTCATCACCCTCGACATGGCCGTTCCATTCACAGAGAATCGGCGAGGGATTAAGTGTCGACAATGTCAGACACGCCTCTGGTGAGAGGTAAGAGCCATCAGTGGGTCCATCCTTGTCAGGATTTTTGCCCTTGAGCGGGTCATATCCGATAATCTGCATGAACTCGTCTCTCGTCATCCTTTGGCCAGAATTTGGGTGGACCCATTCTTTTGCCTCTGGTATGGTACTGTGGTACCCGAATGTGAGGCGGCACACCGCACCGTGGCATGCCCACAGTCGCTTCTTGGTACCACCATTCTTAGGCTTCATTGTTCGATGACGATAAAAGTGGTGGACGAGAGCAATGTCTGTTGTTGGGTCACCCTTGACTCCGATGTACATTGAGGGTGCCTCAGGCTCCTTGGGAGGAGAATGGATTAGCATCCCTCTGTATTCGTGTTTTCGCATGGTTGCGATCGAGTACTCTGACGCAAGTGCTCCTGCCTCGAGTACGAGGGTAATATGAGCTGAATTGTTGAAGCACATGTCAATAAGAGGGTGATAATCGAATCCCTTCTCAGGTTTGAGCTTCTTTTTGGGATTCCCTGCGGGCACCGGCGCTCGATCCATATTTCCCCAGTTGAATACCACTAGATTTAGCGATACGCTATCTGGGTTCGAGCCTTCAATGTATTCTCTCTTCTCATTGACACCGGCCATCCTATTGCGAACTATCTCGTAATGTTCATCGAGCACCAGTTTGTCTTCGTGGCCAGTAAGAGTGAGAAAAGAAGCCGGGTGGCTTGTTCTAGAGTCCTTGATGTTGATGTGACTCTTGTTAACGCTCTTATATTCCTCCAAGGTTGGAGCCTCTGTGGAGCTGTCATACGTATTCGGAGGATTGTTCCTGATATCATCAAGGCTGTATGGATCTACGCCTGGATGGTCCTTTTCGAACATGCTTCTTGCGTGTTCGCAATACATGTTGATTTTCTGGACTGCCAAATCTACGTCCTCATGTGTGAGGATGGCCTCGTATAAAAACTGACGCTCTTCTGAGGTCATTCCTGCTCTCACTTTGGAGGTCTCAAGGCAATCGATTGGCAAGACGCACTCGCACATCCGTTGTTTACCCTGTGGGGTAAGTCGACAGTCTGCACATACAATCGTTCCACAGGAATAGCAAAAATAGCCTGTAGGCTGTTTGCAGAGATCGCAGAGAGGATTGTCTGGTCGAGGCAACATTCGTATCCTTTGGTTAAGGCTCATGGCTGTCCTGCGTACTCCTACAAATCTCTCCTTGTTAGGAGGCGCAGAGGAGGAAGATGCTGACTCTCTGGGTCTGTCCCACTCCTCTTCGTCAGGAGCCTCAGAATCTTTGATCATGAGTGGACTTCGGATTTTTCGATTCCATCGACTAACCCAGATTCTTTCTTGCATTTCTTGTTGCATAGCCGGGTTAGACGGTGACTTCGAAATTCGGTGCTTAGTATTTTCTCGAATCCGAGCGCTGATGCGCTCATGTTCTCTTACGAGATCTTCCTCATCAGCAGGTTCCTCGTATTCGAGGTTGAGCTTGCTTCTGTTGACTCGATAATAGGTTTCTGTTTCAGGATCGAAGAGAACTAGGAATGTTTCCTTCTCCTTTTTAGGAGATTTTGGTTTTCTTGGCTCTTCGTCTGAACTCTGAACATATTCTGTTTCAGGCTTTGGTTGGTCAAGTTTGACCTTCTCAAGTTTCTCTGTGATCTCTTTCGTGGGAGATTCTTTCTTCTCCTCTGATGCTGCAGGTGCAGAGTTCGTCTTGTGAGACGGATTAACATCAACTCGGAGTTCTGAGGATGACGAAGATTTTGAGCTCTTCTCGCTCTTCTCGCTCTTTTCGCTTGACGCCGTCTCAGCGTCTGATTCTTCGTCACAATCCTGGTTAGGATCTGGTTCCTCAGGTTCCGTCTCTGTTCCAGAAGATTCTTCCTTGGGAGGAATTACGTTGGCAGAAGTATCCTGGACAGGTTCTGGAGGTTTGTGACCTGTCGTTATCTTAAGAACTTCAGTGGCGCTTCTGGTGCCGTCGGAGTTCCAGAGCTGTCCCATAAGACTGTCCGGATCCTTGTCGGCCTCGGCCTGCCGGGCGAGCTTGGATCTCGGGTGGATCTCCTTGGCAGTAGTTTCCGTGTTCGGAGGTACTTCACCTGCAGAAGCGGTTTGCTCCTGGTTAGGAGCTGTGTCAGTCTCTGTATTTGGCAAAGAGAAAGACTTCTTGTGAGAAGATCTAGCCTTGGGAGGCTCTGGAGGCAGATTTCGCCTTGACATCTTGCGAAGTGTCGATTCGATCTCCTTGCCGTAATTTGAGCACCATTTCTTCGACTCGTAAGTCGCTGACGGCATTTGTTCGGAGCAGTGGTCTGCCCACCATGGTCCGATGCTCTTGAGCTCATCGTATTGCGATGATACCCAGAGTGTTTCAGAGGGTGCAAATACGGCGCTAAGAGTACGGGCATGCACTACCTCTGGTGTAGCAAACATCCCTGCTTGCGACTGCCACATGTTTGTGACTTCGTTCACTACGTTATTTGCGTCGAATACTAGGAGCAGTGCCTTGTTGGCACGCAGCAACGTAGGATTAGGACTCGCCAGGGTTAGCGATGAAAACTGAACAGTGTCCCTATTGGAACGACTGTTTTCATTCACGAGAGCTTGAAGACCTGGTGAGGTCACCACCTGAGATAAGAGGTTTGATGGTACCAGACCATGCCTCAGGATTGAGGATAGTGCATGCAGGTCCGTGGCATGCATGATGTAACAAGGGTTGTTCTGTCGAACAAAATCTTCCATGCCTACGGGCCTTGGCGCGTTAGTGGAGAGACGCTGCGCATGGGACTGCACAGGATTGCTCCCCGTTGCCATAAAGTCTGAGATGGTCATGTGTGACCTTGGCCTCTCTTCTTCAGGATCTGGTTCTTCAGCTCTTGGTAGAGTTCTTCGTGAACCGTGTCCTCCCACTGCCGAGAGGTAAAGCTTGGTCATGGTCATCACATTTGCATCCTGTGGGATGGTAACGGCGGCAATTGTTGTTTCAGCCCTGCCATCTTGGTCATAAACCATAGTGACCACGAACCTGGACTTAGTGTTAAGTAAAACACCAAGCGCGATCTCTTGTGGTGAATATTGTGCGAGCTGTGCATCGGCCAACTTGGACATGTCCAGAAGATAATTGTGTTGGCCAGAAAAGAGATCTTGGCGCTGATTCTGAAGGTGTCTCGTTGAGTGTGCTAACCACCTTCCGACCTTGTTGGTCTTGGAGAGAATGTGGAAGCACATCTCTGGTGAGAGACCTGTTACCTCTACCAGTCTTGGCACTGAGGAGGGATAGTCATATTCTCCAGATGCATCAAGACTCACACATTGTTTTACCTCCTGTGGGAGGCCAGTCTGAAGGTGATGTGCAAGCATCGTACAAAACTGGCGTGGATCACGAGCGTGATTGCCCACGTTGTTATCCCAGTATAAAAGGGGACTGTTGTCCCATGGTCCTTGGAGGACTCCTTCGTAGAGCCTGACTCCATGTTGGAGATTGGAGTGAGCCTTGCTCGACTCGCATGGCCACATCGTAAGATCAGGTCAGCAAGATCTCTTGGACGCGGATTGAACACCTGTTGGTGACCCATGTAAATGTATGGAGGCTCGTTATTTTTCTCACGTTTGTGAAATCGGTGTCCACCGTGTTCGGTGTGTCGACGTGATGCGTCCCGACGAGACTCGGGGTAAGAGCTATCCATGTGTGGATGTCGCTCATGGTACGCCTGTTCTGCCCTTGGTAGGGCGTATCCATCACGGCTACGGAAGTTTGATCGTGTGCTCATTACGGCACGATGACCAAACGGGATCAGGAATGCTTGGTTAGCTCAAAAGGCTAGTTGCTGTGAGGCTCGAGGCTGAAAGCGGCTGCGGATGTATAGAACATAGAGTTCTCATGAACATGTCTGATCTTAAGGAAAACGCAGCTTGCAGACACAAATTTTCTTTTAGACGAAAAACAGTCTAAATAGAAAATCCAGCACATGGTTGTGCTACCAGCAAACAGACTACCACCATGTTCCTTGGCAGTAAAATAATCGGTAAATCTCTGTTGAGACATCAATTCCAAGGAAAGCTACCGCTGTAGCGGCATTCCTAAGGTTGTCTATAATCCACCGAACAGTGAAAGCTTTATGTTGAAGGAGTTCACGGAAGGGTGGATGAATGTCTGTTTCTGGTAAGTTTCCTGTTTCCAGAGCCTTGATAAGCTCATCAGGTTGTGCCGAATGCTTTGTTAATGCATCAGCTAGGCAGTACTTCGAGCTTACATGAGCTAGATCATCTAGAGATCCAGAGTTGGATTCCTTACGAAGCATCTGTATAAGATGGTGAGTTTCCTTTTGCTCTGGAAGGTGTGTCGTGCCTGCTGTTGTCACAAGATTGTTCGCATCTGTTCTGATATGTATAGGTACGGTCTCTGATGAGAGATCTGCCCAAAGTCCCTTGAGGAACAGGCAGGTACCAAAGCAACGCATCAGTGCGTTAAGCTCTGCCACTGTTGTGGACATTGTGGTTGTCGTAATCTTGTGAGACTCATAGTCCACCAGGCTACCTCTCGAGGATGTTTCCTTGATAGAGGATTCAGAGAAATCATTCTTCTTGGAAGAAGCAGCTGCTGCTGATTGTTTCATTCCTTTTAGCTTCGGATTTCGATCTTCAGCAAGGAAAATAACATGTGCTCTCTGAGATGATTTGTCATCATTGTTCCTGTAGGAAGCATCAGGGTAACCGAGGATTCTGAGATTTCCTTTCAGCGGCCAAAAACGCAATTCTACTTCGGTAGACTTCAAAATCCTAACAAGTTTGTTCAGTTCTCGAATATCACCGATAGTAGGCTTGGCAGCCTTGCTTGCACACCTACTGAAGCGATAACAAATGTGGGCTTGAGTCCGGCTTTGTAGCCAGTTGATCTGTCCTAAAACACTTCTATAAGCAGTGTGCTGCTGTGGTGTGCATTGTTGCTCATTGTTGAGCTTCTTGTCAAAAACAATTTCTTCTAGAGCTTCAACAGCTAGGTTCTGATTTACTGAGATATGTGCTGGCACTGATGCTGTAGCATCCTTCCAGACTAATCTCTGTCCTACAAACATGATATCATTCGTATCTTCAGAACCTACTGCAAATTCCTTTTTGATCGATTCTATCACGGCCTTACGAAAGGTGTCATCACCGGCCATGCACAGGTCATCTACATGCAAACAGACTACTCCATGTACCTGTCTACCCTTGGCATTGTTGCCTGCTATGGGCTAGTCAATCGCTGATTCCATGGTCTTTGGCTGAGACTTCTTGAGCTCAGCATCTGCAGTTGCAGACTTCTTACCATACAAAACATATGTACAGCGATCCGCACGGGTTGGCACCAGGCCATAAGACAGGAGTGCCTTATCAACGATGTTCCACCATCTTCGAGGTGCATCGTTAAGTCCATAAGCGGGTTTCTTCATCCTCGCTGCAATGTAGGGAGGATAACCTGCTTCAGGAGGAATCTGACAGATTATGTCTCTCGACTCATCATAGGCTTCACCCTGCAGGAAAGCAGTCTTTAAGTCGATGTGTGTCAGATTCCACAGCTTGTTAGCTGCTAGTTGAATCGCTAAGCGGAAGCCTGGGCGACTCGCAGCAGGACTATCAGTTTGCTGAATGTCCTTCTGTCGATCCTGGAAACCTCTCAGGACCCATCGGGCCTTACACTTAAGGAAGTTTCCGTCCTTGTCTCTTTTTAGAGTCAGGACCCATCGACCAGTGACATAATTTCGGATGTTTCCGAGTTTCCGTGTATCGACGAGCTCAAAGACATCATTGTCTAGCCAGCTCTGATATTCTGCTGCTTTCGCTTCATCAAACTGTTTCTTCATCTCACGCTTTTCCTTGGCTGTTGCCTCCTTCCGCTGTGCCTTCTGGGTTAAGTTCGCTGAGTTCCTGGAGGAACTTAGAGATGAAGCCTTGTCCTCTTCCGTGAGAAGATCATACTCTTCACGGATGTCAGATCGAGACCTTTTAGTGGGTTTATACCGTGTTCGGTCTGACCTCCCTCTTGATGTTACCTCTCTGATGTCCACGGGTCCGCCATGCATGTACCGAGGCATGGAGAAAGAACCTGTGTTACTGCACAGTTTCTGTTCTTCTGTGAGAAGGATCCAGTCCTTCTCATCTACGACCAAGTCACCTTCCTCATCGGAGTAGTACCTTGTGTTCTCTGACTCGGCATCGCTCTCCGGTTCTGGTGAACCAGAAGTGTGAGGAGGTGCGGACGGTTGTCCGGGGTCGTCTGGGACCAGTTCTTCCTCAGTGTCTTCTTCATCTTGTTGTAATGGAAGAATGGGTCCTTGTGGATGTGCCTTCGGTTTAGGTTTAGGTGTCGGCACCTGTGGAGGTGATTTCTGTTTGTGTGGCGAAACTTTCCTTTCCGATGAAGACCTTGGCGACACATCACCCCCCAGACGCCGAGGAGACGGGACGCGAGGAGGCGGATGCACGCGAGGTTTAGCCCGAGCAGGAGCCACGGGCTCATCGGAGGAAACGGCCGGTAGTCGCGGTGGAGGTACGGGAGGAGGAGGACGCGACGGCGGCGTGCCGGGAGGCATCGGCTGATCTGGTTCCGGCATAGAAACATCGTCAGATGTGATCCGTGAGCGATTAGTGCTCATTGGTTCTGACGGGTCTGACGGCGAACCCTCTTCGTCCGACATGATTACATCCGGCGGTGTTCGCACGGACGGTGAAGTCTTGCCGCCTGTCATCTGGAATAGCACCCCCGAGAAGGTTGATGGGTGTACTTTGTTCCAGGAAACCTGGTGCGGAAAGCAACACGTCATGGTCGAATTAGGCTTCTTCTTGTTCCAGAAAACAAGAACGCCATCAGTTACACTTGTGAGTGCTTTAACTGTTCCAAATGTACCTCTGTATAGAGTACACTGTTCGAAACAAGACCCTGGTAAGAGTCTTGATCTAAGACGAGTAATGTCTGACACCAAGGCATCAAGGGACGGTGATGGTTTGGAATGATGCAATGGTAATTCAGTTTTACTCGATAAAGAATTTACTCTAGCAACAAGTGATCTGATTTTCGGATCTTGCAGGAGTTTGGAATCCTTGAGAGGATTTGCTGTCAAAAGTGAATACTCTTGGTCAAGAAGTTCCGAAAGTCCCTGGCGGCATTCATCTCCAGAGTATCCTAGTATTTCTGTGACTAAAGAAAGATGAGATGCATATGTATCTCTCTTCAGGAATCTTGCCAAACACGAGGCAAAGGTCTCACAGAATTCATAAGGATACACTTGTGCGAGTTTGGTTTTAAGACCGTAGCCTTGAATACCCTTTTCGTCTCCTGGTGGAGAGGTTGGAGACTTCGTTTTTTTGTTTTTTTTTTTTGTTTCTTTGTTTTTGCTTTTTTTTTTTGTTTTTTTTTTTCGTTTTTTTTTTGTTTGCTTTTTTTATTTTGTTTTTTTTTTTATTTTTTTTTTTCTGGTTTCGTTCCTTCTTTCTTTTTTAATTTTTTTTAGTTTTCCTATTTTTTTTTTATTTTTTGCAGACAAGAATGCCTCTGAGAGGAATTAAAACTTGCTGTGGCAGGTTGTGCATAAAAATCGAGGATTTCGATTCATAGTATCCTTTTGGATCTTTCATGCCATAGGCCTGTAGGTTACAGACCTCATAGCTGATCTTATGATTAGAAAACAGGCGTTTTGCTTCTGGTGAAGACCAGAGCATGCTGTAGTATGGGTTCTCAAGAACAAAGTAACGTCCGAGCTTCATTTGGTGGTCTGCGACCGATTCACAGAATTTTAAAACAGAAAGTCTCTTGGCAGAGCCTTTCTTCCACTGTGAGTACCAGCTAGACCACTGAGAATGGTCAGGTGACATAACAATAATAGTAGGTTCTTGTTCCTTGATGATCCTAAGAAGGTTGGAGCGACCTTGAGGTTGCTCAAGATCTAGACCGCTACGCAAATCGACTGGCTGACCTACTCGAAGACCTGATAGGGCAGCCTTGTGACTCATGCGGGGAGATCCGCCGTAGAGTTCTAGAAAATCAATCTTCCCAATACTGGTGACCTGCCAGTGACACTCTTGATGAGGAATCGTTAGGTCTGTCGACTGCAAGGAAGCATCGAAGGTGACCATACAACTTGCGTGGTCAGAACCTTCTGACGTCAGAGTTTCCTCATCAGGAGCGAGAGGAATCTCTACATCAGATGTTATGTCATAGTTTTTCCTCAGTTTTGAGATAGTGACACGGACGATGCGTGTTCCAAGATCCACACCTACCATGGATCCTCCGAGTTCGGAGATCACCTTACCTTTTAACCAAGATCCATGTTTGGACCCGGTGGATCCAATCTTAGACTTATCTTCTGACCAGTAGAAAACCTTATCTCCCAAAGAGAAAGGTCCTTGGGTCATTGACAGTCTGGCTGCAAGATCTCTACGCAGATCCTCAGATTGGCGTGCCTCTTGGTAAGCCCTGTTGGCAAGCTCCTTGATGGCTCTCGCAGTGACTTCCGTATCAGTTGGATTACCTGTCAACTGATTGGGATCGGCGTTCTCTGGTGTGATAACATCTCGAGGACGCCTTCCGAAGGCCATTTCCAAAGGAGTAACTCCTCCGTAGGTAATCGAAGAGTTTCTTGCTAAACATGCTTGGCGAACGAGGTTGCCATACTTCATGGTGATTCCGTTATACTGCGGGTCACCATCCTTCAGGATCTGAAGTATGAGCTTAATCTGATGCTTCAACAACCTTACAGCAGCTTCGGCCCTGTTGGGCCATGGTGTTCCAGGTCCTGTTGCCACAGGCTTGATATTCTGCCGATTGTAATAAGCCTCCATTTTTGGAGTCATAAATGCTTGATCTCCAACTACAACCTTTGGGTTGATCTGAAATTTTTCAAAGTAGTCGTTCATAATAGACATTGTGGTATGTTCTTCTTTATCCTGGACTACTTCGGCAGTCAACAAGTTTGTTGCTCCATCATAGAGTATAAGAAATACTAAGCGACTATCCTTGCCGGTAATTGGAAGCTCACCGTGATCTACAAAGGTGAGATCACCGAAAGTTTCTGATCTTAGACCAGAAATCTTTGCTCTCGAAGGAGCTCTCACATGTTCCTGGCAGGCTGAACACTTTTTGACCAGTTGGTCATATAGCTCGTAGATCTCCTTTGGGATCTGTAAGGCTTTTGTGCGTCGCTTAAACTGATCCGTACTCATATGACGGTGCTTAAGGTGAAGCTTGTAGAGTTCTACAGGGTCCTTAAGCTTCTCATGAATCCTGCGAAGAGCAATGGGAAGAGATGGCGAAGGTTCTGCGACAATCTCTTCACCTGCTGGTGAGTCTGTGCCAGGAGCAGGGTATTCTCTTGACTCAAGTGGTCTTACCTCCGTCCCGTCATCAGCTCCTGGGACTGTAGACTTCTCTTCAACAGGAGGTTTATCCGCATATTTGCGGGTTTTCTTCAGAAGGTTTTTAAGACCCTTTGGAGTCTTTATCTTCGCAGATGGAACCTCAAGTCTTTTTTCTTCTGGAGGTTCATGCGGTGCAGAGGGTTCTGCAGGTTTGTCCCTAGAGCCTGATGATGGTTCCGATGGTCCGGAAGGCTCAGGAACATCTCCAGATGTTTCTGGTGGATCAAGTCTTTTGGCAGATGATTCTGCCGGATCAGATGGAAGAGGCTTCCTTTTCCCCGAAATCCTCTTCGGTGGTGGATCAGCTGCTCCCTCAGGTGCTCTGTCACAACCCTTGAGGTACGTGTGAGCCTTTTTCTGTCCGGCACAGGCTGGACAGCGACCTTCCGGTATCCTAACATAAGGCTTATTGGCTCCTAGAGCAGTCTCCGTCGAACGGAACGATGTACCTGACTTAGGAGGGTACTTCCTGGTGGAAGTAAAGCCTAGAAGGTCCAATACCAAATGGTTATTGGTACTAATCGGAAGAGGGGTTTTATACAAACCGAAAGCTTCACACGTTGCTAGGTCAGCTGTGGGACTACACTCGAGAGTCATTCTTAGATTTCTCATCTGTTCAATGGAGAACAAGATGGGTACTCTTCCCTGATCCAAAACTTCTATGGTTGTATCTCTTCTTGGAGTTGTGTTGAACCATAGAGTTACACGCTCCCTGATAAGAGCTGTTTCACTATCTGCGAAAGAGAACTTCGTGTTCGAAGGTGAAAAAGTGAAATCAATCATGCCTGGGGCACGTTGCTTCACGGCCTTGATAAGCCTGTTCACCGCATAGCGGGAACCAATAGCCCTAGTACAACCAGAGTCAAGTATGACAAAGGTAGGGCTCTTATCAAGATTGATCCGCTCTGTGAGAGCAGATAGGACGGTGTGCTGCAACGGAAACACCGCTGTTGCAGTTTCAACACCTTGCCCCTCAGATGGTTCAAAGACCTGGGGCACGTAACTCACTGATGAGTTGAACACGGGTTCTTGGTGCGCGCTCGGATCTGTGCCTCTACCTGATGATCCTGCTTGATTTCTTCTCTTCTTTCTCCGTGTTTTTCTTCGTGAGGCTTGTGATGCATCGTATGTATAAGACGTTTGATCGTCATAAGCGGCATAATTCCAACTGGAGTCAGTATAATAACTGTCCTCATACCATGAATCCCAGCTCGGTGCGGTGGAACTTTCATAGGCCTGTGGAGATCCAGTTTGGTCTCCTTGTAAGGAGGCAGACTTAGCTGTATCCTTACCTTTGCCTTTTGATTTTATACCCTTGAAGGAGCTTCCTTTATCTCCTTTGTCCTTTCCTTTTCCTTTGCCTTTTCCACCTTTTCCTTTTTCCTTTCCTTTACCTTTACCGAAATAGCTGGAATCAGTTGGATCATGTTCTGCCTGGTTGTCTCTCCCTTTTCCGCGGTATGACCTGAAACGGCCACGTCCTTTTCGCTTGCCACCCTTTGCTCTTCCCGGTGATCCGGGACGCATTCTTGGTCTTCTTCCCTTTTTGAATCTCCTTGCAACGAAGGCCTCATGGTCATCAACTGTCCAGAAGACAGCTTCGTCATCCTCGGCGGCAAGAAAGCCTTCCTCAAGGGTGTCTTCGTCTTGGAGCCAGAATCCATCGACTCCATCGTATTCACCCTGATCGAGGATGAGGAAGTTTCGACCTCCGCGTTTGCGGCGTTGATCTCTCCTTCCATGGCGGTCCTTCTTGTGAGAAGTGTGCCGAATATTGGGATCCTGCAGACCAGTTCTGGTCGTTGAGAACTGATCAAACATGGTCTGCCGTACTATAGGGTACGTGTAGGTCTCAATTCGGTAACCTTGGTTGGTCAATGCTGTTACCAACCCCTCACGTTGCATCTCATTTAGGTCGGACTGCACTAGGAAGAGGAGAGCTAGGAGATTATCATTTAGAGGAAACGCTCTTCGATGATTATCAAGGCGTTCCTTGTTCCATGTTTCGAAGAAACGTGCGGCGTATGTGTCTCTCTCGGTTGCATCCTGTATGCGCATGAAGGTTTGATCTGCTTGCACAGCCTGCATGAAATCCGGATGGGCATCTTCCAGAATTATCTCTGGTAAGAGATCCATCCATGAATTTCTCACGCGCTGTAGCACGATCTCAAACTTAGCAATCCAAGTCACAAAGTCTTGGTTGCCCTTCCATGCCTTGAATAGGCCGAGAAAACGCCACAGGAAAACGTACTGTTCTCCTTTAACGAAAAATGGACGCATTTTCTTCTTGAAGTAATCTACTCCGTCTGGGGCTGCAAGCCTTTCTCGGTTGAGTGATTCTTTTTGTACTGCGGCCAATCCGGAGAGCCTCGTATTGAGAGACGGACCTCTTTTGGTATCATCCAGCGTTGTTATATCGCACCAGTCGTCAATCAACTGTTCATACTCAAACCACGAGGTGGTGCCATCATAGGCAGGCGCGATCTTGGGCGTTATGCCTAATGATGAAAGCATGCGGTCAGATGTTGCATATGACTGTGCGACATAAGTAGCTGGACCTTGGGAGGTCTCTTCGTTCTCATATCCCCCGGAGGATTGGGAACTG